>PGIR01000048.1:0-229018 GCA_002812735.1 Scedosporium dehoogii | reverse complement strand
AAAAAAAAAAAAAAAAAAAAAAAAAAAAAAGAGACTGGCGCAGACTTACTTCTAACCGAGGATTATATTCACGAGCTGCGGCCTCTTGCGCGGCAAGCTCGTCCTGTAGGATTTGGTTCTGATCCATTTTGGAAGAACCGAAAGGCGAGGGGGCGGACTGGGATGCGGGGCTAAGGTGACCATGCGAAGACGCGACAGGAGAAACCGAAGACGAAGTGGAAGCGTGGGGAGAGTTGGAATAGAGTAATGATTGGGGAGTGGGATGGGAGAGATGGCTATGAGCGTGAGGGTTGTGGGAGACGCGGGCGTGACTGTGAGGGTGAGGATGAGGGTGGCCGTGAGGATGTGTGTGGTGGTGACCGGAGAGAGGGTGGGAAAGAGGAGGTTGTTGCGAGTGGCTGCGGCTAGCGTTGGTGTTGGCGTTGAGGTTGGCGTTGGCACCAGCAGAGCCTGCGTGGGAGTGTCCAGATACTGAGTCTGGCGACACGGAACCAGCGCTGGCGCCCTGTAAGCTCTGCAGCGTCAGAGGGAAGGAGAAATCCGCGACTCCACCGTACGAGTTGAAGTACGAAGCAGCGAACGGCGTCGGCTGCGGTTGAAACATTTCCGCTTCGATTTTCTTATTTGTTTCTGGTTGTCTTTTTTTCTTCTTGTGATTTCTTTCTTTGTTCCTTCTCTTTTTATCTTCTACCTTGTTGTCCCCTCCTCCTTCTGTCTGGAGTGGAAGTGGTGGAATTGGAGGGAAAAAAAAGAAGAACGGATTTGGCAGGGAAGGTGCGTCAGAAAAAGGAAATATACGAGGCGGGGCAAAAGTCAACCGAGACAGGACAGACGCGCTGCGCAACGGATGGCTGCAGTCGCCGGTCCAGAGACGGGAAAGAAAAAGGAAACGAGCACGACTCCGCGGCGACAATCGATGTGCAAATGCGAATCGGGAGGAGCACTGGCGGGAAGCTGTAACCGAAGTTACTGGCCGAGGCAGAAAGAATAGGCAAATACGGCGCGCAGAGATGGTTGCAAGTTTGCGTGCAAGCAATGGGCTGGCACGGAAGCTGAGCTGCCCCTACTGGCACCGGTAGTGGGACTGGGTTTAGATCTGGGTTATCGACAAGGACAAAGTCCGAGTGGCTGGTGATATCGATGTCGAGATGTGGGCCGGATTGCTCATTTGACTCGCCGAGACGATACCTCCTACGGCGTTCTTTATTTTCCCTTTCCACGGATTCTCTCCCGGTCGAATTTGATGGTTTAGGACTGGATCGTCTCCGCTCTGGTAAGCTAGTAAGCGATCAACAAGATGCTGCAATCGTGCACAATTGATTGCTCCGGAGCTTCGAGGTGTCTCCACCGGTTTGGCGATTCGGGCAACGGGATTTCCTCGTGGTCGATCCGTTCAGCAAGCGCCAGAGTTTCGTCGAGAGGTGTGACTTGAAGCTAGCTCGAAGATAAACGTGGCTCCTTCCGAAACTCGTGGAGTTGTCGCGGTTGCGCTTTCCAAGTGGATATCGGCTCTGTGTAGACTAGATTGTCGTTCGGGCAGGTGCGACTTGTTCACGAGCAAATTGACGGCTCAAAGCTCGGCTACTTTACCCACACAAGTTCCTTGGCCTCGTAATGTAATCGTAAGCGCCGAAAGCTCACGATATCCCCTTCCTTTTTCTTTTTCCAGGTACAAATTCCACCTAAAGCTCAGAAATCCGAATCCAGAACAACTGTTATCGGAAGTGTATGTATGTGCGATCGATGGGGGTTTTCGTCGGGTGTTGACTGTGAGCTGGGGATCCGAAATTCTCAATCGTGCTTCGGATTGGCCGATGGGCGTGTGTATGTAGGTGAGTGTAGGTCTGGCCTGGCGGGTTGGTCGGCAAACCGGAAGAGCACGGGATTCGGACGCAGGCAGGGATTCACAATAAGTGCGCAGTATTAAGAGCAACACAGAAATTTTGGACAGCGAGAGGATGTCAAGATACGACGACCGGCGAAAAGCGAGGATTCGCAATAAAAACAAATAGAAAAGAGGGTGCGAGAAGGAAGATGAAAAGGAAGTCCAGAAAAATGGATGAAACTCTTTCGAGGTAGTAGTGGGTGAGAGAGAGGGAAGAGGGAGCGAGAGAGAGAGAAAAGAGACAAGAGAAGACGGTCAGAGGCGGAAATGCAGGAAAGATGCAGAATTTTGTGGGAGCAATAACAGAAAAATACGGCCTGCAGGGAAGAGAGAGGGAAGCACGCACGCACGCACGCACGGGAAGAAGAGGGAGTGTGGCTACTTTCATACAGGGGACAAGGTTATGTGAAATCGTGCCGGGCGCGGCGAGACGGATGGTCTGGTACATCAATCAATGCGACAGGGACACAGGCCGCAGAGGCGTCAGTTCTCCTCTTCCTCGCACTTGTATGAATCCAGCGAGTGGAGAGTGTACATAAACAACACCAGACTACATATTACATACATTGATACTTGCTTCGTATATTGACGGGGACATTGGACTGGACTGGACTGGACTGGGTCGGGCTGGTTCCTCTTCTTACTATTAGTGACTGGAGACCATCGTCCTCGCACAGAAGAAACCACGCCTGTAACCTCTCGCAGCCAGCTGGGGTGGCACTTGAGACCAAGGTCTGTTCCTCCAATACAACCCCAGACCAGTGACCAGTATGGACAACGGACAGTCCCTAGGGACGAATGTTCTTGGGGCGGACACTACGGGACCTTAAAGTGGAGGGCGGGGAAGGGAGGGGAAGGGAAGGGAAGGGAAGGGGCAGGATCAATCAAATGAGGCATATCGACACTGTAACTCTCCCAAGACGCACTAATAATAACAGCAGAGAGCAGCCAGAGAAGTTTACAACTGGGAACATTGATTGATCTGTGGTATTGAGGTGTGGTACCCGCCAATCGACGTCGACCTAGCTGGACCGGCCTGGGGCTGGCTGGCCAAGGCTATAGGACCAGTATTATTGTTGCGATGAATTATTATTACCTGGACATATTATTAGTACTTGGTAGATCAGACCAACGATGTTATAGGATGAGGAGTGGGAAAACCCTTCCCGAGAGTGGCGAGAGAAAAGAAAGAAAAAGGATCAGAATGGGCATTGAATCAGAACACACGCTGCAAAGCTTGTGCAAAACTTGATCGCTAGTGTTGCGCAACGCGAGCGTTCTTTCTTAGCCCAATGAACAGGGCCAGACCCCAGAGGAATCTGATTATTGATCGCTTGACTCCGTCGCCTTGTTATTGTGGATCGTGCAAGCTCGCATCGAAGCCGACAGATCCAAGCTCGTACGACAACGACGAGGGCGGGCGGGCGTCGTGGGCCTTCATGGACGTATTTGTCATTGTAATATTTGATGTTGCCCGTTGATGTCAGATTGAATTATGGTGGCCTGGCAGTTAACAATAGCTACGCTCGTTTATTCAAACTGAACGAATAAACGAGGATTCTAGAAAGTGATGCCAGGCTCTTAATTATGCCAGCCAATGTACAAGAGATCTCGCAGAAAGATAGAGTGTGCGGCCTCGTCTTGGGCATGGGCATTGCGAGTAGTCCATCAATGACGGGCACGCGCGCAGGGACAAGACCTCGAATCAATCAATACAAATGCATCGCAAACGCATCAATCCTTTGGGATGGGGTTCACGTTTTTGGTGGCAGGAGCGAGCGAAGTACATCGAGGATGCTGTGCAATGGGCATACGGAGTAAGACTCCGAACAATGAAGGAATTAATACTAGCCACTCCCGGCACAATAGCATGAAGGTAGTTTACTTTCACATGGAGCTGATAGTTGCGACGCAGCCGAGCCAGGTCGTCCCTGATCGAAGGAAGCATCACGATTCGATCAACTCCACTTCCTTCGCACCTTTCTCCGTGCCGTAGCGAATGTGCGACCCACCAACAGGACGACGACGTGTAGCGTAGCAGACTGGACACACCATTAACACCGCTATTAAAATGTCCCGTCGCCGAGAAGTTGCACGCACACACGCATGCACGAACGGAGTCGAGAAGGACCTGGGATAATAGACTGGCATATTAATTCAATTCCCTGTTGAAATGGAGACTGGAGTCGAGTCGAGTGTAGTGTTTTCCCATGAAGCTTCTTGTGCTTCGTAGTGGACTGACGACGACTCTCGACTCGGCGAGATGGAACTTGATCTTCTGTTTTCCCTATCAAGAACCAGATCGACAAGGCCCTTTTTTTTTCTTGTTCTTGGACTACACGGGACATTGACGGAAACAAATTATTACAAGCGAGATGGGTGTGCGTGCAGCTCGGTCCCGTCCGGCATGGAAAACGAGAAAAGTTCCCCGTCATCAAGAAAGTAAAATAAAACACACGGAACATTTGAAGTCTGGATACGAAGGATGGTCCCTGCTTGTCGCTGCGTGGCACGGTCGTCGAGTACCCAAAAATCTCCAATTCCTCGACGCATCCCCACCAGTTTCGAGTCGAGTCTCCTTTTCTCTTCTCGTTGCTCCGCGAGATCTACTCATGAGGCAACCTGTTACTGTTTGCAGTGTTTGGTCCTGTTCCGAACCATCACCCAATCCCATCAACCCTTGTCCAGAAGGCTCCAAGCCTCCAGCACACGGGACCTGGATCTTGGCAAAATGCCTCGACTTTTGTCTACCACGCTATTATTACACTCTGCTTCGTGCAAACCCTGTACGAAGTACGTAATTTGATGTGTTGGACCAAGATCCGGATAGCATCGCCAGCTAGCAGATTGTTCCAAGTATATGATTATGGGGCCCGCTAGATAATATCATCGTCTTACTTTCTTACCTCGCCCCATACTTCGCAGTGTTGTGTACGAATCTGAGTAATAGGAAACAGAACAAGATTCGACATTGATCTGGCCTTCTCCTCACACCCTAGAATAACCGGTTTGACCCATAAGGGTCTGAGGGACCAGCCGCCCTGGCATACCCGGTTCTTCCGCGGGGATCGCCAGACCCTCTCGTTCGATTACAAGCAATTCCCTTGTAATGTTAGTGCCCGCTTGACAAAGCAACAACAGCCCGGAACTTTGCAGTTTAAAGCATTGGTGATTTTTTACTGCTTTGGACTTGGGCATCGCCCGTTGATCCTTTCAAGTGTTGCCAATGCCAAGTTTAGCTCTCGTCTCTGGCTCCTCGTTGCGGATGATGGCTAACGGGGTGGGTCCTCTCTTTTGATTTTTGATGAGATCAGACGTTCTCCGACGCTTAGACTGAGAGCGTCTCTGTGTCCATCTCGCCTGTCACACTCCGATTGATATCGGGATCAGCAGTTACAGGACACGAGTGTAAAGGAGTTTCTAATTCGTGACCGCCGCCATTCGTTCAAAATTGTCTCGTCATTTTGAGAAAAGGGAATAGATCTCCGCCATTATACCTACAGTACTATATAATATACGTCGTGCTGTCTGCATGTCAAACCAGACGCGCAATGCTCTGGAACGGATCCCGTCGATCACCCTTCCCTTCCCTCCCCTTCGTCCTCGATGTTCCCACCAAAAAAAAAAGGATACCAGAGAAGACCCCCAACGACCAACTCTTCCCGCATGCTTTTGAGGGGGGGGACAGAATAATAGGAGAAACGAGTCCCAGAAACCAGTTCTCCTTCCCTTTTACCAGTACCACAGAACCTCACCAAACGTGCCGTGTCCGCCCGGCCGCCGGCCGCCCACTCACTCGCCCCAACCCCCAACAAAGAAAACAAGGGAAAGCCAGGGATTTGGGTTAGAGAGGGACGGGAGCTCACAGACTTTTTCATTTCTGGCCTCCACCACACTATTGCATCAATTTTGATCTAGGCCACCATTCAGATGCAGAAAATTTTCAATTTCGCCTGAGTGGTTTGTGCGCTCTTGCGTTTGTCGGTGATGCTTTGGGCTGGTACCTGGACAAGCAGAAGACTGGTGGATTATCTGGGCTTGGCTGTAACCTGTACTCGAAATCCATCCCGAGGCAAATTCAGTGGTTCTCCTCCTGCATCGTTAGACTGTTCTCGCGCCCGAACTTTTTTGTCTTCTTGCGGTGATTGATTTCGACCAGTTTTGCCAGCTCTTACCAAGTGCATCACACCTGCCACGCATATTTTGCAGGGAAGGCGCAGGATCTCTGCTTCGTGCTAAAACAGTGCAACCAATCATAGGTGGTTTACTGTATGAATTGCGTCCAACATCAAATGGTTTCGTGGGCGCATGCTGCAGCTGAGTGCCTCTTGCTTTTCGTTTTTGTGCTTCGATCTCAAATGGAGACTTGGACTCGAACCATGGCTTTTCTCTCCACACTACGAAGTACTATCAATACTAGTACCATGAAGAATGTACGGAGTACTTCGTACTCCGTACACTACTGACACTTCGTACATCGTACCTTGCCATCTGGGTACTCACGTATCGTCCCGGCCTCGGGATTCTCCACTCTTTTCTTCCCTTCCCTCCTTCCCTCGCCCACAATTGCAGGCCTCATGCATTTGCTGCCGCACAGGCCCGTCCTATTAACCAGGATCAGGGAAGTTACAAGTTTGCGTGTTTGAAAACGGGGTAAGACACCAGCCTGCCAAGAGCCGAGACTCATCCTCGTTTGCTACTTCGTAACTCTCTGAGCGCTAGTATCGCGACTTAATTAACCCCCAATTCGAGGCCCTCGAGACGGAGTTTGAGCGATTGAATGACCCTTGTTCTCGAAGCTATTCTTCGGGGTGATAGCTCAATATTTGACCTCTTAGCTCATGCAAAAAGTCCATGGCCCGGGCTCAAACTAGCGGTGATGGTCGGGTGGCTCTTTCAGCCCTTTCGAATTGTATTGGATGGGGGAACACTTTGATGCGGGCCAGTATTTTGCACACTACGAAGTACGTGCATACGAAGTAGTGTACATAGTATTGCGTCTTGAAAGGCAAGCTCTAGACGGACCGGGGTCCGATGCTCAAACCAGACGACGACAAGGATGTGGGATTGCTTGGGATCGAAGGTCAAGGATATCGAGTTCGTGCCGCTTGTCAACGATATGCCCCATCCTTCGTACAACCACACGAAGCAAACAGAGCTACTATTAGCCAAAGACAGGGTGGGCGAGGGAGAACAGGGAAACAAGGAAATTCTGCAATGGCCACAGATGACATGAGCTGCTTCAATAAAGCCAGAAACTGCCGTCTATTGGGCAATGCCACCAGCTCTCTTCACACCCTCCTCCTGTCATCTTGTACCATGGAATCCTTCCAAGGCAGGAAATAGAAGGACTGGAGCAATGCTTAAAAAAAAAAAAAAAAAAAAAAAAAAAAGGATGGGAAGCGAAAGATCGATATTGGGAGATAAAGCCGTGTTTTTCCTGATACTGCAGATTCGCATGTGGGATGACTGCGGCTTATGGTCAACCACCGCAATCCAGGACCAAAGTTTGCCAAAGGATTTCTGACATCACCCAGCCGTGCTTCGAATCATCGAGAGTCGAGTACGAAGTATGCATTCTCGACCACATTTACTGGACTGGGATTCGGCGCCATCAGCCATCTTCTGCCTCCAGCCAACGAGGTTCAGTCTCGTGTTGTGTCAAATTTTTAGTTTATTATTAGGAGGGTGGTTCGCACGATCGTGGTCCTGGTCGGAATACCCTGTCCACGAGCCATCACCAACCCTCCGCCTAGTCGGGATGGGGAAAAGCTACAAGGTATCCAGGATGGGCAAAAGAGAAACCAAAAAACGCCACCTGGGAAACAATATTTTCCATGCCCATATCACCGGATTTCTCTCTTGCTTTCTTACCCTCCCTTTCCCATCCCTGCTGTCCCAACAAGCTCGCGTCACACAAGACTACTCCAGATTCGAATATCTCCTCTGCCAATGGCAGAGCGTCTCCTCCTCCCCCTTTGAGAGCTTGACATCCTTCTCCCCCGGAAAATCGGGCAAACCCCCTGCTTGATTGGTTGCTTCGCCTGATGGAGGGGTGAGGGCAGAGCATGCATGCTCTTCCTAGAGGTTGCTTACCTGCTTGTGAATGCCGCCCGTCGACGCTGCTCAATGAGCATTGAGCAGCAACACTGTGTTCTCCTTGTATTCATCTTAGGATGATGTGAGCCTGTCTGTGCCTTGCTTTCGCCCTCCTCCAGTGTGGAGGAGGGATTTGCATCGAGACTAGTGCCGAGACTAGCCTGAGCAAGCTTCGATATCTGTGATTTGCACCTGGAAAGTGTTGGTCCAGAATACATCCATAGACTCTGGAAATGGAAGACGTGGTTGGTTATTGCGAGGTACAAAGTATGTTGCCTCGGACACTGCTCACCAACAGATGAAGGTATTCATGGCTGGGATTCTGTACTTGCTCGTACAACTCCGTACATTTCACTTTGCTTCCAGCTCAAAGTGCAGGGGGGGATATGCAAAGCAGTGCAAGCGCAAGGGCAAGGGTCGATCACTCTCTTGTTGCCCCCCTTCCAGGGACATCGAGAATTTGCCCAGGGCCTGAGTTACACTTGCCCCAAAGCTGTTGATGTATCGGACACATCACCTCCACACAGGGATTCTTAATTTAGGGCACCACCTGCCCCAAGCCCTCCAAGCCTGGCATGGGTCCCTTGAAGAAAAGCCTCAACTTGTCGCAAGCAATACGAAATGTCAGTTTGAGATGGTCGGCGATGTCTGCGTGTGCGTCTTTCTCACTTGACCCAACACCAGGTGACATCGGAGCCCACCGTACCCTGCCTTATCGCCGACTCACATCGTAGATCAACGTGATCTTTCTCTAATCACCGCCGGAGTTTGTACTGGTTGTACTTTCGTACTTTATAGATTGGTGTTGTCAGCGATGATGAGAGCCGCAGCTTTCAGTCCTTGGTTTCGACATCGAGCTTACGGACGTAATATCCCAATATTTCGATCGAGTCGTCTAAGAATAAATCGGCCGATGCAGCCGGACGCCTCCAACCGGCGGTCAGCGCTCATTGTTTTTCCTTTATCTTTCGCAGGACTTTGCACGAAGTGGTGTACTTCGTCACAGCTTACACTGTAGATCTTTCAACGGGTGGTTGAAGTCGGCACGCTCTTTCCGTCAAGGGTATCATCATCAGAGATTAAAGTTCTGAAGCCAATCTCCTCTGGTCGTTTAGTATCATTAAGCTCGCGAGGTCTGTGCTGCGTTGGGTGTTGGTGTCAACCTTGAAGCAATGAGATCGACGACCGTTGGAGAGTGCCTTATTTTAGTGGGCGGGACTACGCTAAACTAGTTCAATCATAGACCTAAAGTTGCGCTATCTGGGGCGGGATCGATCAATCAAACATCCACGAGATGAAGCTATCATGCCCCGACGTATGATTCTTCGGGAGGAGATTTGAGGGGGCCCAGTAGTCCGGGGTGCTGAATGCTACTCGAGAAATTGGATTGATCTACGAAGTACGAAGTACAAGCACACACGATCGTGATTGAGGCATTTCACGACAAGGCAGAAACAGCACGGAGCACTCCAGGGCCCCTTCCAACATCGTGTACGAGGTAATACTCGTCATCAACTCCACGGAGGCCTGACCAGGCCTGGCCATGTTTGCTTCGTAATTACTGCTATCTTAGTGGACCAGCAGCCTGGCAGGGGCAGAATTGATTAACTCAACGAATGATCAACTTGAAGGACTTCCGGGTTCGTACCCAACAGCCTGGCATCGCATCAATTTGATGGCTTGGACTTGGGGAATTCAAGTTCCACAGTGCCCGACTGAGTGTCTGTCCAGGCTTGTCCACCTGACATTTACAGGGGGCCCTTGTTTGGCTGGACGTTGGAGTGACCCCGTGAAGTTGCACGTGCAACTCCTCAGACAAATAGCACGTATACATTGTACATTGTGCAGTTGATGACAAATGGCCCAGGCCCTGACTGAAAGGGGCCCCCATTGTTCCATTGTTGGTAAAATCGTTGTACACTACTTCGTACATTCTTGAAGCCCCGCACGTTGTACGAGGTACTTGGGTGGCAGTGTTGGAGTAATTTACTTGGAGGATATGATGACCAGGCCTCAAGGCCGGGAAAACCAACCGCCAGGCGGCCACGGATAGGACTAGTGTGCGAAGTAGTGTCGACAAGGAGGGAGAGCTTGAGCCTGAGCTGGAGCTTGAGCTTGAGCCTTTCATCTCCTCCCGAATACTTCTGTTTCCCCGAGACAGGCACACGCACCGAGCACGGGGACCCGGTTCGGCACGGCATCTCTGGGCCGCAAACAGGAGATGAGAAGCACAGAGCCCAGCCGTGCGCCTTTTCAAGGGAACCCAAGAACCAAGGGCACTGACTTTCTTGCTCTAGCTTCGCAAGTCTAACCAAGATAGGCTCTAGGCCAGTTCTGCTATTACTACCTACAATTATTAGAAACAAAACGAACAATCTTATCTAGACGGAGTCTCTCTCTTTCTTTGACTTCCTGAGGACGACGCGACGATGGTTTGGTTCGTCGCCAGAACATGATATCTTGTGTGATTTTGGGACGATTTTTCTCTCCGAGCACGAAGGAGCCAGTCTACGGAAAATTACGCGGACCGGGGGTTTTCTAGCGTTCGAGTCGGACAAGCAAGTCGGACAGACGTGCATTCGTTGGACGGGCTTCGAATCCTTTTGGCGTTGATTCGGGGAGAGTCCAGAACGTGACTGGGCAGTGCATGCAGCTAGTTCGTAGGAGCATCTGCTCCGAAGGCTAGCAGAGAGCCCTTGTCTCGGTATCCTTGAACAGCCGATCACCTCACAAAGAAACGCAAACGCCCACCTATTACACTAGTGTATGTCTGAAGTAAACTACACGACGCATAGACAGAGAGGTGCTAATAAGCTGTCAAAATCATGCCAAATGATGCTAATGCCATGGTGGGCTCATTCCTCGTCCCTTGCCTGCGGGAGTGTGGAGACCTTGGACATCCGCAACATGACAAGAGATTGAATCAATCCTACATTCTCCACGCCTAAAACCTGTCCGAAGTATTCGGGGTTGAGGGGAAATGATACCGGTCCACTCCGGGTCAAAGACGGCATGCCTGCTCTTCGCATTATCTACTGCGTGCTACACTAGTCTTACAACCTTTTGCGCCAATCTCGACGTGGAGAATGATACATGGCCCCTCCCATGGGTCCTCGAATCCTTGATACGTGTGGAGTAATTGGAAGCAAAGCGAATCCAGAGCACCATGGCATGGGGAAATGTCACCATCAATTGAACATTTTCTGGTCTGACTGCCGACATAACGCTGCGCACTAAAAAGCCTGGGAAACGTTCGAACTATGCAGGGCCAAGAAACGCGATGCTGCTCTCCGTGTGCTGTTCCTCTCCTGGTGGACTGGGACTAAATCCAGGTCCCACTTACACGGCCAACGCTTTCTCGATTTCTTGACGGAATCAAGTCCGTGGCCAACCCACCACCCTTCTCAGATACGGCTAGGCTCAGTAATGCGCGGAAAGAGGCACGACTTTCGGAGGAGGGAAAAGTAGCGTTGGTGGGCAAAACGGTATGGAGACGGATGGACCATCCCTATCGGAGGCAGGTCTGGTCTCTTGGGTTCTTGCATCCATCGTGCGTCCCATCAGGCTGTTCACGAAGTTGCGGATTTTGAATCAATCCAACCGGAAGACGGCAAAGGATGCAGCTCTCCCAGGGAGTAATACCACTTATCCACCATTCTAGGAATACTAGTTTTAGTCTCCGTGGCAGATCAAAACGCCTCTTTTTGTTTAGTTTACAAAAAGGCCCCTTTTCTTTTATGTGCGCACGGCTCTAAGAAAGAGATCCTGTGGCGCTTTGGTCTAATGGGATGCAGACTTGGGGGGTGAGAGGGGCTAACAAGAAACGATATTGGAGGAAAACGCTCGACAAACTTGACGACATTAACTTCGTACTTTGTAATATACTTCGTATGTACAAGAGGAAGCAATCGGCACGGGGACCGAAGAAGGGTCATTTCGAGGTTAGCTCCCGAAACGAACGACAGGTGGATCGCTCACCAAGCAATCGGTTTGTTGTTTCCGTTGCCGTTTGGTCATGCAAGATACCAAGGGTGTTTGTTTCCTTCGTCCCCGCCAGCTCATCATTCAATCTATCTGTTTATGCGCCTTGAGTGATAATACTGACGATAGCGTTTTAGTCGGTCAGTTTCTTCATGTCCTCCTCCTCCTCCACCGCAATTCACGGTTGCATAAGCCCCTCATTTTCTTCTTATTTCTACACACCCCCTGTGTCCTTGTGTCCTAAGTCCTCTCCTTCACTGTCCGAGAGACTGTTGCAACCATCAGTCTAGAAACTCGACGGGTCGCAGCGGTGCCCCACATTCAAGGAGAGGGGAGGGGACCCTCCGTACATTTAGATGTATGCCCTGCATTAACGGCTCTCCTCATCACCAATACCCTTAATAGACGAGGGGGAAGAAGTGGGGCGTTGATGGGCAGGGGGTGGCTGGGGAGGAGAGAGCAGGCATGCTCTTTGTAGTATTAAGTGAGTGCAGGGAGGGGAGTGGAGATGGTATGTAATAACAAAGAGGCAATTAATAGCTAGTTGTCTTCGGAGGACAAGGAGACAGGCGGGAACGAGGAGTACACTAATACAACGCGGAGGACTGGTCTTGGCAAGCAACTGGAAACATCTGAGGGAAACAGCTCATTGAAGATGCCAAGCAGAGTTGCAAACACGAGAGAGTTCAGGCCCTCCATATCACATCTTACTGTGTCTGTAGTAGTATCGTCCTCACATCTGTTCCCAAAGACATTCGATCGATGTGGTGATGCATGGGCATGGGTACAGGCATCGCCTGGCTGGAGGTGGGAGTACATTACCTCTTTGACCGACCACAGAAGTCCCACTGGGACTGGACAGCTCACACTCGCAGGCTATGGTCTTGTAATATTAGCACCCCCTGCTGCATTGCATCTGCTGGCTTAATTGCCAAGGTAAGCCTTCCTCGATGAACATATCTTGGCGATGGCCGGACCGCCTTTGTCGGTCTGGGACAAGTGCAAGTGCAAGTGCAAGTGCAAGTGGAAGTGCAGTGCTGTATGAAGTTGACTAATCCAGAGAAATGCAAGCCAAGCTCCAAGGGACGAGGATATTATTTCCATCTATCACCCAAAGACCCGGCAGTCGCTTCTTGCGGCAGTATACTTCGTACGAGCATCACGACCTCGGTTTATCTGGCAGAGTTTCATGACATGACTTGAAGATATTGATCTTGATACCGATACACCCCATGCAGCTCTACCCGAGGCAGTCTCCAAAGTACGTCGTATGTAACATAGGATATCTACGAAGTACATTGCTAGGCGACGGTTGAGATGACGTCTTCGCCGTCTTTTTGCACCGGAGACATATCGACAAAGCTCGACATATCGACAAAGATCCACTTTCTATATCACGCTTGCCGTTCATCTTCACCGACGCCGAGATTACACGACGTCGCGCACGGATGTAATATCACTTGATTTGTTCCTGCCTCGTAGGACAAGCTCAAGGTTCCTACGGCGGATGATGTTCAGGGTCCGAGATGCCAGATAGTACTTATGAATACTTCAACCGAAGAAAGGGTCAAATTGTGCTCCTGCTCGTACTTGGGCTTGTGGCCGTGCAAGTGTCCGTGCTCGTGCTCATCATCCTCACCCTTCATGCCCGGTTCTCCGGGCGAAAAGGGCCGGGAGGGGAGACCGACCTGCGAACGAGTTTTCAAGAAGCAGTTCATGCCTTGAACTAACTCGCTAATATGAGCAGGTGGGGTTTAGATTGTGATTGTGATTGTGAGCGGAGAGGAGAGAACGTTGCGAAGTTCGTGCGGTGCGTACGAGGTAGTGTTTTAATCCCATCCCGAATACATCCGTTGCTGCTATGTACATTACAGACAGGATGCTGCCCATCCATCCACACTTGATCCATATGCAAGAAATTTTCCTTGGCTGCCCCTGCTCCAGTCCCATCTAGCACTGCTACCCTGTTATGCTTCTGCTTGCTTGCTTGGCCTCGGGATGGACGGAGGATTTGAAGAAAGCCGTTTGATGCGAAAATACAGGGCAAATTGACGCGTCCTGTCTCCATTTCTTGTGCCGTCTTGATTGCGACATTCCCCGCCTGTTTCAAACTCATTAAGACTTACGAAGTAGAAGAGCCTCGTCCTGCAGCCAAAGGGGCGATGCCCAACAGGCTCGTCGAAAAAGTCGTCAAGGTATATCTCGCCTGATAGTACACGGGCATCTCGTGTCCCCGGCATCCAGTTATCCCAAATCTGGATGTTGCAGCCGCAATCGTAATCTCGGGGGGCAGACGGCGGGCCTCAAGCTTCAGGGTTCTCCTGCACAACCCGCACTCTCGCCCAACATCCAATGTTCTCCCGCCCCAGGCTCTTCCAACTCCTGTGATTTACTTCGTAATGAGTTGGGCTCAACAGGGGGGGACCAACGCCAAAAGGCTAGGATCCTGTCGATCTCGGCTCTCGTTTGGACGGGTCAGTAGAACCCTTAGCGTTCCCATGGCCCAGGATCGCCAGCCATCCCGTGCCCATGCCCGTGCCCGAGCCGTGAGTCAAGAACCGGTAAACTAATTAAGCCGCAATTGATGGATGGCACAAACACCTCAGATTATAGCACGAAGTGAGTGGGGAAGCATCCCGTCCCGGACCAGACGTTATACGCTCTAATATTGGGTGTTATTACAAGCGGGATATTCTACGTAAACCAAACACATGAACGCATGGTTGAACGTCAAAACATGGAGGATGGATTAATTTGTCCCTCATTTTCTTTCTTTTTTTGCCCTGTCCTCCCCCGCTTGGGTTGTGGCGACGGGTAGCTGCATACCCATGTTCCCCGGGCTGCATGTCTTCGGCCTGTCCATGATTTTTATTAGCTTGATTTTTCTCTTCTCTTCCCCCCATCCTCAACAAACATGGATGAAAGAAACTGCTTGAGCTAACACTCTATTGAGGCATCTCTGCTCTGGCTTCAGGGGAGGAGACAAACTAAGTGGGATCAGGCCAGGGGACTGGGATGGAGCCCGCGGCATAGTCCGTCCGTCCTCTCCATCGCCAGGGCTTTGCAGGGGCCATTTCTTCCCCTCCTACCGAGAGCATGTCCCCTTGTTGGTGCTTTTTCTCGTCGACGATGCACTCCTCCTTTCGATCCAGCAGAAGGAGGGCTTGGGGAACACATCCCTGAAAGCCAGCGAGCAGGAGGAGAGACCATCCCAGAACTCGCCGGTTCCTTTTCCTTGAATTTCCCTCCTCTCCCGTCCCTTTCATGCCGGTCCCCTTCGTGCTTCCCCGCGCCGGCCCCCACTTGAGACGCGGGATCTGCGTACATCAATTGATATTGATCCATGGAGGGTGGCAGATTGAAGCCTACAAGGTGGGTGGGAGCCGAAGTAACATCTGAGATTGTCAACGCTTTCCTGGTCAGTTCCAAGGCTCCGTCTCTCGAATGAGGAAGGATGTTGATTTCGCATTTTCATTCTTCTTTCCCCATATCGCATCGTTTCCCTTGTCTGGACGAGTGTACGACGGGCGTCATGCATCCTCCTTTTCCGCGGCCGGCCGGACTGTTTCATCCACGGACGAATGCCTTTTCTTTCCTCTTTTACTCTCTGCGACGAGCAAACTGCAGGGTAGCATAGGAATAAGACGGAATGCAAGAAAGACATTTCGCCCTCCCATCCATCATCATCATGCCCCCAAATTAAACAATAAGAAAAAAGTCGGGGAAAGAGGGGACGGGGAGAGCGGGGAAGAAGCAAGCCACCAAGCCAAAGGTGTGTGTGGAAGTGTGTGTGAGTGGAGAGCTTGAAGCAGCCTCTTTTTTTTTTGACTTCGATTTGTGTTTCTGGATCGAGCTGGGCGCTGCCGTGTTGTGTTACGCCGCTCGCCGTTGTTCGTATCGGTCCGCCTAGGTCAGAAGAGGCATAATATGCGATGCAACCATTTGGATTGTCCGCTGCCTTCGTTCGGGGTTTTCAGCTGACTTGGAGCAGGCCTCCTTTGTCTACGGATTGAAACAGAATAGCTAGATTCAAAGGGCCTGGAAAGGAACAGAAATCTCCAGGTCAAGGATATGCGTTGAGTCCGCCATTCACAGATCATAGAGTGCGGGGAAGGAAAAGCAAAAAAACGAATACGCTTCAGGCCGATCCCATAGAAGAACGTGGAGTATGATATTAGAAACATTGGAAGACTCCCTATTTGTTGAGACACACACTCTCTCATGTACGTCAAGCTTTCCTGCAAAGCATCGATGTGACCTGTCAGTCCTCACATAGAACAAGCCCCTCCGGACAAGGCAGAACAAGACTGAGCCCGCGTAATCGATCGAGGACACGAGATATCTCAGGGAAGGAACTCTTTGGAGATGTCTCGAGTTCCTCCTTCCGCGTCACCCACGACACGCTTGAGTGTAATAACTTTATATACGATGGCATTGAAACAACTTCCAACCGAGCAGCTCAAGCAGTGGTGACACTACAACCAGTGGCCAAGTGGTCATCGGAGCGCTCAGAAGGTTAGAAAATTGCAATTTTCGTAGCTCGTGGCAAGCAATCGGGAGTTCGATCCCGAGAGCGTGCCGCGAGCGAGCTTTTTGTTTTCCTACTTTTTTGTTCCTCTCTCCGTTTACCTCCCGTTTGCGCCAAAAAATACCGTCAATACCGTCTCCGATCGGTATGGTTCTTTGAAAAGCAGCCTGCGTCGACCTGCATCTTTACACGAGAAAAGTTGAGCGCAAGATGTTGCCAAAGCACGAAACTATGACAAGGACACAAATCGCTCAATATCCGATCCGGCACCTCGACTTCAGGCATCGGGTGTTCCCTCGGTCCTGCTAAACTCTCAGATATCGAGATGCAAGGTGCCGCGGGCCGCGTTTGGGACCAAAAAAGGAGGAAGACGCAGAACTGCAAATAGAGTGAAGGATTGCCAGCAGACGACCGGGAACTCGCTCTCCCGTTCGCTTCCTCCTGTCACCTACCGCCGCCGATGACCACCTGAAATCAGCATCTCGCCATAAGATAAGACGCAGCTGTTCATTTCTGGGGTCTGTTCTCTTTAGACGCCGTAGGTAGGCATGTGATAGACTAGAAAAGCCCGAGGATCCGAGGCAAGGCGTGATCAATGTGAATCCGCGTCATCTTGTGGAGAAGGCGAAGTTGGCCTGGGCTGCCTTGCATCTTCCTTGGAAGGTCCCTTGTCCGGGGTTTGCCTTATCTATGACGACGTCATGCACGCATCGAAAAAGCGACGATTCTGATGCAAGAACTGCTAGATACGATCAGTTTACAGTGGACACGCAGTTGACTGAACTGCACCAGGGACGTAAACATAGCGGCGTGGCACAAATCTGATCAGAAGATAAAGCTTTCATATTCATTTCCTGTGAACTATCATAAGTCATTCGTTCCCTCTCGCACAGGGACACGGTTTATTTTTGGTTCCCTGACCAACCCGACATTCCATATGTAGGATTGGAGAGCTTTCTGACCGCTCGTTCGAGGACAGTCTCAAGACTACTTGTACACAGGGATAGCAGAAGCCCCCAAATCTTCTGCTCCCGCTGTTGGGTCATGATAGACGATCGTAACCGAGTAGGTCTCTCATGAAATCCCCGCCACACTGCATCGGCAAATCGGCATCACATTAATGCCGACGGGCGAGGTCGAAGCACCGCAGAGAGTTCTGTCCCTCATCCCAAGAACTTTGGCTGCGAAGGAACTACAGTATCCCGGTCGGCTCGGTAACTCCTCTTCGTGTTTGGTGTAGAATTCTTACTCTCCCTCAGATCGTAGCGATGGCTACTGCTATTATCCTTGTGAACCGCGTTGGACAGCTGAGTCACGGCATTAGCCATCTCCTGCAGAGACTTGAGCCGCGAAGCGTCCGGACGCGACAGGAACTTGACGGTGTGCTGCTGCTGGTCGATCCTGGCGTCCAGCTTGCCGTCGGCGATGAGGAACCCGAGGATATCCTCGACGTCTGACTCGGAAATCTTGAGGCGGTCGGCAAGCCATTGAAGAGTAACGCGGTCGAACGGGGTGATGATCTTCATCAGACCCTTCGTCCGCATGTTACGCGTGACCTCGTCGATGTTCTCGGCGATAAAGGGGTCGGAGAGGAGGTCCTGGTTCTCGCGGAGAACCGCCTGGTAGCGGTGGATGTCGTCTTGCTGGTAAGCTTCGACCAGCTTGGTCATCGCCGCGACGCGGACATCAGACTTGTACGGCTTGGTCTCTTGAGAGTCGAAGGGGTTGATGTTGGACTTCATCAGCATGGTTGTTAGGAGTAGATACTTGAGGACTTGGATCCTCTGCAACGAACCAGCCTCGTCGTAGTTGCGGAAAGATTCGAAAAAGTCCTTTTGCGCCTCGTCCCAGTTCTCCTCGCTCATGTGCATCTTTCCTCCGCACTCCCGGATGATACCCATGATCTTGGGGTGCGGCACGGCCGAGCGCACCTTAAGCGCTCTCTCGTAAAGCCGCTTGAGCTGCTTGTTGTTCTTGGTAGCCGCGTGCATCTGAATCTCCAGGGCGTAGATTTCGAGCGAGTACGTGCCCTTGCTTGGGTCGTCAGATCCGTCCTCGCGCTGGCAGGTTTTGTGCAGTTCCTTGACCTTTTTGGCAACGGCAGTGTAGTCTTTCCGGTCGAGAAGTAGCTTCGCAAGCTTGATGTTCGTCTTGAGCCATAAACGTTCGTTGTTGGAGTTCTGGAAGCTTTCGAGGGTGAGCGAGTACACCTGTTCGACGCACTTGGCGGACTCGTCGTCTTGCGAGCCCTTTTCGATGAAGTCGAGCATGTTGTTTATGGACTTTTCCGAATAGTTCCTCGTAACTGCCGACTTGACGTAGGTTAAAAGCTCGGCATAATGCTCAACGACCTGTACACAATGCTCGTCAGCAAGAGATCATCGAGCCGCCAGCGCCGACCCCCTGGGCGAATGGAAGCAATTCCACAGCATACCTTGTCGTATTTCGCGTGTAAAAACTCCAACTTGATCGCCTGTTTGAGCCCTTTGAAACCCCATTCACCCTTCGTATCCTCTAGACCCGGAATGGCCAGGAATTCGGAAATGGCATCATCGGGATCGCTCTGCTTGATCTGCTTCGCATTGTAGTACTTATTCTCGATGTCGACATCGCCTGAATCTTCATCCTCGTCATCCTCGTACTCGAAGTCGTAGCTAAAACGTGTCAGTTAAGAACGAGCATGGGAAGGCGGCGGTTGGAGGGCAGGGGAATGGACGGACTCCTCATCGGACTCTTGCATGAAATCGTCATCAGACATGGCGCCTCGTGAATACAAGAAAAAGGTAGGATGACTAGATACAAGAAGCAGGAGAGTGGCGGCTTCTAAAGGGCCGAGATTGTGTGGGTGATGAAGGTCGCGAGGTAAGGGAGCTGTAGAGAGTCGAGCGTTGGTTGGGGTCGTGCTGGGGGAGTTGCCTGCTGCAGCTCGGGGCGATGGATGGACATTTGACGCCCCTCCAAAGTGCCTGGGAATGTTGGTGGGCGGTGGGGGTAGTTGGTGGTGCCTTCTGAACTAGTGCTAGCGTGCAGGGAACTTATCGATAAGGAAGGGCAGCTTTCTGGCCAATGGAAATCGATATTCCTTATTACATAATCATAGATTTCTGTGGCAAAATATAGTTGCACCAACCTCTGCAGCCTGTCGCAACCAGATGTCTTCACATTCCAACTCCATCAACAAAGAGCCTACCTCCAACCTTTTGGAGACTTTATCCCCAGATCAACTTACCCCGCAGTCGAGCGCATCGTAACATTTAGTGGCGAGACCCAGAAACCGCGAACATGGGTGGAGATCTCAATTTGAAGAAGTCGTTTCATCCCGGCTTGCTTCGCAATCAGGTATGTATCCATCATGGCACTCCCCTCTCGCTGCCTATTTTGCAAGGCTTGAATGCTAACCATCTCTCTACAGAAACGAGTTTACGAAGAAGAACAAAAAGCCCTCGAAGAACGCAAGCGGACCCAACAACGCATCAATGAACTCAAAGAAGAGCGCGCAAAGGAGGAGGTGCAAAGGCAGCTCGAAGCCGCCGGCGGCCAGAAACGAGTCGATCGCGTCGACTGGATGTACCAGGGCCCTACGGACGGCCAGATGGGCACGACCGAAGAGCGCGAGGCGTACCTCCTCGGTAAGCGGCGCATCGACAACCTCATCAAGGGGACGGATCACCAGAAGCTCGAGAAGAACGCGGGGCAGGAGAGTTTCATGGTGATGCAGAGCGCGAATTCGGCCAAGGATATGGCGGCGAAGATTAGCGCGGATCCGTTGATGCAGATCAAGAAGCAGGAGCAGGCGGCTTACGAGGCTATGATGAATGATCCGATTAAGAGGAGGCAGCTGCTTGCGTCGATGGGGATAACGGAGAAAGAGAAGGAGAAGGATAAGAGGAGGTCAAGGAGGAGGGAGGATCGTCATGACAGGCATAGGAGCGATAGGAATAGGCGGGACTACTCTGACGATGAGAGAGATCGGAGACGGAAACGATCTCGCTCAGAGTCCAGGTCGAGAAGCCCGCCGCGCCGGCGGAGGACGGAGGGTGATGATGATGACAGTCGCAGGAGCAGGAGAAGACGCGATTCTCCCGAGAGGCGGCGGTGCCGCTCCCCAGATGATGAAAGGGAAAGGAGGAGGCACAAATCCCCTTCGGCATCCCGGTCGAGGTCACCAGCCCAGCGGTCCAAGGATGATAGGAGCTACCGAGAGAGGGATGACAAATCTCGGCGAAGTCACCGCGATAGACCGGTCTCGCCTACCCGCCCTGGTCATGATCGGAGGAGTTCACGGAGACGTGATGATTCCATGGATAGGCGTCGGCCAGAGAAAGAGAGAGGTGATGATAGAAGAGTCGATGACAGGAGGAGGCATGATGGTTCCTCAGATGGTCGCCGCAATAGAAGAGAGAACAGTGACCGAAGGAACAGCGACTGGAGGCGCAATGACCGCGATGGACCCCGCCACCCCCGTGGGGGCAGAGATTACGACAGGAGACCTGTTCCCCGGGAAGACCCACGCTCATCCGACCAAGACCGCGCGAAGAAGCTTGCCGAGATGCAGCAAGCGGCTTCGGAGCTTGACCTTGACCGTGAGCGACGTCTTGCAGCCGTCGAGGATCAGGAGCGCCAAGCGAGGGACGAGGATGATAAGGCTCGGGCGGCGGCAGCCAAGTACGGTGGGGACAAACGATTCATCAATGGGATTCGGCAGCAGGCTAACAGTTTGGGCCTTGCTGAGAGTATGGGTCGTGGGCGGCGCGGGCTTCAGGCTGATGAGGATTAGAGGAGGCTTGGAGGGTGGATTATGGACTGTTTCTACTTTTACGACTTATATCACAAATAATGACAATCATACATTGGACCACGATTCTTTGGTTTTGTTCTCCCGGTCTTTTTTTTTGATCTCATTTTACTCATTTTTCCCATGTAACTATTTTCATCAGTCTTCTGTGTTGCATACTCGCATGTTCGAGTGGTCCGTGAATAATCCCGTCTGAGGGAGGAGCCGTACATCATGGAGACTGTACAAGGGCGAACGCTTGAAGCAACCAGAAACTTCAATACTCGCCGAAAGATCAATTGATGTATTCATGCAGTCCGTATTGGTTGATTGGTCTCGTACTGCGCGCTCAGTTCATCATATGTGGATTACCAGGATAACAGCAGAAATGTAAGCGACATGAGGTGATTCACAGAGGTAGAAGGGTTTGGATTGACCCGGTATTACCAGGAGGACACCATCATCGCTGGGAGTAGGACCAAGTCGAATGTTAAGTCCTCACGGGACTTTCCCTCGTCTCTTTGAATTGGTTCTTGCGCCACCTGCCCAGACCAGACCCGAGTTTGAGAATGTTCGTATTTGGGTGAAGGTTACGATCACGAGGATGGTGCATGGCGATTGTGTGTTGATGCATATTATCTACTGTCGACAGGGCCGGTTTCATTTTGATTTTCGTCTCCGGGGCGGCTCACTCCCGCCGATACGACTACTTCGTAAGGCGAGTGCTTCCGTCAATATCTTTCAGGCCCGTGATGAACCTCGCACGGAGTAGTGGCCTGGGAAACGCAGTCGCTCCTTTCAACATTACTATGCAGTCATTAGCCTAGTCGGGGTCCGGTGGCCTAATGCTTCGGTGTTCCTCCGTCAATCCATTAACTCTGTCGACTCTTCTCTGTCGACTCTTCCGGCAGGCCACTGGCGGCTGAGTGATCGACAGATGTCGCGTAAATGGGGCAGGTTGGGAGTTGCCCAGGCCTTATTACAAGATCTCATGGGTCATCAGGTCATGCTAAGCATCATCGAATTCTTGCCCATCCCGCGCTCATGGATATTCTCTTGGTCATCAAGTGACAGCTGCTTATTCAATCCTGAACAAGGCCAATATGCAAGTTAAAGGAGTCTGCGCCTTGCGATATTTGGCCACGCTCTTCCATGGTGCTGCCATTCCATTTCGGGGTCCCAGTCGAAGACTGATTAGTTTGGGGACCCTTACGAAGTAGTTTGAGGCCTGCCCTGCCCCCGTGGAGAATCAATTTTATCAATGAGTGTTCAAGTGTCGGGCTAAAGTATTTCCCGTCCTGTTGGGGTGAAGAGTCTAGATCTGTCCTCGAATCAGTGATGCCAGCAACGTCACGCTTCTAATGTCGTATATCTACTAGGGTTGAAAAATAGTGATGTGTATTTCTCACTGAAGTACATCAATGCTGTTTAGCTCCGTTAAGATGC
The DNA here is from genome assembly GCA_002812735.1 of Scedosporium dehoogii. Taxonomy (NCBI): domain Eukaryota; kingdom Fungi; phylum Ascomycota; class Sordariomycetes; order Microascales; family Microascaceae; genus Scedosporium; species Scedosporium dehoogii. The sequence goes on along the minus strand of PGIR01000048.1, from coordinate 206,305 downwards.
CAGCTTTGAGCGAAGAAGGACGAAGGAATTATGGCCAAATGGTGGAAAGCCTTCGAGGTACGAAGTACTTGCAAGTGGTGACGCAGGAATCCATCTATTTCTATCGAGGTCGAGAATTCGTCGCATTTTCCCGTATGCTCCGGACTGACTGCCTCATGAGTGGTGTCTCTCTCAGAATTAGATCCGAACAGCTTCATTTCATACTTCATTGAGCTTGCTTGCATTCATTGCTACAGTACTGATGAAGTATTGAGGTATTTCATACATTACATACTGCTCGAGAGCCCACGCAGGTACGCATGTCCGTGCTGAGGAACATCAAGGGTCCTATAGACACAGGCTAACCATTTGATCCTTCGTAAATTAGTTTGGAGCATGTGTCACTAACCAGCAAGGCTAAGCCATCAAGCCCCATCAAGCCAACGATTGATCCATTAGTGGTCTCGTCGGTTGTAGATAAGTACTTCATAGTGTACGAAGTACGAAGTTGAGTAGGTTATACCTTGTGCTTCGCATGCCAGCCATAAATCCTTCAAGGCAGAATTATTACAGGATTGGGTAGTGACTCCAACTCTAGACGCTTGTACAGCTAGATTAATACATCGAGGATGGACGCTAGACTGCACTTTCCCAAGCAACTTAAAGCGCAATGCGGTACTACGAAATATTGCTTCTTGTACTTCGTACCTTTGTTGATATGGGGAATTCTTACTGAGGCCAGTACGAAGTACTCGAGACGTTGCGCCTGGGGGAAACCCTCTAATCAACAGCCAACATCGCCCTTGCCTTCCTGCGTTGGGGGCTGCGCTCTCCTCATTTGACCAGAGTTAGGGATGGATGATTAGTGCTCCATCCATCGTACTTGCCTTGTACCCGCCATTTCCGCATCCCATCCTCGCCTGTACCTTCCGGCTGGAGTCCTGCGGGGCAGTGACTTCATTTCCGCTCATTTCCTTTCTCCTCGAACCTTGCAATACTTCCATTTACCTCGCTTCAACACGCTTCAACTGACAACTCAGAACTCTCAACTCCAAGCCATTCCTTTTCAATCCGATTTCGTCTGCGTCTTCTCTGTGTCCCCTCGGGTCCCATCTTCTTGAACAGGAAGCCATTCACAGCCCTTCTTTGTCACTGTTTACTTTCTCGGAGTTTTCCATTCAGTCTTGTTTCTCTTTGATCCAAAAGTGATACCCTCTCTCCTCCCCTTCATCTGCGCCGTGGGCATCCTTCGTTGGAGAGTTTCCCGTCGCTCCGAAATCTCGACACACCAAATAGCGAGACGTCTCACCTAGTTCCTCCCCTATCTCCGACCCTCGTCACGATCCCCGAACGAACCTAAGCTGCTCCATTCACCAAACCTCTCCCTCGCGCTTCTCGCATTCGATACCCGATCATACCCTTCAATCGATTCGCACTCGTCGTCGCCGAGCCAGACACTTCGACACTTCGCGCATTTAGCCCTCGTCCTACGGCTATCCCCCGTTCGACGTCTCCATTTTAATTTCTTTCCCTCCCTTGGAGTTCGATCCCCGATACCCAGCCACGCAAACTTGAGACGGCCTGCTATCTCTGCTTTTCGACCTCTCCATCTCCGCCGCCGTTTATCAGACTTTCGGATATAATAATGCCTTCGCTCTGTGGTGGAAACAAGACGGTCCAGCGAAAGCTGGTACTCCTGTGGGTTCTTCCCCTGTCTGCTGCCAAGCGCGGATCCCGACCCCACAGATCAAGCGATCCTTCACATGCTTCTGCGCTCCTCTGCAGCCCGTGTGACATTATTTTCTGGCCTTAACGTCGATACGTCGATAGCTGATCCCCTTTTCCATGTAGTGGCGATGGTGCTTGCGGAAAGACTTCGCTTTTGAATGTCTTTACAAGAGGGTGAGTTGATTACATTCTCACGTCTGGTTGCCGGCTCCCAACTCACTTCCAATCAACAGCTACTTCCCCACGGTCTACGAGCCCACAGTCTTCGAGAATTACGTCCACGGTATGTGATACTGTTGTTCCGACATCCCTTGCGCCGCGAGTCTAGTAGGGTCTACCTTGCCAGCTTCGGTTCTCCGCCTCATTGGAGTTTTGCTTTTATCTCGGAGGCCCGACTTGTTTCTACGCATGACCGAGACTAACGCTCCATCGAGACATTTTTGTCGATAACGTACACATCGAACTTTCTCTCTGGGATACCGCCGGCCAAGAGGAATTTGACCGGCTCCGAAGTCTGTCGTATGGTATGCGCCCCCGGAATTCTCGATCTGTGGCGCGGGGACTACGTCTAACTTTTCACCGCGACTAGATGACACCGATCTTATCATGCTCTGCTACAGTGTCGACAGCAAGGATTCCCTAGAAAACGTAGAGAGCAAGTGGGTAGGCGAGATCGCTGAGCACTGCCCCAACACGAAGCTTGTTCTTGTTGCCCTCAAGTGCGATCTCCGCGAATCCGACGAAGAAGAGCAAGGCGCCGAGGCCGCCCAAGGCGAGAAAAAGCCCATGATCAACTACGAACAAGGCCTTGAGGTCGCCCGCCGTATCAATGCCCTCCGATACCTAGAGTGTTCCGCTATGCGCAATCGAGGAGTCAACGAAGCGTTTACCGAAGCCGCCCGAGTCGCCCTTACTGTGAAGAAGGAGCGCGAGGATTCTAAGTGTGTCATAATGTGATTTCTTTCCCCTCTCTCGTATAGAGTGCGGAGCCGGCCTCATTCACCCGCAAGCCAAGCGGATGACGCTCGCGACATGACGCGAACCCATTTTCTTATCGAAGATGAAGCCCTCATCGAGGCGTTAAGTCAAAGACATTTGCAGGCGGGACATACCCCGTCAAGCCAGCCACACGTTACAAGTTGAAATTTAGGAAGGCGTTGCTTACGACTTTTCTGATTCATGTCCGTTTCTTTTCCGCGTTCTTTTCCCTCCCTTTTTTTCTTATCTCTTTTCTTATTTGTTTCTTTACTCGCGTCGTTGACCCGCTTTCTTTCGCCACTGCTTGTTCATACTATACGTGTACTTGACGCAATCATGCCCTGCAACGTTCCTGCTCTTTACAATGCCATTGCCCTCACAGGCGTCTATGACTTCGGAGGAGCGGAAAAGATACAGTCCACGCTCTTTACCGTCTCTACGAAGTGAGCCCTTGGGAGTCTGAGGGAGTGCCGTTTCGTTCCTTGGCCTTTTCTAATCTGCCTACTGTTCACTCGATGTACATATCGTCTGCATTCTTTCTTTCCCTACCACGTTCCAAGGTTTCGACATTTGGAGATTGGAACCTTTTTTTTTATTATTATTCGTACGGGACGACGACCCCCTGATTATTGACTTTTTAATATTACGGAGCCCAAAATAAGAACAAGACTGGAGTGGAAGAGAAAAAGAGTTCCAGGTTTCTCCAGCTTCGCTCCCCCTCCTTAATATTGGGGAGAGGGAGCAAACGTTGATATTGGAGAAGGATAGCATGGAGGCGTGGTGCATTATACATGGAGCCGAATTAAACATGTTTCGATGTTTCTTCCCTTTTGGATTTTTTACGTGACGCGCTTCATTGACGTCTTTTTGGTTGATGAACTCTTGGTGGTGGACGCTGTGTTGATGTGAAGGGAGACTGGTGCCTTGAGTTGTGTGGCGTGAGGCTTGGGATTGGATGGCACTAGGCAAGTGTGATTTCTACATCTGGATATCCGGGCAAGTCGGGACCGATGGTAAAGTTTATATTGATGGAAATTCCGCTTGGCCATCTTTCGGATTTGAGATGTACCGCCCAAGATGGCGATCGATCATCTTCTTGCGACCGAAACCGGCTTATACTAAGAGAGCGAGCGTCGTCATCGTTGCAAAAGGCCCAAGTCCACCGCATCAAGGTAGAATTTCCGAGAATAATTGTGCTCTAGGTTTACAATCTTGCGGTATGGCGAAAGTCCTGAAGGAACCCGCACTACATCGATGACATCAATGGCGATGGAGAAAACAAGGAAGACAATTCGATATCGATGAAGACCGGGAGCAGGGACTCGCCGCGCCTTTGCCCGACTTCCACCTGGTAATACGTGACACCAAGTGAGAGCTATTGTCTCGGAATGGGTATCACCAACGAGGGAGGGGGAAGCTAACGACACGGCTACGCGTCCTCCCGTTTAAACTTCAGCAAAGCAAGAGATCAGTGGGGTTGGCTGGGTAAGCTTAAATGATCGGGTGGCGGAGGAGCATGTTCAGGTGATAACGTCGAGCCCAGATCATCTTGCTGAAATCCTTCGAGATGTCTGAATCCATCTCTCTGGAAGATTTCGGTAAGGAAGTGGATTTTCAGCCTTCAAACCCCCTGAATTAATTCCGCGCCCGATCAATCGGCAAACGATGAAGTACTTCGTCCCACCGGCAGCGAAGCGAGAAAAAGAAAGAGAGCAGTTCTGTGTCGATCCCGATAGTAAGCTAACATATTCTCATAGGCAATACATAAATTCTTGATAGAGCCCTATCTTTTCGGGACGCCTGTGCAGTGATCACCACGATCAGCCAATCTTGGTAAATTAGCTGGTGATCTATGATCGCTAGACGGTACCTGCGTCTTGCCCCGTTCGTCCCATTGGCTGTACTGCCCGTTGTGGCGTTGAGCTAAACCCGGAAGAGTGAAACTCGGCAACGACGTTAAGTGGTCCCCAGCGACCTGATGAAACCATACTTCGACCTTGGCAAGGGGTTCGCTGCAGGGGTACTTGCTTCTATCACCTGTGCACGCAGGTTCTCTGCTGGGCTGACAGCCCTCTTGGGGAGAGCATTGCGGTGCGCAGCCCCTTTCGAAATGAGTCCGAGCCAATGCGAGCATGACAAGACCTGGAGAGGCACCCAAAAGAGGGTAGAGTGACTTTCAAGAGCCGTGCTTGCCTGGTTCCTTGCCCCCTCGCCCCCTCTTGCATGATCATTGGTGATGAAATGTGACCCAACAAAATTTCCCCTTCCGCCGGTCCTTTCCCATTCCCAACTCAGACCTTCAAGGAATTAGGTTTTCCTCGCTCGTTCCTCGTCTTTTGCAACACCCCCGTCTCTTTCTTTGCAGATAATCCTATCTCCGAAGAACGGGTTCGCAGAAGCCGGACGACGTCCATTCCCTTCGTGCTTGCTTGCTAATCTTCCTCAGTCTTCTCACTATGATTGTGTAGAAGAAGGCTCGGAAAACAGTCACTCATTTTCACAACTGGTTATCAGCGATCAACAACAAAGTCACTCCTTTTGAGATCGTCGAGAGACGTGAGGCCTTCGAGTCTACGATCGACGCTTCTGTCTCAATCCTCAATCTACTCTGGCAATCAGAGAAGAATCATCTCTGATTCCTGAAACCAATACTTCGTTTTCGCTTCTTTTTTTTCCTCGCGCTTGCGCGGTTTTTTTTCATCATACCACTTTCTTGAATATCCCCCCTCTGCCAGGTCAGAGTCCTTGACGATAACGAAGGAGATTCCTCTCATTTCATTTTACACAAAACGATACCCGTATCCCCCTCGCTACTTACACATAGCGACTTCTCATAGCTTAATCTCCAATATCTCGTGTTGCCAACATGATGCCCTCGATCCGCAAGACCTGGCTCTCGGCCCTCGTGACCCTGAGCGCCATCAGTTCCGTGGCAGCCCAGGTTCACACCGACTGCGACCCCCGAGAAAAAGACTGCCCGGCCGACCCGGCTTTCGGAACAGAGTACTTTTTCAACTTCAACACGACGCCGCCCGCTGGAACCTGGGAAACCATGGCGGGCAAAGTAACCTACGACCAGAACCAGGGCGCCGCCTTCGCTATCAGCAAAAAGGGCGAATCGCCCACGCTCCGCACCAAGTTCTACTTCTTCTTCGGCCGCACGGAGATGATGATGAAAGTGGCGCCCGGAACGGGTATCATCAGCTCGATGATGTGGCTCAGCGACGACCTCGACGAGGTGGACTGGGAGTTCTTCGGCACGAACAACACGTACGCGGCGACGAACTATTTCGGCAAGGGCGAGCAGGATTTCACGAACGGCGGATACCACGAGGTGCCTTTCAACGTGCACGATGACTACCACAACTACACGACTGTCTGGACTAGGGACAGCCTCGACTGGTACATTGACGGGAACCTCGTGCGTACGCTCTTACCCAAGGACGCGAACAATACGAGGAATTATCCCCAGACGCCCATGAGGCTCAGTTTGGGTATTTGGGCCGGTGGTGATCCGGATATGCCGCAGGGTGTGAGGGAGTGGGCTGGTGGTGACACAGATTTTGGCGCGGGTCCGTATACGATGTGGGTTAAGAGCGTGAAGGTGACGGATTTCACTCCTGACTCGAAGGAGTACATCTACAGTGATAGGTCTGGCTCTATGGAGAGCATCCATGTCGTCACGTAAGTATTTTTCGAGACCTCTTTTTACAGGCAAAGAGCCAAGGGAATAAAGGATCAGATACTGACCCGTCCTTTTAGCGGCAACTCTACCGTAAAGGAAGCCCTGTTCCCAGTCCACAAGGAAACCATGGCCGAAAAATGGCAAAAGCTTCCTAGCACCGCCAAAACCGCCATCTACGCGAGCGGCGCCGGCCTCGGGGCCGTCATCCTCGCCTTCGGCCTCTGGTACTGTATCCGCCAGCGCCGACGCGGTGCCCGCGAGGCCAAGGCCGCGGCTCTGCAGGCCGAGCAGGACCGTGTCGAACTCCAGGGCTTCAAGTCCCGCGGCGTCAACCCGGACGGCTTCTCCAACGGCAGCAACGACTGGACGGTCGCCGAGGTGCACGACGGCGGTGTCGTTCAGGAGAAGAGGCCCGAGTATGTGGTTCACGAGAGGCCCCTGGATTCTCCCGGTTCTGGGCACATTCCCCCGCCGCTCGTGTTCGGTAACCAGCAGCCCGGCGGTAATGATTGGAATGCCAGGGGTGGACCCGCTTCGCCGCGTTCGCCGCGTTCGCCGCCTCTGCAGTCGCCTACGGGTGCCATGCCGCTTCTTCAGGAGAGGTCGAATAGCCCGCGGGTAGGCAGCCCCGGACCCCAGAGGACTTACAGCCCAGCCCCCGCAAGGGCGTTCAGTCCCGCACCGCAGAGGTCATTCAGCCCCGCCCCCCAGCGGGCGTTTAGTCCCGCGCCTTCCCAGTACGACAACGGCATGCACCACGGCGGATTTGATAACGGGATGCACCACGGCGGGATGCCTCAGCGGAGCGCCACCTTGTCGGGTGCCTACGGCGGTGACGGCGGCTATCACGGCGGGTTCGATGACCCTAGGGCTCAGAGCCCGGCTCATGTGATGCCGCCGCAGAGGAGTGGGAGCGCGGCTCCGACATATGGGCAGGGGTATGGAGCGCCGCAGGGGCAGGGGTATGCCCAGCAGGGTGGATATTGGAATAATAATGGACCTAGTGGGTTCCGGTGATGATAGTTGTTCTTCAGGGGGTTTGAGAAGAAAAGGGGTGAAGAGAGATAGATGTGTGAGTGGAGTAGATGAGAATCGTTTTGTGCGTTTATTGTCTTTTTCTTTTTCTTTTCGTTGAGATACTGGGTAAGAGCTTTTTCGTGTATATGATATAGACCTCGAGGGGTTTTGGCGTGATCGTTTTGCGTGTTGTTAGATATGAGGCGGAGGGATTTTTCTTTCAAAGTTGGTATGAATGATATGGATTCCATTATGGCTTTCGACTCTTAGTGACTCGGGAATAAACACAACGCCTCTTCCACTACTTTGGCACCAATACACCTCATTTCGCTTCTTTGCTAGACGAGGTGATATTAAGTATGATTGGTACATCTCCACGACCCCACAATCACTCTGCCGTGACGCAGGCGAGCTGTGACACGGTGGAGACGGGCTTTTCCCGACCGAATACTAGGACATTGTGGCGTCTTCTCCGTTATTTTCAGGAACAAGCGAAATGCGAGGGTGGGGACAGTACGCGTGGAGATGTCAGACTGCTCTACCCTGTCCCTCTAGTGTAGTGTATAATAGCTCTGTCTCCCTGTGGATTATACGGAAAGCACAAGTGGTCTTAGGGGTTAGATATCCAGTTGTCTCCGAGGACAGTTGTGATTCACAGGAAAGAAAGGGCGGAGGGAACTAATCTGCAGGGTCTGTTGTCGTTCCTCGTATGCAAGAAAGGGGGGGGGGTACTCTCTACATTTACGGGACTCAAAGATATAGGAGATGAGCAGTGTTTCTAAGGAAGGTTAGTAGAGAAAAGTTTGAGGTTGGCTAATTCTTCGAAGATGGAGACTGAGGGTTGCCTCATTGAAGGGTTCCCACAAGGACAAGGAGGGGAGGGTGTGTAGTCTCTTTCCAGCTCACACTGGACACTTTAGGTTCATAAAGTGAAGTAGTATTAGCCATGCACACTCGCAGAGGAGGTGTAACCCCGCGCAGGTCCAGCATCACGGTAAAATTGGGGTCCACCGTCTAAAAATAGAAATGGACGCAGAGATCTTCTGCTGCTTTGACTGCTTCGGTAGTCATACACCTCGTCCTTTTTGGGATAGAGTGGTTGGAGGTGAGGGAGGAGGTACTTCGTAGATTGCCCTATATACGATGTCATATACCTGCCAATTCCTTGAGAAGAAGTACTATGCCCCCTTATCCCAGAGAAAAACCTAAGTGTCCTAGGGTTTCCAGGCAGAGAGATGTGGAAGTTCAAAGCTCCCCTACCGAGGGAGGGACTGCTTCTGCCGAGAACCGGAAGAATGTGAAGCGTAAGCTCATAACAGACAAGCAAAACACCGCGCATTGATCTCACCTCGCTCGCTAAAGTCTTGTTCAAGCATAAAGTGCAGGATAGCGTACTGGAGCGATGTAAGTCCTTGAGTGCAAATATTCAATTTAGAATTCAGAATTTCAATCGATAAAGGGGTTCCGCATTGCCAGTAGATTAACCACACCTCGTTAAGAATATAGTTAATAGAGAATAGGGTATGGAGAAGACTAGTCGGAATGGTATATTTGCTAAAGTTTATAAACTTTTTCAGTATGTTGAATTAGTGTTCTTGCAATGTAGTATTTTCCGGAGGTCCCACGTGCCCCCGGCGAAGGTTTCCGTGTCTGGATGACCGAGTTCCGGAAGAACGCCGGAGACGATCAGCCCGAGGTTGGCACCGCTTCCCCTTTGGCAGAACCGCAGAAAATAAAGATAATAATAATGTAAAAAACAATAATCGTAAACCAAAATATCAGAAATGGGGAAAAAGAAAGAAAAAGACCAAAAGGGAATAAGAGAACACAAAAGGAAAGAGCAAGTTCTCTATGCCTGAATTTGGAACTTTAAGGTCCCGGAAAATTGTCAAGGGAGCAACTATCTGTCTTCTCTCAGATGGTGGAACAGGGATATTGTCGAAAATCTAAATAAAGATGTAGCTGGCCAGCTAGAAAGGGGGTTGTCGGGAGAACACCCAGATTATCGACGCTTAAAAGCGGCGGCAAATATACAAAACCTTCGACTCTTTCGTGGTTCGCGTCCCTTCCTAGTATCCGAAGCTGGATGGAGTATCCATGGGTTACCTCCGTACCACAACCAGTAGGCAAGCCGGGTCCTTTGTCTGAGCGAGCGCGGTTATATTACAGTGACCTTAAGAATCGACAGATACATTGATTGCCCTTTCGGTCCAGGGCAGAGTCCGGGTTATATTGTGCCTCTTTTCGTATTTCCACCATTTTATCCGGAGATCTTTCCCAGCTCCAATTTCGAAGATGCCATCTAGATCACGGAGCTCACTAGTAAGAGAAACTCGAGATTTTTTAAAATATTTTTGAATTCATCAAATGCATATATGTAAAAAGAAATAGTAATAGAAAAAAAGAAATATACCACAAAAAGGATAGACATGAAGAATAATGTTAGAGGAAACCCCTCGGTGGCAGCGGGTCTCGCGCAACTTGATAGTTTTCGAAGCTCGCGATCAGAAACACGTTCCCGTTACCAGTAGTCGTTGGGATCTCCGAGCTTTGAAAAGGAAGATGCGGTCACAATCCCTTCCCCTTCCCCTGATTATCCCATCCCGGCGCCTCCAAAAGAGAAGAGAGAAACCAAAACAAGAAGCGTTGGCGAGGCCAAAGGAAGATACAAGGAAAAGAAGAAAAAAAGAATAAAAAGGGAATGAAGTTGTCGACGAGCCCCGTAGGAATCTCTTGTCTCCCCACATTGCCTCTTCTCCTGACTTTTTCTTATTCCTTTCCCGTTTCCTTGACCTGCATGCAAAATGCTCACACAAATCTCCTCGGCAAAGACGATCAATAGAAAAAAGGAAAAAGAAAAGCCGCTCCAAAACTCTCCCAGGCGTTCTTTTGTGAAACATAAAGTCCTCCGCTCTGAAAGCGCGATAATTTACTGGTCGCAGTTGCGCCAGTTGAGGTTGAGCTGTTGGGTAAAGGCGATAGTAGCATCATCGTCGGTGATGGACCCGAAAGCATCGGGGTTGCTAGAGCGGAGCGAAATCCTGTTGTTGATGTTAAGGATTCCGCTGGCGCCGCAGGGCGAGAAGATGAGGGACGCCGTGGGGACGGAGTCGGCCTTGGTGTAGACCTGACCGTCGGCCCAGACGCCTCCTCCGGTGATGGTGGTGCGGGTCGACGTCGTGGCGGCGGCGTCCTGGGAGAAGAAGTAGGTGGAGAAGAAGGAGCCGGTGACGCCCTCCTCGAGAAGGGCGAAGCCGTGGTAGGTGGAGTCGACGACGGCGAACTGGAAGCCTCCGGGGTACTTGAGGTTGAGGTGGAGAGCGCAGTTCTTGTTGTTCTCCTGGGGCGTGATGTTGGGGCCGATGTAGGTCTGGAAGGAGTCGAAACCGAAGGTGATGACGGTTCGGTCAGGGGAGATGGACGTCGACACCGAGTTGGAGGGGCAGCCGTTGCCGGACCAGGTGGCGCTGACGATCTGGATGTCCTTGGGGTCGGGGTTGTCAGATGTGGCCTGGGGGTTGAGGATGGGGGTGGCCATGGCGAGGGCCGGAGCGAGGAAAGCGAGGGACTTCATTTTGGATGTGTGTTGTTGTTGTTGGTTGTTAGTTGTTAGGAGAGGAGAGAGAGATATATAGAGTATTAGCGAGTTAAGAGAACGAGTGAGATATATAAGAGAAAGCGAGGAAAAGTGAGAGATGATGCTAGAGATGCTGTTGATGATGATCCAACAAGAGGAGTCCGTTCCATCGGGGAGAGACGATCGAGTATTTATAACCGTTTCTCTAGTCTCCCAGCATGCGTTGCTATTTTCGTTCTCTCACCCATATAACTCTCCCGCTCTTTAGATGACCCAATACATGGCTCTATACCTAAGTCTCTCGGTCTCTCGCTCTATACTCCATCTATCCCGTCCAAGGGGTCCGCTCATTCCCAAGATCTCGGTTGTTGCCCCCCCCCATACCATGTCTTTAGCCCTCGTGCTTTCTTCAGTCTCGGTCCCAGACTCCAATTGGCAACTGAACAATTAACATTCATCACGAGAGGGAGCGAGAGAAAGAAGCTAACCAGGCCGCACTTCTTTTTTTGGGATCACCCAACCTCGCAAATCATCTCGCCCATGCCGCTTTCACACACCACCACCCCCCATTTCGATATTGCGTTGTGGTATCCCGCCCTCTTCAGTCAGATTATTGTCACTATATTCCGTCCGTCTAAGTCAAATTCAAATGAATACAAAATCAACCCGCGCTATCGGCTGCTTTGTGAAGGATGCACTAGGACGAGGTAAGATTGGAGGGGGTGTAGACGGAGGGGAGCGAGCTTGCTCGCCGAAATGGTAATACAAGCATCGAAAAGATACGCACATGGAAGTTGCCAAATGCTAGGCGGTGCTTCCGGCCCCGGATTCCTGGGCCGCTTAGGAGCGAGCTGGAAAGAAGAAGCAAAAGGAGGCACAGTTCGGGGCACTTGCACCCGGAAATGCGACCGGGATGAAGAGAGGAGGCGAGCGAATAGGGAAATAGACCTCCCGAAGGGTATGTGGAGAAGGAATGCGAGTGTGAGTGGCATGAACAGATCTTCGAACCACCTATACAGCACCTCTGTTAAGAAAATCATCTCTCGGGAAGACCAGAAAAACACCGGTCTACATCGTCCGCAAATAACCTCGCCGATCCCGAGTCCATGTTCCTCCCCGGGCAGAAGCCAGCTTTGCAAAGCCTGCCTTACCTTCCATTCAGAGTATCTTCTGAGAGGTTTCCCCGAAAATCCAGAACAGAGAAACGAGAGAAGAAGGTATATGGGCAAAGGGAACATACCCAAGCTCAAGCCTGAGATGAGAGTTCTCAGTATCTTGCACTTCCTACTTCCTACTTCCTACTCGCCGGATCGAATCGTCTTCCGACCCAGCAAACCATTCCATCAATTTAAAAAGAGCTGCTCTCAGCCTCGGAACGGCGCCGGTTTTTTGCCCCCTTCCCTTGTTCCCTCATCAGCCTTTTCTCGGTTGCTATTTTCTACTTCTTTTTGTTAGTGCCAATTTGCGGATGAAAAGCCAGGATAAATGAAAACATATTAAACCACGGCAATATAGTACCCTCGCTCTCCAAAGTACTCGTTTAAGTCGTCCCTTTTTTTCTCGAGTCTACCCACTTACACGAGACCGAGAGAAGGGGAAAATAATAATAATAATAAAAGAAAAAAAAAATAGAAAAAAGGGCACAGGGAAAACAGTAGAGGGAAAACAGTAGAGGGACCCCCCCCTTTTTCCCTTTCTCCTTGGAGCAGCCAGAGTCTGAGAGTGGCAGGCAAGCTCCGAGCCCACCTAGGACTAGATGTTATTACACTGCAAGAGAAGGAAATAGAAAGCGAGACCGACTCACAAAATAAAAGAGCACACTCTAGGCTAGATGGCCTGCATGAGCATGATGAACGGGGAAATGTGTAGAAATATCTTCCAAAAATAGAACCACCTTAAATGCCTTTCTTCCATGCCCTAAAATCAGTCGAGGCCATCGTCAGCTAACGTCAGCCCATCGAGGTGAAGTAGTGTGCATGAGGAGAGACATCGACGCTCGCTAGGAATCGGGCACCGATGATCAAGATCACGGACATATTCGGTGCTTCTCACCTTGCCACCGCAGGTGCACTATGATCGCGGTGACGGCCTGTACCGTACCATTCTTTGGAGCGTTCCCACTTTCTCTTTCTTGACAAGTCTCAGAATGCCTATCGCAGCAATGCCTGGCGAGTATGCCTGTTTCGAGTCTCGATGAAACCACGTTCTTGATTCCAAACCCGATGGAAACCAGGGTATGAACATGAGCATGTCCGCTTCTCCGCTCATAATCTGACAGCAAATCCATCGCCTCACCATCCCCACCATGGATTCAAGATATCTATGCCATGGTCGTACGTCTCCAATGCACCTAAGACGACTCGTATCCAGGCCTCATTCTATCGCCAGAGAGTACGGGGTGAGGGGGAGAGAGAGAGCCCTCGGCCTCCGCCTAAAGTGTTACGGCTAGCCCGCCTTCCCTCTGGCATGTTCCATGTGCTATTTTTGTTGCCACTCGTAAATTAAGCTTAATTGCTCTCTCATTGACGGACCTGTGGGTCTCCCCGGTTTGCTGAAGGCCGTGGCAAGTCTCTGCCTCCGCTCGTGCTGGCCATTCGCCGGTCGGTCCCCTTCTCGAGGGCCAATGGTAAGCAGCGAGAATTGAAGTTAACAAGGAATGATCTCACCTCCTCCAGGAGGTCAGACCAGATAATAAGCAAGGGACGGTAAGACTTGTTCTTCCCAGTGTTCGTATGGAGAGGGGCCGTCATCGTGGCCTCGGGATCCTTGTCAGGACAGACCGGCTCGGTTCCAGCCTCACCTCATCGTGCCGTTTACGAGGATCAAGCAGCAACAGACTTGAACAACATGGCTTTGAGGAGAACTCCTGGGTCCTGCATGAACGAGGGATCTCTGTCATCAATTGAGCTGTGCCCCGTAGCCATGAGCCGCTAAATGTTCTTGAAGTCTCTTTTGGGGTTCGCGGGCGCTTTCTCGGAATAGTTCAATCGTGAGAGGCCATTCAGCGCCCCCAAACACCTTCACCGAAGACGGAGAATTGAGAAGCCACGTCCAAAGGGCATTTCTGCAAGGCCCAGAGCCCATTCTACCCAATAAAGACTGCTTGGCTCGAAAGAAAGGTGAGTTTACATATCTTCCTTACTTGTTTGTGTTCCTACATACATTCTAGCTTGGTAGGCTCCTACACAATTTCTGTCGCATGGAACTTATGTTGCGATCTAGGTTGAAGCATAACTTACACTCGATCTCCGTTCCTTTCTTTTATCAATCGACCGAGCCGTTTCCCAGGGGGGCCAACCTCCGCTAAGCGGTGTGGACCCTTTGAGCGCATTTTCCCCCTTTTGGGGGCGGATTCAAGAATCTTTTCCGAGGTATTATAGCCGGCATAGTTGCAGTCTTGCCGAGCCATTCTCCAATTGTCGATGCCGCCAACCTCCTCAATGGCGGTTTCCTTTGACATTCGTTCTGGAGCGAAGAACGTCATTGCCCAGCCCTTGCCCTGGCCCTTGAATATTGAATGAGATGGAGAATATGGAAAAAAAAAGGCAAGATAATTTGTTGGGAACCTCGAGGGGGGATCCGTTTCCCAACATCAGCTCTTCGCTCTTCCCTCTTTCCCCTATCATTTATTTTTCTTTCCTTTTTCCTTCCCCCCATTTTCTCTTTTGTGGGAGGTATTCTATTTTGGTTTGTTTAATTCTTCAAGGATTTACGACTCGTATCTTGCCGGTTGTAAGCTACTAACTGTCACTTATGTGGAAGCTCTGGGGTTGACATGATGGAGATCTCACCGCCTCGACTCTTTGCTCTCTAGAGTTCTAAAGTCCGATCCACTCCTTGCTTTGACCAAGTAGTCTCAATCTCCTCTCACATTCGGAAAACAGAGAATTTTGCATTCCAGTATAGATCCTCTTTCTTTCGCAATATGCGTATGCAGACGTAGAGAAACAAGATTAACTCTTCCACGTCCACCCGCTGAAGATTCGCATAGCAACAGAGTGAATGAGACCTATACTCCTTCCCCAGATGAGGTCAGATGAACCCGCATCCCCTACAGATCCTTAAGGCCCGAATGGGCATCAAAATCTCCAGGTGCCTTGCTTGCCTGTGCATACCCTCCCCCGCCCCTGGCCTGGATCCCGGGTCTTCATCCCAAGGGGGGTGTGCATGCGAAGAAGAGACGTCCGCCTCTCTCTAGGAACTTGTGTTAACCAAGACAGCCAATGTCCGTCTCTGGACCAGACCCAGCGCAGCGGGGAAAAGAAGAAAAAAAAGTTTCCAAGAATAGAAACCACATTGTCCCTTGACACATGAGTCTACTTCGTAGCATCATTGATATATGAAGATTGGGGGAACGGTTTGATATTAACTCACCTGCCACTCAACATTGTGCACTGCCTGTTTTTAGCTCCCCTAGACCACATACTCTCACATTCAATCGACCGCAGCTGGTAGCAAGATTAATTCTGCAATTGAAATCATTCTTCATTGGGAAGGCCACTCTTCTTCGTCAGTTGACCTAGACGACAAAACACGAAGTCCCCCCGCACCCCGGGCCAAGGAAAACCTGGAGAGATTAATCTTCGGTAACGGACGTTTTGTCGGCTGATTCCTACCTAGTTTTTCTCCCTCGTTCCTCGGGCACGAATTTTGCACCGTTCGTGCGAAGCACATTGCTTCAACCCCGTCCTTCACTTCCTTCACTTACGGCCGACCCGTGGGTCCACCAGGATTAGTAGACTCGTTGATTGTGGTTGCGACCTCTCCAACCTTGGCCGGATACCCGAGAATTGAGAATGATGGTGGCCTGGTTTAGATGCCTAGCTATGCCATCTGATAATAGATTAGATGAGAGAGGGGGAGACAAATTTGTGTGGAGAAAGGCCAGCTAGATCATGGTATCAAAAATAGAATCATTTGCATATATTGACGATGTACATATTCTCCCCATCCGGGGCCGATCTCGTGCAGTTTTTACAGTCTTCTCACTTTTGATCTACATCCAAAAAATCCCTGTTTCCAGTCCGGAACTCCGACTCTCCCCACTTTACAAATTTCAGAACTCCTTTTCTTTTCTTAAGAGCTCTTCTCAACCTCCTTGAGGATACCCTCAAGGTTGATGGACTTGGGGCGCTCGATGGGAAGGCCGAGGGCACGATCCCAGATGAGCTGAGCAAGAGGGCCGAGACCACGCGAGACACCGAAGGTGGCGGTGTAGTAGAGGGTCTCGTGGAAGCCGTAGTGGTGGAAGAGGACGCCGGAGCTGGAGTCGACGTTGGGGTAGGGGTTCTTGGTCTTGCCGTGCTTCGTGAGGACCTCGGGGGCGATCTGGCTGTTCTTGAGAACGAGCTGGAAGACGGGGTCCGAGGCGATCTCGGGGCGGCTGGCGGCGAAGTCCATGAGGGCCTCGAACCTGGGGTCGGGCTTCCTGAGGACGGCGTGGCCGTAGCCGGGAATGACACGGCCGGAGTTGAGGGTGGACCAGAGGTAGTTGTTGATATCTTGCTCGCTGTACGAGGCGGGGATTGCCTCCTTCATCTGGAGGATCCACCTAAGGACTTCCTGGGCAGCGAGGCTGAAACACACACACACCCATGTTAGTTTGGGGGGGAACCAATTGAAGAAAAGACACGAGGTATGGCATTTACTCACCCGTGAAGAGGGCCGGCAAGACCCTGGAGACCAGCGCTGTAGCTGAGGAAAGGATCGCTGAGAGCGCTGCCAACGAGATGGGTAGCGTGAGCAGACACGTTGCCACCCTCGTGGTCACCGTGGAGAGCGAGGTACAGCCTGAGGAGGTCCTGGAAGCTCTCGTTCTCCTTGCCGCCCTTGCCGAGCATAGCGGCGAAGTTGTAAGACCAATCCTGGTCGATGTCAATCTCAGCGGGAAGGGCACCGCCGCCACGGTAGGAGTTCTGGTAGATCTTGGCAGCAATGGTGGGGAGCTTGGCGAGAAGAGAGATACAGTCGTCAAAGGTAGGCTCCCAGTAGTCGGCCTTGTTGAGACCCTGCTCGTAGGCCTTGGCGAACTTAGAGGTGTAGTTGAGGGCCGAGACGGCAATGGCGAACTGGGTCATGGGATGAAGATCCTTGGGGAAGGCGTCGAGCATCTTGGTGACGAACTCGGGGAGAGCACCCTCCTCGGCGAGCTGGCGCGAGAGGCCGCGGACCTGGTTGGTCGAGGGGACCTGACCGGTGAGGAGGAGCCAGAACATGGCCTCGGGAAGCATCTCGGTACCGTTCTTGCCCTTGGGGAGCTCACGCTGGCAGTCCTTGATGGTACGGCCGTGGAAGCGGATACCCTCGTTGGCGTCGAGGACGGAGCCCTCCCAGACCATGGCCTTGAGGCCACGCATGCCGCCAAGGGTGTTCTCAACCTTGACCTGGCCGAGGACCTTATCGGAGTGAGCCTTGACCTTCTTGAGGAGCTCTCGCTTCGCAGGGATGACCTCCTTCATGGTGGTCTTGAGGTCGGGCTCGGCACCAGAGGAGTAGGCCCTGGCGGCGGCGCGGCCGGCAGCTACGCAGCTGATCTTCCAGGGCTGGGCCTAGATGTAGAAAGCTACGTTAGATCGACGGAACATCTCATATCATGGAAATCATAAAAAGCTTTTTTTCGTCTCTGGTCTTTCCAATTTGCTTTTTCGAGCTCCAATGGGAAGATTGCAAATGGCTGAGCATCATGCTTGAGTATAATACACATACCTTGACGGCGCCGAGCACCCTGGTGTTGGTCCTCAGATAAGTCGACATTGTGGGCACGATGAGAAGGGAATTGAGAGAGCTGGAGGAAAAGAGAGCTAGAAGATGCAAGGTGCAAGTCGAAGTAATTTATATTGTGGGCAACAAGCAGCTCAAATGAGGATGTCCACCGACGGCGAGGTTCAAGTCCCAATGGCTGGAAGACCAATTGATTCTGAGATGGAGATGCAAAGAGGAGAAAAATGGGGGGAAGGAAGGAAGGGAGAGAGAAAGTTGAACCTTCCCCAACAAAAAGACACAAAAAGATCGCACGTTCTCGGCTCTTTCCTCGTGTATCTCGGTCGTTGTCTGGCAGGAAGTAGCCACCGGCTCTTTTTTTTGCAGGGCCCCTCCCCCACTGGGGTTCGCTTTCCCCCCAATGCATCACGTCACAACCCTGCAACTGGTCTGCAACTTCTCCATCTCTCCATCTCTGGGACCAACCTGGACCAGTGGAGTAACCGAGATCAGCGATTCTGGAGCCGAGGCAAGCCGCGCTAAGCGTCCGGCTGCGGGCGAAAGGCGAGGTACAATTGGCCAATCAGAGCGGTGTCCAGGTGCTGCCAGGCTCAAGCAGGTTCGAGGCCGTTCGAGGTACCCATAGACAATTTTGTCCACCGAATCTGCTGTTCTCGGATTCCGAATACCGAGCAGCCCGCTTCAGCCCGCTTCGTGCTCGATATCCGCCACAAAGTCGAGCTTCTTCCGACGCAAAGCTCTGTCAGGTCTTAGTTTTGGATTGGATAGAATTGCTTGCTTCCCTTCAATAATTCAATAACTGGCTCTCTCTTCGTCACATTTTTTTTTTGTCGAAGTAAAAGTTCATCTTTCAAGCTGCCAGAGTTTGAGGGATTCGTGAGCTTGCTTCCAGTCCGTCTCTGTCCCGTCCCCCGCCTATAGCACTTCGTCGTGCACAACATCATGCTGTCGAGAAACCTCACTCGATCTTCGCGCCGACTTGCTGTCGCGAAGCGCACCATTTCTCCGTCCGTCCGTCCCGTCCGGCTCCTATCCACCACGCCAAGGCTCCCGTTCAGGTACACGATGACCTCTATGAACTCGGCCGCCTCGCCCGACGCTTTCCAGCTCCTCCCGGAGACTCAGAAGACTGGATCCGCCGAAGATGCCCTCTTCGACGCCCAGGTCGCCGAGATCGAGGCGTGGTGGAAGACCCCGCGTTATGACGGAATCAAGAGGCCGTATAGCGCCGTGGATGTCGCTACCAAGCGTGGCACCCAGCAGATCGTCTACCCCAGCTCCGTGATGGCGAAGAAGCTTTTCGATCTCGTCAAGGAGCGGGGTTCCAAGGGCGAGCCTATTCATACCAGTACGTACATTATCCATTCTGCACTCAAAATCCAAACGCCATCAACAAACGCCATCAAGTTCGCAATGCTAATCATGAGAAACACAGTGGGTGCTATTGATCCCGTTCAAATGACCCAGCAGGCTCCTCACCAGGAGGTTCTCTACATTTCTGGATGGGCCTGCTCCTCCCTCCTGACCACCACGAACGAGGTCTCCCCCGACTTCGGAGACTACCCTTACAACACCGTCCCCAACCAGGTCCAACGTCTCGCCAAGGCCCAGTCCATGCACGACCGCAAGCAATGGGACGAGCGCCGCAAGATGACCGCCGAGGAGCGAACCAAGACCCCTTACATTGACTACCTCCGCCCCATCATCGCCGACGGTGATACCGGCCACGGTGGTCTCTCCGCTGTCCTGAAGCTCGCCAAGCTCTTCGCCGAGAACGGCGCCGCCGCCGTCCACTTCGAAGATCAGCTCCACGGCGGCAAGAAGTGCGGCCATCTCGCCGGCAAGGTCCTCGTCCCCATTGGCGAGCACATCAACCGCCTCGTCGCGGCCCGTTTCCAGTGGGACGTCATGGGATGCGAGAACCTCGTCATCGCCCGCACGGACTCGGAGAGCGGCAAGCTCATCAGCAGCACCATCGATGTCCGTGACCACGAGTTCATCCTCGGTGTCGCCGACGAGACCATTCAGCCCCTCGCCGAGACCCTCCAGGCCATGGAGGCCAAGGGCGCCACCTCTGCTGAGATCGACGCTTACGAGGCCAACTGGGTCAAGACCACCCCACTTGTCACCTTCGACGAGGCTGCCGTTGCGCACATGAAGAAGGAGGGCGTCGCCCAGGCCAAGATTGACGAGTACCTCGCCACCGTCGCCAAGGATCGCAACTTGGGCCTCGCGAGCCGTAGGAAGCTCGCCAACGGGTACACCTCCACCCCGGTCTACTTCTCGTGGGAGACTCCCCGTACCAGCGAGGGTTACTACCACTACCGCGCCGGTATCGACGCCGCCACCAAGCGCGCCATCGCTTTCGGCCCCTACGCCGATCTCCTCTGGGTCGAGACCGGCGACCCGAACGTCCAGGTCGCCACGGACCTGGCCCGTGCCGTCCGCGCCGAGCACCCCGGCAAGGGTCTCGTCTACAACCTCAGCCCCTCGTTCAACTGGATGGCGCACGGCTTCACCGACGCGACCCTCAAGTCCTTCATCTGGGACATCGCCAAGGAAGGCTTCGTCCTGCAGCTCGTCTCGCTCGCCGGCCTCCACTCGACTGCGACCATCTCGAACGAGCTCGCCAAGAACTTTGAGAAGGACGGCATGTTGGCTTATGTGAACATTGTGCAGAGAAGGGAGAAGGAGCTCGGCTGCGATGTGTTGACGCACCAGAAGTGGAGCGGTGCTAGGTACATGGATGGTATTATGGCGGCGATCAAGTCGGGTAACTCGACGTCGCAGAGCATGGGTGACGGAAACACTGAGGGCCAGTTCCATTAGGATCTATGGTTCTAAAGTCATGTTTCAATGAGAGTTGGGAAGAATAAGTGGCATTTGGGCGGCGTCTTTTTGTTTCTTGGGTTGGCTTTTTTTTTGGTTGGAAAATCTACTTGTGTGTAAATGTCGGGCGGACAAACTAGACTGGTAAATTCACATTAAATAGATGTTCTGCTCAGAATTCATTATATTAATGTAAATTTTGCGCCACCAATTAATCGTCAACTCGGCTACGGTGATCTCAACTGTATACCGCCCGGTATCATAGGGTTATCCTAAGAATCGAGAGAGTCCTTGAGAGCATTGTTGACGGGGGCTGGGAGAGGGCTCCCCTCGGCCGTGACGTAGGCTTTGGACATGCCTCCATCTACGGCGAAATCCTGTAGAGAAATTAAATTCTGTCAGTTACCAGCACAGCACCACCCTCCTGGGCTAATTTCAACCCAGAAGAAAGGGAAAAGGGAGACAACTCACATGTCCATTGACAAAGCTACTCTCATCACTGGCCAAAAACACCACAGCCTGCGCCTGCTCAATCGCCTCCCCGAACCTCCCCGTAGGGAAATGAATCTCCCTCCTCATCCTCTTATGCTTATCATCGCCCAGCCAATCCTGCAAAAGCGGCGTATTCAGCGGCGCAGGACACAGTGAATTGAACCTAAACCCCTCCCGCGCATGAACTATCGCCAACTCCCTCGTCAAAGCGAGCACGGCGCCCTTTGAAGCCGTATACGCTAGCTGCGGCGTGGCGGAGCCGACGAGGGCGACTACGCTGGCGGTGTTGATGATGGATCCCTTGGTCTTGCTGAAGCGGCGCAGGGAGAGGACGGCGTGCTTGCAGCCGTACCAGACACCCTTGACGTTGATGTTTTGGGTTAGGTCCCAGATATGTTCGGGGGTGGAGATGGCGTCGGCGTCGTCGGCGTGCATTATGCCGGCGTTGTTGAACATGACGTCGATGCCGCCCCAGGAGTCGAGGGTTTCTACGGCGGATTGGACGTCGGCTTCTTTGGAGACGTCGACGACCTGGGAGGGAGACGAGGAAGCTTAGCTTTTCTATATCGTCGAATTTTGAGAGGAGAGAGAGATGTGGATCTTACCTTTCCTTCAACGCGGGGAGCGCTAGGGACGAGTTGGAGGACCTTCTTTACGGCAGCTTCGAGGGCGGCGGGCTGGATATCGGTCATGAGGACTTTGGCGCCCTCCTTGGCGAAGAGGATGGAGGTCTCGAGGCCAATGCCGCTAATAGGGTGGAAGAGGATGTTAGAAGGCCTAGAGTCGACAGGAGAAAAGGGGGGTTGTGCAAAAAATCAGCTTACCCAGCTGCGCCGGTGATGATGGCGTTCTTGCCGGCGAGACGACCGCGGGGTTGGGAAGCGGAAGCCATTGGGACCGGATGATGGATGTGTGTCTGAGTTTGATGGCTACTATTAAGTGCGTCGCGTTTATATATCTCCAAGGCACCAAGAGGGCGAGATTAATGTATGTCGCTGAGAGAAGAGTGTAGCAGAAGCGCAGTCTGAAAGAGGATCTAAAGGAGGGGTGATGTACGAAGTAGCGTGGTGGGGTCAACGACAGGACGAAGTATGTACCAGAGCTTGGAACTAGCAGTGATCTGCGTGACCTGACCTCTCCAGACACCTGGATGCTGGAAGACAATTGGATGGGATCTGGCGCAGAGATAGGAACCCGGACCTTATTCCAGGCAATGTCGGGACGTCAACTCTGCAGATTTGACCCCAATTCTGTCCCCGAGATGAGACTGCCCCGGCCATGTCCGGCTTCCGTTTTCGGATGCGGGGTGCTACGAAGTAGATGCTACTTTGGCGGGGTACAATTTATCCCCCAGCTGCCCCAGCTGCCCCAACTGCAACCCCAACAACCACATCGCCAGCCCCTGATAAGAGATAAGAGACAAGATGAGAGGTACATTGTACATAGAAACACCGCATCTATCAAACAAGCATCTTCATCCCAACTCATTTGTGGATTTGAGCTTCACGAAGGGGGAGAATGAAATAAAAAATGAAGTAAAAATAAAATGAAATAGAAAATTAAAGGAAGGCTGAAAACTAAATAAGGTGAAACAGAATTTACTCAAATGAAACCCATATGGCATATAAAATACGAAAGATGCTGTAATCCTGTACATTTCCAAACCCAGTGACCCTAAGAAACAGAAGTGATGGCCGAGGGTGCATGGAAAGCTAGTGCTCATGTCAAACGGCAAAGCAAGCAACTCCGGGGGTTCCTAGAAACCAAGTAACCCAAGGATCCGAGATAGCAGATTCTCGTCAGCCTGAAGCTTTGGAATGTTGGAGGTCTCAGGAATACTGCAGTCAGCTTTCTTGATTTCCAGAGCCTCCTCCGTATCATCAGCATCGTCATTGCCATCCAGTGTCAAGCACTTCCCGCCCCCCTCCAGCAACCCAAGGATCTCCTTGTTCATGCTGACCATGAATACCCCTTCCTGATACGAGCCGTCACCCATGTTGGCTCTGCAAGCAACAGATCGCTCATAGTGGACCGACCGGTTGTCAGGATCTACGCGGCAATGCCACACCAGCTCGTCAAGCAGCTCTGGGGAAATTTCCTTCATAGCCATAGGTTCTTCGTTTAGGCCCACGAGAAACACTAGCGTCACCGACCCGGGTCGGTCAATTCCTTCGAAGAGCTCATATCCCAAGGGAAACTTTGCCGGGTCCTTTGACCGCGCAAGGAATTTAAGGGTGACAACCCGCCGGGCCCACCAGCCCCATTTGCAGTTCTCGACGGCATCCTTCCCGGCGCCGTGGATGAGCCACTGCGAATATGTGCGTGTATCGTACGACCGACAGGAGATGTTCATTATCATGTCCTCGTAGTCGGCCGAGTCAATTCCGCCCAGCTTCTTCTGGATAGCCTCGAGTATTCCGCTAAGCAGGACGTCGACTATTGCGCCGATCTCGCGAACGATTTCTCCGTTTGAGGGACATAGCTCCGTTTTGATTTTCTCGGTGTCAATAGCTCCGGGGGGGAACCCAGACATGTAGTCCCTCATACGTCCTATGAGGGCCTCGAGGCGGATGTCCATTCTCAACGGCTGCTCGATCTCCTCTGGTTCCCAGTCATTGCGACATCTGTCGAAATAAGCGCACCGCTTAAGAAGTCCGAGCTCGATGTCCTGGAAGAGACGACCCTCCGTGTACCTGTCTATTTCTTGCCGTTCGTCCGGATTAGGTTTGGGCGCCGCCTCATTAAAAAACTTTTGAAAATTTTCGTGGAATTCGTCGAATGCAAGTTCCCTCAAGTATTCGTTGAAATTAGATTCCCATATCTTGGTGGAAAAGTCATCCGTCATCCATTTTGACCCGGCGGGCCGCTTCATTGAATGAAGACGGAAGAGCTCTTTCATCTTAGATGGTGCTTCGGCGTGATGCTGGGCCCGCTGTTTTAAGAGGCCGCCCGATTTCAATTTCTTTCGCATGTCAACTAACGGCGTCTTAAGCCTCCTCCTCGAAAGAGGATCTGTGACACACTGGAGGCGTCTCATCCGCTCATCACCGGAGTCGCTGCTGGAGTCATCGCCATCATCTGCGCCGGAGCGCCGGCTCCCGCCTCTGTTCCGTCTTGTGTGGCTCATTCTGCCATTGCCACGGTATCGAGTGGTAGTTGGTGTGGACGGCGGCGGCGCGGAGGAGCATGTTCGCCGTCTGTCGTAGACATGGGCTGGGTGTTGGTGAAAGAGGTCCGCGGCTGACGGGAGCTTGTGCGCCGGATCCAGGATCCCAACGCCTGCGGACATAATAGCGACAGATTATGGAGCTGCTTAACAGAGATAGATAATTGTTTCCAGGTAGAAGGAAGGAAGGAAGGAGAGGTTGGAAGGCTGCGATTTAGGAAATGTATCGGTGTTTAGATCTCTCTGGAGGGTGTTCGCGGTCTATTCATTATTCATGAACTTTCTGGTATTGCAGCCCTCTCACTCTTCCACAGTTGATCTCAATCGTTACCATGAATGGGACTTTTCCCAAGAAAGTGAGGACTTGATGCAAGGGACACCAGGCTCCGACAACTCAGCCTCCACCAGGAGGATGGCTTGGATCGGCCTTGCAACCGGCCACAACGAACACGAACACTTATTCGTTGAACTAAGCGCCGAGATGACCGAAAGGGAACAGGGCCACAGCCTGCTGCATGAAAATCGTCGGCGTCTGGTCGTATTCGGCGCATGTTGGAACCCAGATCCGAATGGTGGCTTGAAAGCTGAACCTCTAGAAGGCTTGGCATCTAACACCTTTGAAGGTCGTCTGTGGTGACCCAAGATTGTAATCTCGGCATATTGAGAATATTGAGAGGATTCCTCTGAAATTTCCTTACTGCAACAGAGTTGGTGCGTATTTTAGGTTACCGACGGCCACAAACCGATTCTATTTGACAATGCGCCGTGGCACCAAGGCCAGCATTAGCTCTCGCCATTCGCAAACCTCAGACCGAGATCGAGATCTAGAGTTACAATCCTCGGCGCAAGAAAACACACCGCCACAGCCTTCGGCGCAGGACATTGAGAATGAGCCTTGGCGGTATGTAGGATATAGAGGCTACTCGAAGTTCATTGCCTCCGATGATAACTTTTTCATCCTCCGGCGCTTTGCCTCGCTGAACATCCGAGTTGCCCTATCACTTCAAGACGAAATCGTCGAGCTTGAGAGAGAACTGGACGAATTGGACGATAAGTACACACGGCAAGGCGGGGTTGATAACGGGAGCTTCCGGGCGGACCGCGAGAGGCAATATCAGAGGGATTGTGAGGGGGATAGTCGGAGGGATCGTGAGGAACTTCTGAGCCTCATTCACGAGAAGCTGAGACAGTATAGTATGCTGGACTGGCTGGACCCCCCTGCAAATCCGAGGCAGTTTCGATTCTTCTAACCGATGCGGTGTGTAACAGACAAATTCCTCCTCCAGCAATCTGCTCTGAGGAAATAGGATCGGGCGCCTGAAAAAGACGTGAAAAGCCTGTTTCGGTGGCACCGCAACCACGACTTCAAGGCGATATGGAAGGAAGAACAGGAATATCTAAACAGCACGGACAACACGCCGGATGGGAAGATCAAAATCGATGCCACCGACCTCATCTGCGTCGTCCCTAGAGACAAGCCACCACTACGCCGCATCATCGACAGTTCGCTTTTCTTACGGACGTTGAGGCTCTGGGAAGATAAGAAGAGAAACACCCCCGAGGACCCCGGCTTGGCCGACGTTTCCTACTACTCCGAGAAGCGGATGGACGGATTTGTGACGGCTGCAATTGTGATTCTGGGCATGGCGATGCTCGTGGCTCCTCTCTGGGTTCTGCAGGCGCTCGGCGACCTGAAGAAGAAGCTGGCTGTGATTACGGTTTTCGTCTCCGTGTTTCTCCTGGTTGTGTCCTTTGCCATGGTGGCGAAGCCGTTTGAAGCTTTGGCGGCAACGGCAGCGTAAGTTGAGCCCTATCCTACCACGCCGGCTTCCTTCCTCGCCGGGGCTTTGAAGCTAAGCAATATTGATGTGTCTAGCTATGCGGCGGTCTTAATGGTTTTTATACAGTTGAATTCGCCCGGGTTATAGTAGCCAACGGGGAGAGAGAGATATGTGCGCAAGGGGGGGAATCTACCTTCATCCACTCATGATTTCTCTTCCACCTCTCGCGCAGCCTCCAGAGCCCTCTCATAACTTGGCATCCCCCACCTAACGACCCAATCTGAGGCAAGGATGCCATCAGCAGAAATCCTCTCTTCCGGACGGAACCGTATCATGCGCGATATCAAGTCCAGGAAAGCCTTTTCTTCCTCTTCGCCGAGGGTCTCTTTATTCCATTTCTTCCGGTGTTCCTGAGTGCCCACCTGGAACGCTGCGTCAAGAGACGTCCACAACCTGTAGTCTGGATCCTTTCGGTTCCCGGCCTCATCAAAGACCTCAGCCTCTTGCGCAGCCCATTTCTCTCTCCATGGACTAGGCAGTGGCCCAAGGATATCGATGTGTTCGGCTATCCGGCCATCAGGGGTAGCCATGCCCTGGCTCCAGAGTGACGTAACAGCGACAAGATCATAGACAGTCGACGCTAACGTCCAAATATCTGCCGAAAAAGAGAGCGGGGCCTCAGGGTCAAGATGGGCCTCAGGCGGCCGCGAAGGAAGGGGTGTGTGGCAATCTTTCCCGAGTCGAGTGGCTTTTGAAGGGGAAAATGTTTCGCCGAAATCGCTTAAAAATATTAGAGCATCAGCTAACTGGTAATCTTCAGCATATATCCCCATATCAACTGGTTTGACGGCATATTTCGGCGCATTTGGAGGAAGTGGTTTTCCATCGCGTCGAGTAACAGGGACCGTGACTGCATCGCCATATTCTTCAATAAATTCTTCGATTGAAAGTTGGTGAATTTTTCTTGGAAGCCTAGACAAAATATTACCACTATGAAGGTCTAGTAAAATCAGCAAATAAATCTAATAGAATGAGGCATGAATGATGATGCGATGCGATTGAACGAACCGCCGCGGGCAAATCCCTGAGAATGCATGTATGCAACAGCTTGGATCAATCCAACCGCTAGTGCTCTCCCAACTTGGATAGGAAACGATGAGATTTCGGATGCCGCCCTTATATTGCCGCGTGTCAGAGGCATAGTGTAACAGGTATGAATCCCGTTCGGGCCCTTGACTTGAAAGTGGTCCAGCAAAGGCAGTATGATGCCCCGGCCAGGATGGGGACGATCAAGCGAGGACAACGGTGCAGAAAGAGTGTTGAGAAGGCTGATCTCACGCGAAACTGAGGATGAATGACTAGTGCCAATTTTCAGGGCGACATAGCTGTTGGCGATGGTATCCTGAGCTAGCCACACAGTCGAGTAGCCACCATAGCCGAGCTTGTTTATGACACAGTACCGATCTTGAACCGTATCACCAATTGAGACCGGGTGATATCCACCAGGTTCATAGGACTCGAGAGCCTCAACATCTGGTATCCAGTTGTATTCGACGTCATCACCTGAGGAAGTTGGTTTCGTCGAAGGCAGTGATTCCGGTCCTGTAGCTAGTGCACGAGATTGGGATGCCAGTGAGAGAGAGTACTGCCTGATAAGGCCGTTGGGCCGCGAAAATGTGAATCGGTAGACGCGACCATACGAGGAGGGCCGAAAAAATAGACTAGAGGCCTGGAGACGAGAAAGAATTACGCGCATGATAACGAGGAGGGTAGATTTGGTGTGAGAGTAGAGCATCTGGGATGATGAGTGAAGAATGGCATGCAGAGTTAAGAGGAAATCTAGAATGCCGTGTACTACGCAGTACCAAGCTTCGCATTAACGGCAATGTCCCGCGTGTGGCCCGGAATCTAAGCTCCGCGATTCCGGCTGTCTCCGGTCGTGTCCGGTCGACTCGGCTCCGGTCCGCGTTTCTTTACTAAGGAGCCCTCCGACTTGCACTCTAGGTGGATTCGATCACGGCTAGATCGTCCCCAAGCTACTTATTGTCGAATGTGCCGCCTTAGATCGGGAGATGGCACTAACAAGATGTATTGATGCTTGGTTGATTAATGTCTTATACTCTCCAAGAAGGTGCATCTACACTTGTCGTTGTACTTAGGAGATCATCCAGCAGGATCACAGGAATCGTCGTGTCGAGTCGGCGATTTATTGGCTGAAGAGCAAAACGGGGCCTTGATAAGGAGAGCGATAAGGACAAAAATAGGGGAAGCTCTGGCCTGACCCACTTTTCCTATTTTAGGAAGGCCATTTGAGGCCTGAAAACTTAGGGGGAAATTATAGCCTGGAAAGTTAGGGGGCAATTATTCTGACACGTTCCCAATACAACACGAAGTACCTAGTACTTTGGCCCAAAATAGCACAGGCGGGTGCAATTGGCCAGTTACAGGGCCTTATTGCAAAGCTTGGACGGCCCGGGGTACCCCAACGGTGACGTAGTTAGTGGGGGAGAAGCCCTGAAAACCCCAGCTCCCATTGAGCTTATTTGCTGTCTTCTGGGCTTTACCAAGGCACTTTGACCTCCCCGGTACAT
Organism: Scedosporium dehoogii; assembly: GCA_002812735.1. Taxonomy (NCBI): domain Eukaryota; kingdom Fungi; phylum Ascomycota; class Sordariomycetes; order Microascales; family Microascaceae; genus Scedosporium; species Scedosporium dehoogii. Next base: position 177,762 of record PGIR01000048.1, on the reverse strand, counting down.
TGATCTTGTGTCTGTCCAATTGAGGCAACTGGAACGGTGCGACAAGACCAAGACACATGCCTGGTCTCGCCCGCCTGCGCCTGCGCCTACACCTTTCGCCGCATTTCGCGCTCGTCGAGCTACTCTCAACACCCCAATTCCCCCGTTCAACACTGGTGAATGAACCGACTCTCTCCCTTCTCACAGAAACCTCAAATTCCTAGGTTAATACATTAACAGACAGCTAGCTTTCCCCACCTCTTCATCACAAAGATTCCACGATTCCGTCCCCGCGACATCCGCCCGCCATGGCCTCCCCCACCACCCCCGACCCCATCGCCGCCGACGCCCTCCCCCAGCTCCTCGCCTCCGACACAAAAGTCAAACTAGCCGGCATAGACGTCGATGGCATCCTCCGCGGCAAGCTCGTCTCCAAGAAGAAATTCCTCTCCATCGCCTCCGCCGGCTTCGGCTTCTGCTCCGTCGTCTTCGGCTGGGACATGCACGACCTGACCTACTTCCGCGAGCTCAAGATCAGCAACAAGGAGAACGGCTACCGCGACATCATCGCCGTGCCGGACTTGTCGAGCTTTAGGCGCATTCCGTGGGAGGATGATGTTCCGTTTTTCTTGGTGGATTTTTTCGATCCGGATACGAGGGAACCAGTGTGTGCGTGTCCGAGGGGCTTGGTGAGGAAGATGCTGGGGAGGATACGGGAGATGGGGTTTGGCGCTATGGCTGGAGGTGAGTTTATTGCTAGGGAGGCTACGTGGTGTCTTCTCTCCATAACCCCTCTCCCGCTCGGAGACTTACTATGTTGTCGCGCGCACCGCAGCCGAGTACGAATTCTACCAATTCAAAACCCCCGACACCACCTCCGAGATCTCCCCGGCCGCCTACCTCCGCGAGAACCCCCCGCAGTCCCTCCCCTCCCTCACCGAAGGCATGTTCGGCTACAGCCTGACAAGACCTGTGCACAACCAAGCCTACTACTACGACGTGTTCGACTCCTGCGAAAAGTTCAAGTGCGACATCGAGGGGTGGCATACCGAGAGCGGACCGGGCGTGTACGAGGCGGCGCTCGAGTTTGGGGAGTTGGGCGAGATGGCAGATCGAGCCAGTTTATTCAAGTGAGAGGAATAATCCCGATAAGCCGGGTAACAATTGCGAGAGGACTAACAAGGATTTTTTCTCCTTCACTTTTCTACAGATACGTCGTAAAGTCTGTATCGACAAAATACGGCATCATCCCCTGCTTCATGGCCAAACCCCGCCAAGGCCTCCCCGGCAACTCCGGCCACATGCACATCTCCCTCACCTCCGCCCAAACCGGCGAAAACGTCCTCTTCCGCACGACCCCTGACCCGAACCCGCAATGGCCCGACATCACCCACCTCTCCGACCTGGGCCGCCACTTCCTCGCGGGAATCCTCACGGGCTTGCCGGACATCATGCCGCTCGTCGCCCCCACGGTCAACTCGTATAAGCGCCTCGTCGAGAACTTTTGGGCGCCCGTGACGGTGTCGTGGGGGCTCGAGCACCGAGCCGCTTCCGTTCGACTCATCGCGCCGCCGACGGCTAAGCCGGGAGCTACGCGCTTCGAGATACGTGTGAGTGGCGCGGATACGAATCCGCACTACGTGCTCGCCGCTATTCTGGGGCTGGGATGGTGGGGCGTGAAGAACAAGTTGGCGATTCCGTGTCCGCCGCTAGGGAAAGGGGAGGATGTGGGCGGGAAGTCCGACGGCGGGCAGAGGCTGGCGAGGAGCTTGAGGGAGGCGAATGAGAGGTTTATGAGGAAGGGGAGTGTGGCGAGGGAGGTGTTTGGGGATGAGTTTGTTGACCATTTTGGGGGGACGAGGGAGCATGAGGTTCGGTTGTGGGATGAGGCTGTTACGGATTGGTAAGTTGGATAAAGCTTTGAACTCGTTATGTGTTTTGATACTGACTCTTGTTCGATTGATAGGGAAGTAAGGAGGTATATCGAGACGGTGTAGCGTGTAACTCTCTGCCTTTGCACTGAATATGCTGGGACCAGAGAGGAACGCAGAACGGACCTCTTGAGAAGCAAGCAATCACTAGATGATGAGCCAAGCAATAAACCGAATACTATATTAATGAAATGAAATTCTAAATAGAATAAATGTGCTCATTAAAAAATAGCAGAAACAAAAGCCCCTCCCATACCGTGTATCATGGGTTACCTCCGACTTATACTCCCTCCCCCCCAAGACACCTAAACTATACGCGGTGCGTGGTTATGTGCATGCAGTGTGATGTGATCGTATGTAAAGGATGAGAACCGGAAAAGAAAGGGAAGGACATTTGAAAAGATAAGTGAACCGCCGGCCCTCCCTCGCCCCGAACCCGCACCCGGCTTCCCTTCAAAGTAAAACCAGAAGGAAAACAAAACAAAAACGAAAAACAAAGAAAGGATGTTATTCAAGTGGAGTGTGTCGCCGAATCCCGTATGCCTTTTCTCGCTATGCAAACATGACCGTAGAAGAGAGTGTATCCCGCAATGAAGAGGGTGAAACTGTTTTTTTTTTTTTTCTGGTTTCTTTCTTCTTCACCCTCTTCAAACATCAAGACCTCTCTGAACGCTTCCAGCAATAAAAGGGAAAAGAGAGAAAGAGGAAAGAATGCTATCCATGCACTGTATGTCGCCAAACACCTCTTCTTCGACTCTCGGCTGTCCCTCATTAACACAGCTTGATCCGGCACCGTATGTATACGCCGGTCTACCAACTTATTGCCCATGAGACCAGCTTCATCGGCTTATAAAAACATCTACACCAGACACATGTCCCTGGCTCAAGGTATCCGCGAATTCGACGCCGGCGACCCCGTCAGACCGACTGTATCAAGCGGCGCCGCATGCAGCGCCGGAAGCGACGGCTTGGGAGTGTCCCCCTCGGCGCTCTTTCTGTCGAGCACGCCCTTAACCCACTCCGCGACAACGGCGTCATCCGTGGTGGTCCGGAAGCGCATGCGTCCAACGCTCTCGGCAATCGCGTCTACGCCGCCCTCCACTTCTCCGTTCTCCTCGGGCTCTTCCTTGATCGTGTCGTACTCCGTGAGCGATTTCAACCAGGGGTGTTTGAGGAGCATGGCGTACGTCGGGCGTGCCTTGGGTATCTTGTTCAGACATCCGCGGACAAAGTCTCGAGCGGATGGCGAGTATCCCTCGCTGGGCAAGTCTGGCGGGTCTCCATCCACGATGGCCTAAACAGGAGTTTAGTATGAGTACTGAGAGAAGGAGGCGAACCAGGAATGGGGGGTGGTGCTCATAGGATAGACGTCTACTACTTACGCTAAGCTGACTAAATATCGTGGTCGCAGCCTCGGGAGGATAAGGATACCTCCCGAGCGCACACTCAATCACCGTCAACCCGAGACTCCAGATATCGCTCTGCACGCTGTACGTCCCATCGGACCCCACCGAATTCATCCCTCCGACGGATATCCGCTCCGGCGCCATGTAGCTCTGGCAACCGATGTTGGTCTTCGCTTTGGACGCCACCAGGTTGCCGCTAACGCCGAAATCGCAAATCTTGACCTGTCCTCGCCGGTTGATGAGGATGTTGGTGGGCTTGACGTCGCGGTGGATGATGTTGTGATCGTCCTTGAGCGTCTTGAGGCCCATGATCGTCGAATACGTTATCCTCCTTAATACGTCCTCGGGGATGCCTCCGGTGTAGAGCTTGTCGATAGATCCTCCGTCCATGTACTCGATACACATGTACACGGCGCCCTCCTGAAAGAAGGCACCGTAAAAGTCGATAATATAAGGCGATACGCACTCGTGCAAGATAACGAGCTCCTTGAGGATGGTCGTGAATTTGGCCTCGTCCAGCTCTAGCCTGATCTCCTTCATTGCCATAATCACACCTGTGCAGTTGTTCGGTAATGTACCGGGTGCACCGTTGGCTTGGGGGGTCGTCGACTCGGACACGTCGCTCGATGACGTATTAGGCGAGGGTCCGCGGAACCCCGACAGTCCCTGACCGAAACGAGGCCGCGAGGGTCTCGCGTGGCGCACCTTGTAAACCGTTCCGTAGTTGCCCTTGCCTAGCTCGCCCAGCGGCTCAACCTCATCCAGTGACATGTGGAAGGACTTTCCGCTGGAGAAGTTCACACCCTTATTCGTGATCGTTGCAGCACCCTCAAACGTTATCCAACCCTTTTCGGCGTCGATGTACTTCTTGAAATCGTCCAGCTTGGAGCCTTGGCGCACGCCGTTAGACTGGTTCTGGCCGTCGCGGAGGTTCATGTCCGACAACTTCGGAGTTGTGGCGGGCGAATCCGGAGTCATTTGAAGCTTCATCCCCCTCCTCGCGCTAAGGCCCTGAGGCTTATTCGACATGATCGGCCCCGGCACGGAACCTCCCGGTAGTCCCGGCCTCATGGCTCCTGGGGGGAGGCGCAAGTTACCGGCTATCCCACCAGCGAACGGTCCGCCGCTCACAGGCGACGCGCGATTAGGGGAAGGCCCGACGGGCGGGGAGCGCGGGTTGGGTGGTGGTCTGCCCATGCGGGCCTCGGCGAGAGAGCGGGCCCTGAGCATGGCGTCGCTTCCGGTTAGAGCACCGCCCAGCACGGAAGAGGCAGGGGGCCGCCTCGCGCTGGAGAGGGTACCTAGTGGCGTCGAGCTGGGGTGCATGTTTCGAGGATCGGAGACGGACCGAAGGGACGGTGGCCTTTTAGAGCTATCGCCGCTAGACTGGTCGGTTCCGGTATTGCCAGATTCGGGGGATTGGACAGTGGCGGGAAAGTAGGGGTTGTTTTCGACTGCGTTAGACGCCTCGTCGGGCGTCGAAGGTATGGAGTCCATCGTGGCAGAATATGTGGAGTGGACGTAGGAGTCGACGACGGATGCTTAGTCGGGGGATCAGGCGTTTTTCGGGGGATCGGATGAACGACGAGCGGAATCGGAGGTTGTACGGATTTGTAACGTCAAGATGGTCGACAGCGTCCACAATGCGCGGGACTGGCCGTGAGGGGTCGTCTGGTGGGCAGAGACGGTCTTAAGCGGGACGCAAAGAGGAAAGAGACTCGTGCTAGCGAAATGGCCAGGCCAGATGAGGGTGCCGGTGAAATGGCTCGCAGAAATAGTTAGGGAATTACGCTTTATACTGTCTTGCTCCCTTAGTGATACAGAGGTCTCGGAGAGAGAGAGATGGGTCCGGTGTGGTGGTCGTCGTGCAGAGGAGAGCAGTAATCCCGCAGGGTCCCGTTGGCGCTGAGGCTCTAGGACTCCGAGATTGCTGGCGGACAGTGGAGGGGTTGGGTAAAACTGGGCATAGGTTAGGTCGGGGGAGGGGGAAAGATGTCCGGGCGGAGAAGAATGGCGATGGAGAGAATAGGTTTTCCTCGCTGGGAAATTGGAGATGGGAAAATTGACTTTCTGGGCGAGACTTTGCAGGCATGCCTTTTTTAATATTTTTGACTCAATCTTGCTTCGGGTCGTTGCTTCTCGACAATTTTTTTTTTTTCCTTCTGGGTTCCTTCCGTCTGAATAGCGGGGCAGTCGCGCTGGACACACATGCACAATTGTAGTGGGGGCGAGGAAGGCAGGACCCAACAAGGCTTCAGGATTGTCCAGGGGCACTTAGACTTGGGCAATTGTCGCCACCAAGCGAAACCGACGGCGCAAACCCACACAGGGAAGGACCGACCAACGAGAATTACGGGGCTGAGCCGCGCCAGAGAAGAGCCACTTGGCCCAAGGACGTTGGATTTAAGGCAGTTAGGCCGAAAGCAAAATATGCCACCCGCAGCAAAAGTCCGGCTCTTGGATCTAAACTAAATGGCTGTCGGCTCCGCAGTCGCGAGTGGATTGATTGACTGATGAAGAATGTAGGTTCGAAGTTTGGTGTCTCCAACAAGCAGTCAGGTGGCTTGACACACCGAAAGGCTCTGCTCAGTTGGGTCAGCCGAGGTGGGTTTGCGACAGAAAACTGGTTGTCTGGCGCAATTGCACTAAGCCAGGCGGTGCCCATAAAAGAGTACAGTTTGGAAAGATGGTAAATTTGAGTTTGGAGAGAAACTGACTGACCGAAAACAGCTTCTGGTCCGGGATAACAGTCGCCATGCTTGATCATTTATGCCTGGATGGAAACTGTGCTTCCCGCCTAATTGACTTGGCAGACGGTACTTCGGACATGTAGCCTCTCTAAACCTGTTCATGAGACAGAAAACAAGGGTAAGAATGGCATTTACGGTAATCAGCTTGTTCAGCCCAATTGATATTGGCCGTGTTCCAAGTCTTCTGCGCCTATCATTGCTCGGGCGCCCGGGTGAGTGGATGTGTGGCAGTCGATGCCAACTACCGTTGACTTTGTCTCGTTTCATCATGGAGCAATATGGCATTTGGAACCGAACACTGGACTAAAGAGGTTGACGAGTGAGGACTCCAATCTATTACCTTGTGCCTCCGTCCTGTTTATCCCGGCAAGGGTAGAATTAAGGAATCTCGGGAGTCAGGATCTGCCAAACATTTCTGTTCGGAAAAGCACTGATGTTCTAGGTTAATCCAATTTCAGGATCAGATCACCCGAAAAGCGGGACAATGAGGGCAATGGACCGATCAGAAATGTCTCGATCCGAGGTCTGACTCCAATGATTTGATACTCCGCATTAGTATCACCACTGCACTGCAAGGGGACCGTAGGATTGAAATGTGACGAGAATGTCAAGACCATCTAGCGGAGGTTCGCGAAATAAGACTTCGGAGGCTCTTTTTGGGACGCCACCCATCTTCATCGCCGAAAACTGAGCTTGCATTTTTATGACTACCAGATCACCGACGTGACCGTTTCCTTCTCAAACAGGCACGCACGTTGGTCCGCGCCTATCACCTTCGAGCATTCACTCATCGATCAATTGCGATCTTCGCTTAGATTCAAGGACGTCGAGAGTGGCACTGTTTCAAGGTTCCTTGCCGAACGGCTACCTACACTACGGAGTACAGCTAAAATGCAACCAGAGCCGAGTGTAGTAAGCTCAACGACCGGTCAGATCATTTATCTTGCCTCACCGTTTACGGCGCTTGGTTGCGGGAAGCTTCGTACGTTTTTTAATCTTGGCCGTAGGATTTTCCACCTCCACCAGATTTTCGAGGGAGCATTGGACCCTGGCATATCCCATGTCTTACATGTCTGAATAGAGTTGTTGTAATCTACTTATTACTTACGGGTCGCACGACCCCGGATGGACTGACATGATGTGGTGCTGCGAGTGTAACGGTTGCAGTCCGGAGCAAAACCTGCGTGCTTTTGGGGGTCCTCTTCCAGTCTGATCTGACTGCTCTGCCCTTCCCGCAGATTTTCGCCTAAGCGAGGGACGGACGGATCCTTCACGGAGGAGGTGAGGTACTAACGCGTACGGCTGCTATGACGAAGCTGCGATATATGAGGGTCTTTGGTCAATCAAGGCGGACTACAAGTGGGACTTGAAGGAAGAAGATGTGGGCAATGGAAGGTGCAGACGAAGCAAGCCCCTGGCTGTCATGCACGAGTTCATCATCAAATCGTCTGCCGACTGCATTCTCCGGCGATCATTCCATCATCTTCTCATCGAATGAAGTGGGCCCTGCTGGCTGCATGTCCGTTGCAGTAATGCAAAGAAAATTTCAGGGTCATGCCTCGATATGAGACGGAATGCTACTGCGACTTTGGCTGCTAGGATAGTGACGGAAGTAAGCCCCAATTGAATCGGAGATCCCATTCGAAGCATTCGGGATTTCCAAGCGGCGGCCTGCCTGATACATGTCCGTGCCTTAAAGGATTGTAGCGGGGAAAGCAAGGCGCTGACTTCCCTCTGATGTTGCAAAATAAAATGTGTAAATTCCATCGCATATCGGGCTGTGGAAAGAATCGTTGTTTGCTGGAAGGCTGGACGTCCCTCGTCTGGCCTGCCTTTATAAAGGGAATGGAGCTGTTGTTCTAGCACATACGACCATAGCTCGCAGACAATTGAGGGTCCCGTCCGCTCCCCTGTACACAAGCTGCGAAGCGCCAGACTAGTAGTTGGGTCGGTGACGACCAGCGAATCCCTGGTGTTGTATGTATTTCTCTTTTTTTATTTTATTTTTATTTTGCCGCCCTTTTGGCCTACCTTTTTTCTTCTTTTCTTCATCGAAACATTAAGATTCTGCTAGAGCGCCCTCGCATCGGACCCGCATGAGGACATGTATTCGGTTTTCCTGATCCAGATTCGAATTTCTTGGTCTAGACTGCGGGGGATGTTGGGCGATTTCAAGATGATCTGAAATACCTTCAGTCCTCCATCTTCGAACACTCACTGGTAGAAAGGATAAGAATCTAGCAGCTCCGCTAAACCAGTAGTCGCGATCGCCGAAACGTACGTGACTGGAGTTTCTACTTGCACGTGTGTCTGATTTCCTTATTTGACTGGAAGCTGAGAACCCCAACTTTTCGCCTCAGCACGTGTTAGCTGAAGTTTACGCTGCTGTTTCGGCCGATCCAGCCTTTTGAGGGGGAGTGAGACACATGAAGGGAGAGCCCAAGGGTGTGGTACTTGGAAAATACCTTCCCCCCAGGAAGGGCAGTGTTATCTCACTAGGCAAAGTAAAAACAGTTATATCAAGAGAGAATCATAAGCCGCAGCTTTATCGATTTCGCCAATCTTCTTCACAATTGTGAGTTGGGGACGGGATACAAGGAGGCGCAAGAGAGAGTGTCGCGCATTCAGATGCGGCGAACCTTCGGGAGGCATCCATTGCCGCAGCATGAAATCGGGTGAGGCGAGATGCGCCTTTATCAACTTAACCTTCGCTGAGCGACCCACCATAGTGGCGCTGGTATTGATCTTTAAGCGCAAACCAGCAGTGAGGTGTTCACATCCAAAAATGCCAAGAGCATCTTCTTATCGGGTGCTTCTTATCGTACGAAGCTATCATCCCTACTTTCCCATGCCCTGTAATGTGTAACATCGCTACATGTATCGTCATCGGCGGGGATCGAAACCGGCAAGAAGTCGTGCGAGAGACCCATCAATGTCTCAAGTCGAGTGTATCACAAAAGAAGAAGGGTTGGGCCCTGAATTGAATGCAGATACGAAAGACGAGGGTGACGCATCACGCAGCTCACCGAACATCAAGGTACTCACAATATCAAGTGATGGACGCTGACTGGCCAAAAATGAACTCAATGATGGGAGGCCTTGAGCCTTGAACGCCCGACGCTCTTAGCGTCACCAGCTCCGACGACAGCTCAGCCCCGAAACGTCTGGCTCAGCCCAATCAGACACCAGAATGCGAGCACGACGTCGACTAAAATGTACCTCAAAGGTACTTGGGTACCCTGAAACGGGAAACAAAGAAGTACCAACAACGACATCAGCTAGTGACATGACGTAAAGCTTATCAGGCAAGCAGCTCAATGGACTCAAATGGCGACATGAGGTTCAAAGTATCTCGAACCACAGCTCCACTGCCTAACAAGTAACACCAAGTAACACCATTGACCCAACATTAGAGGCTCTGTTACTGGAGCAGGGCAGACTATCGCCTCCCCCAGCCTACGTATGTCAGTGGCAGTACGTACTCCAGCACTCTCCCGTGCGACAAACAAACAAAGAGCAAGGGCAATAAGTGTGAATCTCAGCACTGCTCTCCTGATAAATATCAATGACGATGGAAACAGCTCCACCATTCTTTTTCCCTTCTACACCGGATCCGATCCATCCTCGTCATTCTTCTTCGACAGATTGACACTCGATGGGTTCCAACTTCGACGGCTCGGGAACGGCCATGGTGTCGTTCCTGGACTCCTATCTGAATACCAATACTTACTCGAACGCGAATCCTACTGAGATCGATTTTCATCAAGATGTCTTTTCCCCCAAGAACCACGAGTCCCACCCTCCGATCGGTCGGCTTATGCTTCTGGTGTTTTCTGCCATCCTCGAGGTGGTCTGCATCAGCCTTCCTGGCTATGTTATCGCGAGGTTAGGACACTTTGATGCCGACAAGCAAAAGTTTCTGGCGAACTTGAATATCATGCTATTCACCCCCTGTCTGAGTGAGTCTTATCTATGAGCCTTGTTGTCGTTGATGCCAATGCCCATCGCCACCCCCTCATCCCCCCTTTATGTCCTTGGAACACCAGGTAGACTCTAACTTACTGACATTGGGCGGCAATAGTCTTCACGAAACTTGCCTCTCAGCTAAGCATCGATGCCCTCGCAGGCCTCGCCATCATCCCCCTCATCTTCGTCATCCAGACCGCCGTGTCATGGATCGTCTCCGTTCTAGTCTCGCGAGTATTCCGTTTCCACAAGCGCGCCGCCAACTTCGTTACTGCCATGGGCGTCTTCGGTAACTCGAATTCCTTACCCATTTCCCTCGTTATCGCCTTTTCTCAGACGCTCGACGGACTGCACTGGGACAGAATCCCCGGTGACAACGACGATGATGTCGCCGCACGAGGCATTCTCTACCTCCTACTCTTTCAGCAGCTGGGTCAACTCGTTCGGTGGAGTTGGGGCTACCACGTACTACTTGCACCGAAGCCCAAGGTGGAGGAAAGCGAAGACCCGGCGTTTGGCGAAGGTCTCGAATACCGTAACGACGACGATCTCGAGAGTGGCCCTTACGCGGATGCCTCCCAGCCTCCTACTCTAACCCATAGTACCGCGAGCGACGATTCGGACAGCGAAACGAGCGAGCCCTTGGATCGCACTGAGAGCACCGAGGATTTCTGTCATTTCTGGCCTGCTGGATCGACCCCCGTCGCCAGCGGATCGCAAGCGTCGCCGGAGGATTCTGGGGACGAGGATAGTCTGGATCCGGATGCCAAGAACTCCGATCGGCCCCTCCTCCCCAACCGCCATAGCCATCGCGGTTCTGTACTAGAGATCGTCTTTTTCCCGGAGATCAGGTCTGGCCGACCGAGGGCCTCGAGGACTTTGATTAAGACCATCAAGTCGAAGCTGCAAAAGAAGGTAGCCGCTGCCAAGTCTTCGATAAGCCAGCGTCTGCAAAAGGTCTTCAACTGCCTTCCCAGCCCGCTGCAGAGTGTGTTGAAGGGTCTGTGGTCGGGGATCACCAAGGTCTACGTGTTCCTTGAGAAATTCATGAACCCTCCCCTCTGGGCCATGATGATAGCAGTCATCGTCGCCTCCGTTCCCAAGCTGCACGACATCTTCTTCGAAGAGGACTCATTCGTTTACAACAGCGTCACTCGCGCGGTGTCATCCAGCGGCAGCGTCGCCGTGCCCCTCATCCTCGTCGTCCTCGGCGCAAACCTAGCCCGGAACACCCAACAACACGAAAACCACGACCACGAAGAGGAAAAGATCGGCACGAAGCTGCTCATCGCCTCGCTCGTCAGCCGCATGTTGTTGCCCACGATCATCATGGCGCCCATCCTCGCCCTCGTCGCCAAGTACATCCCCGTGAGCATTCTCGACGATCCGATTTTCGTCATTGTGTGCTTCCTCCTCACGGGCGCACCGAGCGCCTTGCAGCTGGCGCAGATTTGTCAGCTGAATGGAGTGTATGAGGGGGTTATGGCCAAGATTTTGTTCCAGAGTTATGTTATCTGGTGAGTTTCAATTCCGTTCTTTTGGCTTCAATTTTTTTTTTTTTTTTTTTTTTTTTTGGCGGATTCGGACCCTTCTAACAGATTCTATAGGATCCTTCCGTCAACCATGGTCTTGGTTATGTGTGCGCTCGAGGTAGTCGAGTGGGCGCAACGAGGGCGAACAAGCCAGCTCAATTAAGAGTAGGCGACAGTGTGTACGGGCGTGTCATCCGTACGTGTTTTGATTAGTGTTCGTTTTCTCTTTTGTCCTTTGTGTGGTGTTTTGAGTCTCCTTCCTTTTTTTCTCATGTCTAGGCGTTGGCGGGGGGTTCATAGAATGGGTGTTTAGCATGGAGGCGGTAGGAGTCAGGCCTGTTTCTTTCTTTTTGTTCTCTGGCATAGAAAGAGTCGGGCGTTCCAAAATCGAGTGGTTCGTCATATAACGGACAAGAAATTCATGGAAAGGGAAAAAAAAAAAAAAAAAGATTTGAAACTGGACTGGAACTGATAGATTGGGATTGGGCACCCAAAAAAGGCACTTGCCGAGGGAGGGAAGGGATTAGTATTGCATAGATAGCGGCGGCGGTCGCGGATGTCATCGGCATCCCGGAAAGCGGCAACTAAATTGAAGGATTTCTGTGATAGAACTATCATTGCGCGATGCAGGCGAGCCCTGTTGAAATTACCATTGCGAGCACTGAGAAAGGGAATATTAGAAGGGGGAAACAAAAGAAATCTTCTCCGTATCCATATAAACGGAAGGTTCTTCTATACTCCGGTGTCTACCGCCCGGCAGCGTCCATCGGTCCTCTCCGCAACTCCTGCAACTCCCCGAACCGAGCTTACCGCACCCCATTGACGAGGTCATCCTCCTTGACAAGCACCCAATCCCTCACTCCACCCTTCCAATCACTAATCCTCACATCCTTAATATCAACAACCACAACCCTAAAGTCATCCCCAGACCCCAACCTAGGCCCACCATCCTCCACGACGGCAGAGCTATCGCCCGCATCACCCGCCGCCGCAGCAGCGAACGGGTGAATCCCGACATCGCCGCCCTCAAAGGTATTGTTCTCCAGGTGCTGCTCGCGGTAGAAGCGCTCCTCGGCGGAGCCCTGGTCGACGAGGCGTGCGGAGCCGTTGATGGTGGCGGAGATGGAGGACATGGCGGAGGAGTTTAGGTTGAGGAGGAGGGAGGCGAGGCTGGAGGGGGGTGGTTGGGGGGAGCCGTTGGAGAGGCGGCGGCCGGTCATAGGGCGATGGGAAACCCCTGTTTTGGGGGTGAGACTGTCAGCTGTCTCCCGAGGTTTGGAGGAACGGGTGGAATGGGCCGGGTATAGTAGTAAAACTTACAGTCGTGCACTAGGAGAGAGACATTCGGGTTCACGACGAGGTTGTTGATCTTCTTGGAGGAGGGGTTGGTGGTCATGATGATGACGGGGGAGGAAGAGAAGGGAGATTCGGCGAGGTAGGTGTAATTCATTAAAGAGACGTGGGGGACGTTGTCGTGACATGTTGCGAGATGAAGCTATGCGCCAGCGATGTTGTCTTGATTAGCCGACTGGTCCGAGAATATATCAAGAGTTCATAGTCAGGACAAGCTCACAAAGCGTGCGTTCTCGAGACATTGGACGACTTCTGGCGGGAGGGTCGTCGTGGTCTGCTTGTTCGTGTCTCCGGCGGAGGCTTCGTGCGTGAGGGGGATTTGTTGCTCCATAGTTATCGATTACGCAAGGGTCCGTTCAATTGAAAGCGACAGTGAGTAGACGAGGAGGAGGCGGTGGATATTCGAAATCTCAGCCTCATACGACGTCGCGATTTAAACTAATCTACTTCGTCACATCAGGAACACTCGGCCTTTCCCCAAAAAAAGACCCTCGTGCCTTCCGTGGAGAATGCTTGGAGGGGTACAGTTGTGGGGAAGCTGACTAAGGCGGGGTAGACGGCGTTTGCCGTCTGGGGCAGAGTCATTCGGACCAATCGCGTGACCCAACGCTAAAAGACCGACAGGGGGTTGCGCATTTGGAGGCAATTGGAGCATTGCGCCGGATATTCTCGGCCTTCATGGCTCAAGATCCTAGGCTCGGTTGCTCTCGTCGGCGCTGAGGTTTATTGGAACTCCGCACGCTCTATGTATTTCTTTCTTCGCGTCCTTCGATCCTAAAAAAATCCTCTGGTCTCTCTTTTCCAATTCCTCCCTCCTCCCCCCAATTGACCTCCTCCTTCAATAACTCGGGTTGGGCTAGCTGAATTCCTCTACGATAAAGCCATATCCCCCTCATTTTCTTCCCCTATCAACCATGAGGTCAATCGCAAGAAACCAGCTTCCCTTTCACCCACTCCGGCGCCGTCTCCTCTCCACGGCCGCCAACTCCTCGGCAGACTCCTCCTCCAAAGTAACCCCCATCACCTCCCTCCTCATCGCCAACCGTGGCGAGATCGCCCTCAGAATCCACCGCACGGCGCGGCGTCTCGGTATCCGCACCACAACCCTCTACACCGACCCGGACGCCGGCGCCCAGCATGCCGCGTGCTCTCCCCACTCGCTTAACCTCGGGGCGGCGACCGCCTATCTCGACGGCGACAGGATAATATCCCTGGCCAAGAAGCATGGCATCCAGGCGCTGCATCCCGGATATGGTTTCCTCTCCGAGAACTCGGCGTTTGCCGAGAAGTGCGAGAAGGAAGGGATCGTGTTCGTGGGACCCCCCGCGAAGGCTATGGCGGATATGGGAGATAAGGCTAGGAGCAAGGAGATCATGACTGCTGCCGGCGTCCCCTGCGTGCCGGGCTACCACGGCTCCGAGCAAGGGGAGGCGCAGCTTCTGGCGCACGCCCGGAATATCAAGTTCCCTGTGCTGTTGAAGAGTGTCAAGGGCGGTGGTGGAAAGGGTATGAGGATCGTCATGACGGAGGAGGAGTTCCCTAGGCAGCTGCAGAGCGCCAAGGCCGAGGCCAGGGCGTCTTTCGGTGAGGGTGGTGAGGTTATGCTTGTTGAGAAGTATATCGTCAGGCCGAGGCACGTCGAGGTGCAGGTGTTCGCCGATAAGCTTGGCAACTGTGTCGCGCTCGGTGAGCGAGACTGCAGTGTGCAGAGGAGGCATCAAAAGGTCATCGAGGAGTCCCCCGCTCCCGATCTCGACGACGCGACGAGGCTTGATCTCTGGGAGAAGGCCAAGCTAGCGGCGTCTGCCGTCGGGTACGTAGGAGCGGGTACCGTCGAGTTCATCCTCGACAAGGACACCGGCGAGTTCTACTTCATGGAGATGAACACCCGTCTTCAGGTCGAGCATCCCGTGAGCGAGATGGTCACGGGAACCGATCTCGTCGAGTGGCAGTTCAGGGTCGCGGGCGGAGAGAAGCTGCCCCTCACCCAGGAGGAGATCGTGGAGAGGATCAAGGAGCGCGGTGCCGCCATCGAGGCGCGAATCTACGCCGAGAACCCCGACAAGGGATTCATGCCCGATTCTGGAAAGCTCATCCACCTCTCGACTCCCGGCATCAACGATGATGTCCGAATCGATGCTGGCTTCGTCGAGGGAGACACCGTCTCCGAGGCTTACGACGGCATGATTGCCAAGCTTATCGTCCGGGGTGCGGATCGAGAGACTGCGATCCGCAGGATGGAGATGGCGCTTAAGGAGTATGAGATCGTCGGTCTGTCCACGAACGTGGAGTTCCTGAAGCGTCTGTGCCGCGAGGACGCCTTCATCAAGGGTGACGTCGAGACTGGATTCATCGAAAAGTGGAAGGACAGCCTCTTCAAGCCCGCGAGCCACCCCGATGAAGTCTTCATCCAGGCCGCGCTTGCCAGCATTGCGGCTGCCTCTACAAACAAGGTTCCCCACGGCGACTCTCTCGGATTCGAGGCCGAGCCCCCTACAAGCCAGAGCCAGGTCGCCTTCAAGACCATCAACCACAACGAGGACGCAAAGGAGGAGATTGTCCGCGTCAGCATCTCCCGTACTGGAAACAGCCTCTTCAACGTCGAGGTCTTCCGCGACGGCCAGGCCCAGCCCACTCGCTACGAGGACATTGTTTCTGAGGCCTCCACATCCCTCTCCAAGAGCCACTTGACTACCTTCTTCCCTGCCGAGAGGATAGAATCCACCGTGGTCGTTGACCAGGATGCGGCCAACCCTACGAAGGCTCGCCTTGCTGTCTTCCAGCATGGAACAAAGACCGAGATGCAGCTCCTTCCCCCTGCGTGGGTTGAGAAGGCGCTCGGCACGAAGGAGTCGGCTGGATCAGTCGTTGCACCTATGCCTTGTAAGATTCTGAAGAATGAGGTTGAGGTTGGGCAGGAGGTTAAGAAGGGCACACCGCTGGTTGTGTAAGTCTACCCTGATTCTAGGTGCCCTGTGTAAAGAAGCATGCTAATACCTTTGGACAGTATCGAGTCGATGAAGATGGAGACGGTCATTCGCTCCCCCCAGGATGGCGTTATCAAGAGGTTGGCGCATAAGGAAGGAGTAAGTATCTACTTTCCATCGAGAAGAATTAAACTTTATGCTAACGATTCGTTCTTCTAGGATATTTGCAAAGCGGGAACTGTTCTTGTTATGTTTGAAGAAACGGAAGCTGAAGAGAGCAAGGAGTAAGGGAGAGGCCGTTTGGTTTAACTGGATATGATTTTCCATTCATAATGCAGAGATGCGTTGGGTTACCCATGTTGTCTAAGTTCTATATACATATATACCTCGCAAGGGCCATGCATGTGTTGATAAATCTATAGAGAGACTAAATCATCCAAATCCAAACCCTTAAATCCATCTTCTACCGCCCAACATCTGCCCTTTTCTAAAGTGAAGAGCACTTCGCAGGCCTTACCGACTACTAGAAGACCCGGTGGCCGACTGCCCTCCTCTTCGATGGCCTCGGCGACGAAGCCCAATGTCGTACGAATGACCCGCTGGTCGGGGCAGCTACCCCTTTCGATGACGGCGCACGGCGTGTTGCGCGGCCAGAGGGTTCTCTTAGATTTGGTATCGTCAATCGTCTCTCCCGCGGGATACTCGTCTGTGTCTGCCTCCTCTTCCGTGTAGGCAGTGAGCTCCCTCACAAGCGCGCTAATCCTATGTAGGGCCATGAGGAATACCACAGTCCTCGTGGGCACAAACTCAGGCGGCGTCGGTGCCTTCCCCTTCTTCCCCGTCCCCGTGCAAATCAAGACCTGATCGGACACATCTCTCTGCGTAGCAGGGATCCCAGCAAACAGCGGCGCGCTCAAAGCGCTCGTAATACCAGGCAAAACGAGCACCCGATCCCCCCAGCCCTCCTTCCTAAAATAGTCCACCTCCTCGCCCCCGCGTCCGTAGATGAAGGGATCGCCCTGCTTCAACCGGAGAACGGTCTTGCCCTCGCGCACGCCCGCCAGTGCCATCTCGAGGAGCTCCTGCTGGGCCTGGTCGGCGTTTCCGGGGAACTTGCGGGCGATGTGGACGGGGGTGCGGCGGGGGATGAGGTCTAGGACGGGCGAGGGGACGAGCTTGTCGGCTAGGATGATGTGGGAGGATTGGATCGCTTTGTAGGTTGCGCGGGTGAGGAGGTCGGGGTGGCCGGGGCCGCTACCGGCTAAGATGAGGGTCCCGCGACGGGCGGGGGAGGAGGACGTCTGGGGCGAGGATAGCGTTTGGGGAATGCTGAGGAACGAAGTGGGCTCATTTGAGGGGGAGGTGGGAGCTGATGATGGAATGGAAGAAGAAGGGTTGTAGGAGGTGAGGACGGCATCGACATCCGCATCCGTGATAGCCGCCAATTTCTTCAGCGGCCAGTACTCGCACACTTGCGACAGCCATCTTATCCTCCTGCTCCTTGCGGCATCGAGATCGGCGTCCGTGACGAGCTTATTAAACGTCGCAGCCTGGTCCACCGAGTCGTCCACGTCCTCCTCGGCATTGCCAGACGGCCTGTCCTCCGCGTGGATCCGTCTTCGAAGATCGCCCAGCCGAGCGCACGCGGCGCCGAGATCGCGGGGTAAAGAAGCGGCTATCTCGCGGCGTATGCGCGAGGCGAGCTTGCACCCGCGACCGTTCGTCGTGACGCCGATCTGGAGGGGCCCGTCGACGTGGGTGGACAGGAGGGTGAAGGTGCAGAGGTGGGGGGCATCGACGACGTTGACGGGGATCCTGTTGCGCTTGCAGAGGGAAGATATACTGGCGCCTTTTTGTAGGGGAAGGGTAAAGGGTTAGCACTGCCGGCAGTTGTAGGCGGGTCCCTTACGTGCGTAAGGAGATGTTTGCTCTTTCGGCAAGGGGAAGGAACTCACTCAATGGGCTGCGCGGGCCAACGGTGACGAAGACTGCGTCAACTACATGTCCGATTTCTTCACGACCTAGGGTGAGGAGATCTTCGTCTTGGAACTCGCGCTGGAGCCACTTTACGGCGCCGGAATCGATGTGCTTCTGGAGACCGTAGTGGACGTCTGCTGTCGCAGGCGCGATGACCACCGGGTGAGCGCCAGCATTGAGAGACTGTGTACAGCGGGCGGCCGCGAGAGGGTTGGAGCCGATGACAAGATGGGTCGCCGAGACGCAATTGAGCGCTGCGAGGAGGGAGATGGAGTCTGCCATGGCGACTCGGTTGTGAATTGGTGATATCAGGAAGTAGGAAGCAGGATAGACTGGCCTCACTAACAACCAAAGGCGAGCAATTGGGTTCTCTTTTAATCGCGCGACACACGCATCGAGAATTTCGAGTCACAGTGAGAAGCAAAGAAAAGAAGACGTAATAGCGATCAATAATCAATTAATTCTACCAAGAAAGCCATCTAACCGGGTACGCCTTGAGACAAAATTGGTACAGCAATGCAACGAGAAGCGTAGAAGATTACAAAATCCCCCACACTAACATGGTTGTTCCTGCACATTTTGCGCCTGCCCCGCGCTCGCAATTCTTAGCGTTCCTGATGTCATCGACAGTTTTTTTCTTTTTTTCCCATTTTTTCTCCTGGAATTTTCCTCGCCGGCGATATCGCATTAGCTAATCGCCCCAATCACGACTGCCAGAATTCTAATCGCCAGATTAGCCCCCCACAGAACGTGGAAGGCGCGAATCTGATCGGAGATGCACCGGAGATCAATTGGTTCAGGCCTTGGAGAGATAAGCTTACATGGCATGGTTCTGGTGTTTCCGCGGAGGGGAGTAAAGAGAATATTGACTGTAGATAGGCATCGTCATTTTTGTTTCTGGCATTGTTTTCCCCCCTCGTACCTTGAAAATGGAATTGGTCCATTCCCGGCCGTCTTCTTTCCGTAGGAGCAATAAGGCAATGGCCATCTTGGCAGGAATGCGTTCCTTCGCACGTGGGGCTATGCGATGACATGCGGAGGATTTTCAAAGGATTCGTGTCTTCACTTGGAAACATACCAAGGGCTTCCTTGGGGTCCAGGATACCAATCCTGAGCTGAATTTAATCTTCGTTTCAACACCACAGGACCAGAAAATACGATATGTGAATATGCCTTGTCCGAGTCCCAAAGATGCAAGATCTCTGGTCAATGTTCTTCAAGGATTTGACAGGGGGCTTTGCTGGGATGCCACAGTGACATACACTACTTCGTAACCCGAATTACTGACTCGGGGCCGGTGCGGATCCGGGAAGAGATATTCGTCACTTCCGGGCACGCAATGCAGGGGGCGGTCTGTCACTTTAGGTTAGGTGTGAAGAAGGCTCACAGCCAAACAGAGCGAGGTTCTGCCTAAACAAAAAAGAGAGACAACCATCCAACCTATCAGTTATGAGATGCAAAAGACCCAAGTCTTTACGAGGCATGACGATCATGAGACGAAATCCTGCTCGGAAGGAAGAATCCTGGAAAGGAATGTGAGGAGACGGTCCCTGAGATTTGGAGACCGACGAGACACCGTGCATCTGTTAGCGCCGGATCCTCCTGGCTTCTGTTCCAAGCGGCCAAGCGTCCAAAGAAGTTTAGACTGGTTTGAAGGTCCAGGGGTCCGAATTGAGAGCCTTGCGTGATCCAGGCATCAACTCTGATTTCTGAGTCGTGGGCTCTGTGGTTGTGGTCCTAGCTCCGGCGGTGCAGAGCCCAATGTAACCTTGTGTTGGGGCTAAAAACTGCGAACGACACCACCACACCGGCCTCACGACCCCACAGACCATGGAGGTTCTTAACACGCACCCGGGAATTTAGACGAGGCTCACAGGTACCTAGTACTCTCTGATCCTGAGGTGAATGCCTCGCTGATAATAGAAAAAGTGATCGGTGATGATTCAGTGTTCTGAACTGAGAAGAAATTGGAGGAAATTGGGGGAGGCGTCGGTCCGCAGGAGGGCATACTGGCTAAATATCATAGGCAGTCCAGCCGAGCAGTGGACAGGAGAATCAAGCTCTCCGCATCTAATTCTGGAATTGAAGGCCATCGAGAGTGTGCTTTTCATTACTACGAAGTAGCTCAAGAGGATGCATCGTATCTGACGATATCCAGGGGACCAAACCCTTGGGCGGTGGGAACCAAACATGTGCCTGATTCGCCATGCGAGTTTTAAGTTGCTGGTGCCGCAGCTGCCTGAAATCTGGATGCGGATGCACGGCGTAGCACCCGGAGAAGTAGCTAGTGTGCACTTGTCCCCTTTTCGTGGAGTCGCCTTAGCTTGCTCGACTTCGCTCTACTTCGTACTGCAAGATACCTCAAAAACATCAAATCGTCTTCTTGCTGCCCTCCGTTGGCCCACTATTTGGCCTCTTAAGGAGTGGCAGTGCATGAGTGTCAACTGTTGGCGCAATGTCCTAGCCCACTTCAGTCACCAGTGTCATCAGATGAGATGAGCCTCAAATCGAGCCAACACCATGGTACGTCAGTATTAGCGAAGTCTGCAGATGCAGTGTAGCGAGATGTCGTGTAGAATCGATTCCTGGCGCTTAAAATGTCGACAGCGAATCAGGTCCGATGGTCCCTCGTTTTAGTGTCCTGCGTGCGCTGGGTTGGCATGGTCAAATGTTGTGGACCAAAACCAGCAGGTTTCAATCGCCGTTTGACTTGTTTAGGAAGCCGAAGCGATTCAACGAGATCGTAATTTCAGCCGTGTAGTCGTCGAGCCAAAGTTCTGGTTTACTATGAGAACCTTTTCAGTGGCAGGCTTCTGATGAGCCCCCTCGAGAAGTAAAGCTGAGAGGCTGGCAATCATCTCCTCACGTGACCGTAGCATTCCTTTCCATCTGGATGAATGGTGGTCGCGACCCGAGCTTGACCCGCGTCACCATCCACCATTCCACGAAGTATCACTTGCATACCTCACAAAAATTTCCCAACAGAAGCTCCCTTGCCCGAGATCCTTGCATCAAAAAACCGCCGCACATTTGCCCATCACCCTCGTGCAAAGTGGACATGGCATCGGAATCTGGAACAAGGTCTCGCGACCGTAGGCCTTCCCGGTCACCAATGTCAGAAGACTCTCGTTCTCTCAGCCCACGACATCGCCTCGATTCTCGATCCCGCTCTCGCACACCCTCCCGATCCGACTCTCGTTCGCCCACTCCTCGTCGCAATGGGCGCTACCGAAGCCGAAGCAGATCCTACAGCCGTAGCCCGAGTCGAAGCCGCAGCAGGAATAGGGACAGGGGTGATACTAGAAGCACAAAGGTAGCATTCATCATGACCCCGCTAGGATCGCCGTAGTCGTAGCCTCGCCCCTCAACATGCATTGCGCTGTATGCAGGCTGCTAACCCATCGCATCTATGTCTAGATTGTTGTTGAGAGGTTAACGAAGAACATCACCGAAGATCATCTCCACGAGATCTTCGGCCAGTTCGGTCCTATTGATGATTTGGATCTACCTATGAATAGGCAATGTATGATTCTTTTTTCTTTTTTTTTTTTTTTTCCCTCCAACCTCTCAAACTTAGGATATACAACTAACGTGACCCACCTGGGGCTCCAGTCAACTCCAACCGTGGCACTGCCTACATCCTCTACCTTCACGAGGCCGATGCTGAAGTGGCCGTTGCGAATATGCACGAGGCTCAAATTGACGGCACGACGATAAACGTCTCCATCGTCCTACCCCGTCGCAAGATGTCACCGCCGCCACCAACGGCCCGGCGAGGGGCCAACATCAATCCTCTCGTTCCCCCGCCTGGCCGGCGTCCTTCGGCCAACGGTGGCGGTGGCGGAGGCGGAGGCGGTGTTGGTTTGAATGCTGGAGGGAAAGGAGGTCCCCATGGAAGAGGTCGCCGTCACTCACCTCCCGGCCGGTATGGCTCTCGCTCGGATACTTGGCGACCTCGATCATTATCTCGCTCTCCCTCCCGATCGAGGTCTCCTAGTGCGGGTCCGGGCCCTCGGGGAGGTGGTGGGGGCAGGTATCGTGGTCGCTCCCGATCTTACTCGAGGTCGCTGTCGAGATCCAGGTCACCGGCTCCGCGCCGTGATCGTGAACGAGGCAGGCGCCCTAGCGATAGTGAGGACCAGCGTAGAAGCCCTAGCAGGAGCAGCTACGATAGTTATCGCGACCGCAGTCGGTCGCGGTCTCCTAGCCGGGGTCATGGCCATGGGAGGAGGGGTTATCGGTAGACGCAAAGCTGCTACGGGGGGTGGTTCACCACCGATCCATAACAGAATGGCCTGGTATTACGTGTGACGAGCACACGATGGTGAGACAAGAGTTTTTCCATTTTTTGGTCTTTACTTGTTACGAGACAGTAATTGTGGCGCTTGTCATCTGACGCAGACAGGATTGCGGGAAGACGCACATGTAGAATGCCCTCAATTATTTTCATGTATGATAGATACCCAAATAGCGACAAAAAAAGATATGGTCGTGAGACTTCTTCGACCCAATTTGTGCTGCATGTCTGGTATTGAGTGTGCTCACATGAGGCTGCTCAAGCGAGTCGTCAGCATTTACAAGCCGTATCCGTATCTGCATCCCTTAGATCTTTGATGTGCTCTGGGTCTCTCTTTGCTGACCTCGATCCTTCCGTGAGCCGAAACGAGGCGAGATGTTCCTTCCCGCTCCCGCTCATTCTCATTACTCAGCAAGATTGTTGAATCCAAGTCCAATTGTCACGAACATGAAAAAAGAAATGTCACGTCTCCTTCGAATTGCTTCTTGTGCTACCATCCTTTTCGCGTTGAGATGGGATGCTTTTCGCTACTTTCATTACCCTTGAATCCTGTCAAATCCCCATATTACTCATTTAGTTCTGGAGTAATATGGTACCGTGAGGCGCACTTCACCTGCCTGCCGGTAGCGAAATCCCATTTCGTCTTGGTACACACTGCCTGATTCTCATTTTCCTTTCCATTTTTAACCTCGCTTATACTGGCATCATGTCTACAAAGAGTGGATCACCTTTATTGTGTTGGAGCTACTGGATATCGAAAGGAAGTGGGGCTGTCGCTGTCAGGGGACCAACCTGCAGCGATGATGCTGAGCCTGCATACGGAGAGTCTCTCATGGAGGCCAGAACGGGGGGCCTCGTCATGACTTCGTACATCCAACAGGTGAAGTCGAACGGTGGTGGCCCTCGAATTTCCAAATAGAGTCCAACGGGACTCTGTTCACAGCCATCCGCCACAATCCTATTTCCCCAGACCTCCCACCTCGTGTGTTGCGTTCCAATCCAAATTGTGACGTGGACCATTCCTCAATGAGCAGTGGGGTTGCCAGGCACGGACTAACAATGGATACGACCTCTTCCGCCACGGATTTTAGGCACGCAAGGCCCCCAACAGTGGCTCAACATGGCGCAAAGCATCGCCATTGGCGAGATGGGGGGGGTCAGTGATGAAGAAACGAACGTGGCGATGCGCGGATAATTGGGGGTAAAAGGAGGGGCAAGCCACCCCAAGGATACACTGGAGGGATGAAGGGAGCCGTGTTGCAATTTGGAGTCTTGGACGCACAGAGTGTCCTGAGAGATCGATGTTGTACGAGACCGGTCTGGCCATGGCTTTCCAGATCTGGCTAGGTTCAATATCCTAATTGGTCTGTTGGGTGACCTTCTTTGGTTGACGGCACGTCACATGTACGTCTCGTCTCTGCGGAGTGCGCAGGTGAACAGGTGAACAAGGCATCCACCGCCATTGACTGACTTGGAGGTGGTGGACTTGATCCTACCCTCGAGAACCTTGCAGGACAGAGCCAACACCAACTGGCCCTTTTTCTTTTTTTCTTTTCTTTTTTTCTTCTCTCTATGAGAATCAACTTCATTTCCCTCAATTTTTTTTATTTTTTTTGTTCTTTTCTTCCTCCACTTGGCCTGCTGCCTTAGTAGCTCTCATGTCGCCGAGGTCGAATATTCCCTCAATTTCGTTTCTTTTTTTCCCCTTTAGGTTTTTTTCTTTTTTTCTCAATTCTCCTTGCATCTCCTGTCACAAGTTCTCGCCTGCGTTCAGCTCACCCTCACTCTTCACACCCCTTGAGGTGCCTTACTTTAACCCCGCCTCCTTTCCGGCCCTACTTCCGTCTGCAGTCTTGCGGCGTCGCCTCCTCATATTCATAGCTCAATGTTTATTGAGTATTACATCCGAGGCTCTTCCTCGACAGAAGGTCCAACATGATCTATTTTCTGCTCAAAGTGGCGGAGGCAAGGGAGAGAATCAAGTCACGCAGAGTGCCTTGATATCTATCTAGCAGAGTTCGCCAGAAGCAATCACGGAGCCAAAGTTGTCGGCCATTGGGTGCTCTCAAGGACGGATCTACTATATTCCCGCCCGCCTGCGTTAGTAGCGCCAACGCCGGTATCCAGTACCTGAGATGAAATGATGCCTGGCCCTTTCCATTTTATCGCTTGCATTTGCTTCTGTGATCCTCCCGAACTCTTTTGGGCTCCGCCATCATGCGGGAGCTTCCCCACTAAGGGCTGGAGGGGATAGTTTATTCTCGGAAGTCTCCTCTGGTCGTCCACGAGGCTAACTTCCAGAGCCCAGCAAAGCCTAGAGTATGTTGGCCCGGGCCGCCTTAAGCAAGGGACCAAAAATACCCGGGTTTTCAAAGCCCAAGTGTGCCTACTTGAACCATTTGAGCTGGAAATGCTGAGACAGTATGGCCCATCATCGAGGGGCACACCGGCAGCCCTACGGCAGACATCCTACATATTTCCTCCGAAATTTTTGTTAGGAGTCTCAAAGGATCAAAGTGGGTCCCAATCGCCGTCCTCCGGCATGTGCGCCGTTCTAGTAGCGAGCTAGTAGCGAGCACTATTCAAAAGCATGGTAGCATCTCAGTTGATCTCCATGCCCCAGCGGATATGTATGTACTATTGCCAATCTGCATGCATTGGAACCAACAAGTGTTACTTCGATGCTTCCTTGCCAGGGACCCGGGCCCGGTATTGCCTGCTGAGCCCTTTTTCGCTCAAAAGAACCTCACAACGGGTAAAGCTACTTCGTGAATGAGCTATTCTTATTCCTCCTTTTCAAGCTACATGGCGTGGGGTGTCCGTAGCCGGTCGGACCATTGTACACATTCCGTGTGGGCTCCGAAGGCCTTGCTCCCCAACATGGACCTTGGACCTCCCCTCAATCGCTTGCCATGCTCCCATGCTTCAGGCAGCATACCCCATCTCGGCTCACCTTTGAAATTGTCCTGTGTTAGATCACGAAGGACACGGTTCCTGCTTAAGGGTCCCTTCCCGTCGTCTCGCATACATAAATGGATCCCATCGTTGCGTCTCCTTTGAGGTGGCTTGTCTTGTCTCGTTACACAACACTCAAGTCGTTTCCCTCACTTTCATCTTGCCTCACCTCGCCTTACCTTACTTCACAGCTTCCTCTCCTAGCTTCCTCTCCTGAAACATTATTGCGTCTTCGGTACCTTTGCGCCTCCTATACATCTTGGCCGTCACAGGTTATCGGCACGTCTTGTGTTCATCAAGTCCACCTGTCAGACAATTGACAGCTGACTTGTTGTCCCGCCTCCCCCGAGATTGCCCAATCCTTCCCACGACTCGGTAGGGGCCGTTTCGTTTGGGTGGCGAGCATATGACTCCCGTCGCTCAATCTATGAGAAGCATACTGCTCGTTGCGCCGCAAACTATCTCTCCGGCGGGCCATCTTCATCGTTCTTGCGACGAGTGAGAACCTCTCTCGGGAGGAATCCGGCCCCCAGTTCGAGTACACAGCCCTACAGCAGAGCCGACCTTTCCCACCCCCTCCTCCCGCAATCCATCCGCACTCTGCCCTGCCCCTCGTTTGACGGTGGATATCGGGCATCAAGCTGCGGACCTCAAAGGAAGCACATATCACGTACCTACTTCTTTATGCAAGAACTTCTGTGTGGGCGTACGCGTCTGCTAAGAGTGCTCTACACTTTACACCCCCCACTCGGACAACCAACAACACTTGGTGGTTATTTGCATCCAGATATAGCTCAAGTCAAGAGTCATGGAGATATATAAATCGTCGACGATTGACCACCCTCAAGGCCTTTCATGGACATCGCCTCCACAGACACGGAACACCCTTGGAGACATTCGAATCCCTCTGTCTGAGTCGTCTCGAATCAGATTCAAATCGGACAAGGTTCCTGTCTCGTTTCACCGCGGCGCTAGAAGAGGTCGACCCCACCACCGGGCCCCTCTGCACCACGCCTACAAGTCCCCGAGGGCTTCCCATCATACGCGCCCCCTAGAGAACTGGAGACACGACCCATCGGGTTCAGAGCCCCAGATGCCTATCCCATTCAGCCCTCCTACTCCCCCTCCCCGACCACGTCCGGGTCCTTTGGGGCCTCGACCCCCACCCAACACACCTACCCCGCCTCCATCTCCTCGTCGGATGTAAGTGTGTGGCAAGGACTTATACGGGGGTTCCGTCCCATGAACACTGGGACTTGCCTGGCCGTTTTTGCTGGTCATCTCATTAGTCAATGGTACGTCATTTCCGCCTAGTACTCTATGGCAAGGTGGTGTGGGCTCTCCCATGTGAGCTGGCCAGTGCGAATGGAGTATCTAGCAGGGACCTGGGCTACAGAGCATGTCGGCTAACATCCGCAACAGTGAGGCTTAGCTGTTTGTTAGTGATGTACGAGTACCAGAAAAGGTGGACACAGGGATAACTCAAACGAGCCGAGAAAACTCTTTTCGGAAATGCCAAAGCAAAAAAGAAGACCTTAACCCCGGGGGCTCTTATTATTGTTTTTCTTGGGCGCATTAGATCTACTCGTGGGTGAGGCCCGATGGCGAGCGGAATATACTCGCTCGGCCTACGTGTGGAGAGTCGCAAGGCTCATGTTTCCTTTCTCTTGACTGCTGGCTGAGTTGGGAGTTTCTTTGGTTTTCCCGTTTAGGCGGTTTCATTCGTTTGGCTTTCCTTTGTTGTGTGTGTTTTTGACTCTTGTTCTTTTGTTTCCCTTCTTAGTCTTCGAGCCCTAGGGGGTTGTCGCCCAGGGTTTTCTAAGGCTCCTCTTACTTTTCATGATTTCTAGACCATTTCCATTTTCAACATTATCTTTTCATTATTTTTTTTCCCTCAGGCATGGATCCAAGCTAGGCAGGCGACGCCGAGTACTGCCCATGGATCGATTTGGACACAGCTTGCGGCTCACACCCGCCGCTGGTCCAATAATAGATAGACGTGTGCGACCAATAGATATTTCTGTTTTCCATCTTAACTCTTTCTCGGAATTCCTACCTAATTTTTGGACACGCGTACTCCGGATTACAGGGCATATCTAGATGTCGATCGGGGCGCGGACTTGATGGGAGATTTTCTGGTACGACTCCAACTTGACTCATGGGGTTCTCGATGAAGGGGTTACAAAACGGATCGAAAACGAAGGCAAGATGAGATCACACAAGCACACGAGTACAAAGGAGACTGCCAGGATGAGTTCTAGACCGGAGAAACGCTCGGCCACTTTCATCTAGGTCACAGAGATTCGAGAGGCCTCGCAAGCTGAAGACCATGAAGTGTGGTGGCGATATACGCTTGGATCACGGGAGGAGGAGGGGTAATCTGTAGCTGTGCGGCGCGGTAGGGCGAGAAGGGGGTTGGGGGAGTTACGAAAGTCGGGGGGCGTGACGGGAGAGGGATCAAAGGGAAACTTGGAGGCGTGAATACCGTGTAACGCTAGAACGGGCGTTAAGGGCGGCTGTGATCAGTGTAGAGGAGGTGCGGATAGGAACGAGACGGGGAAAAAGTTCGGAATAGGGGGGGCGTGTAAGTGAGGCTGATGACGTTTAGGATGGTGTGTTCAGGATGGTGAGGGAGGCAGGCCTAAAGAAGGATGGTTTTGGTTCCGAAGAGAGGTGAAAGGTATATTGGAAGCCTAGAAAGAATAGCTGAGGAGAGAGTTCCCCTTTCTATGCGTCATCCGTACACACCTGGGGCCGAAGTGTGATCAGGTATGGGGGAGCGTGAGGCGGCTCACGAACATGACAAGCTGGAAACTTCACTCCCTTCTCCGTTGCGGTTCGAGTGTGGCTCGCAATCTCGGCAGGGAAAAAGGACGTTGAGTCACCAACTGCTTCGTAGTTGTGACCTATTGCCGGCAGCGGCGACACGGGGGAGAAGCGCGAAAAGCACGAACACAGCCGCTTGGGACGTTACATTGTCCGGGGGTGGCACCCGGCTTGACAACCAGGTTTGAGATGCGGCGCGGTTAAGTGCTTGCGCGGCTTGAACGGCATCGTAAAACGTGAAGGAGGAGATTCATGATGATTCATGACGATGGACTGGAAGGTTGTGGAGGGTCGGATGTTGAGATGGTGGCCCCGGAGAGACCGGCGCAATCAGCGACTTGCGGTCGGCTGCTCCACCCGGCCTCTTTCCCCGAAGATTTTTGTGGAACAGTCCGGCCGCCGGGAATCACTGTCACTGTGGCTGCCTGATAGGGTTCAAAGACAACCGTGGACGGACGTAGCCGATGCTTAATTGAGGCCAGGCCAATTGAAGCCCCTTGGCCCTGTCACTGGAGACGTCCAAGTCAGATCCACGATCTCCAGTTTGAAAAAGTAACCTCTTGGCGAGAATCAATAGTCCCTCGCCCTCGTTTCATGAATGTCGTCGGTTCTGGGCGAAGACCTTAGGCAGCTGCCCCGTATTCGGCTCGGGGATCGGCGACTCTCGTGCTTGATGTTGGTAAGAATTGGGGGGGCGCAGTGCTGGTCGATAAATTAAAGTTAGGCAGCGTAGCATCAAGTCCCATCGTATCGTATCCACAACTCAGGATGACGCTCGTGGGCAACCAGGGTTTTTGAGGGTACACGTAGTTTTTCAGGGTCCAACTGTGGAACAAGAGGGGGATGGGAATTCGAAATGGGAATTCCAAATGGGAATTCCAAATGGGTCAAAGTGTTCCTTGAACTCGAGGTTTGGCGGCTCAGATTTTAGGCAGCAAACAGCCTCGGCC
Source organism: Scedosporium dehoogii (assembly GCA_002812735.1). Taxonomy (NCBI): domain Eukaryota; kingdom Fungi; phylum Ascomycota; class Sordariomycetes; order Microascales; family Microascaceae; genus Scedosporium; species Scedosporium dehoogii. Next base: position 148,913 of record PGIR01000048.1, on the reverse strand, counting down.
ATCTTTATTCCTCAAATCATCACCATCATCATTACCACTTGTACCACCACCACCGCCATCGTCGCAGCACTACTTCGATGACTGGTTTACCTTGCAATGGAAATTACCTCATTTCTTCGGTTTCGAGGGCAGAACCGAGGTACTCAAATCTCCCAATAGTAGCATCAGGCAGAATGTGGAACCTGGTGGTGAGCACATCTCTGTTGCCGCGTCCCGGCCTGCTGCATCTTGCTCCATTTCTCGAAAGAAAACGATCGGTTGGTATCTCGGGACTCGGGACTCTCTCCCCTAAAAGAAATGTATTCTTATCTTGGATGTATTCATAATTACCCACTCCCATTCCATCATTGAAGGGAAATGCCATGTCGAGAATCTGAGGGATCCTCCCAATCTAACTAGCTACAAATCTATCATTCTCGATTGTTCTATCCGGAACCGTAGAGAAGAAACGCGAGAAAAGTAAACAAAAAAGAAAAGATAAACAAACACCTATCCTATCTAAACCGAACGCCAGTCCACCACGCCGAAGAGCGGGAGGTAGTGTAGGTAGTGTACACAGCAACTCATCCCGCGGGAGGGGCCCCTCTACTAAAGCAAGATATTGGAAAGTCTGGTCCTCCTGTCGACTAGAAGGAGAAAGTCATAAGAGCAGGATTGAGTGCAATAGGGAGCAACAAGCTCGAGACAGTTATAGAGGCCTGTGGAAGAATCGCCACAAAGTCCGTGATGCGCCAGTCGTGCGGGATAAAGGGCGCGAGTGCCATGATGGGCATCACGGCCACGAAGGAGAGATAAAACAGCATCGAGTATTTGAACTAGCCACGGAAGGAAAAGACGGGTTAGCGCTGCAAGTACAGGTGTGAGAGTCAGGGGGAGAGATTCATCTCTTACCTTCTTCAAGACCTTGGGCACCTCGAGGAAAAAGTTAGACTGGTCCAGCTCCTTGGCCGTGGCTCCCCACGTCATGTCAATCTCAAACATGTGCGCGAGCAACGCCTGGCTGAGATGGAGGCTCAACCCTCCGAGGAAGATGACCAGCATGGGGAGCCACTTGAAGTTTTCTATGAGGGAGCCGATGAGGGTGTTCTCGCCTGCCCTGTAACGCATCACGGCGAGCGCGACGTTTCCGAGGCCGGAGAAGATGACGACCAAGCTGAACCATACCTCGAAGGAGGGGAGATCTGGGAATTTCGATGGCTCCGGTTAGTGTGAAACATGGCCAGTGGTTGGCTAGCTGGTAAACGAAATGAAAAACTTACAGAACTTGCTGAGCATTCCCTTGAAGAACCCAATCAGGAAATAGTTGAGAGCCGTAAGGATCCACGCCGACCCGATGGCATAATAGGTCCCGATATACGAAACAACAGTAAGCTTCGACGTGAAGCGAATGTTGCTGAACAGAAACCTCCGGAAGAGAGGAGTAAACGGCCCGCGCCAAAGCCACGTCCGAATGGGATGGAAAAGCAGCTCGTTACAACCATAAGCATACTTCTCCCACCTCGCCAACTCATCATACACCGTCAGCGACACGCCCTCCTTGAACCCATCACCCGCCCAAGCCGCCAAACGGATAATGTACCCATTACACTGGAGCCGAAGGGACATGTCAAAGTCCTCGGACACGTGCGACTCCGACCAGAACTTCTCGTAACCGTCCTCGTCGACGTAGCCGACTTGCTGGATGGCCCTCCAGCGGAGGATGGCGTTGTGGCCGACGAAGGGCGCCACGTCGCCGTTGGAGACGGTGTAGCGGATGGCCGTGTAGATGAGGTTCGTGAAGAAGGTGATGCCGTTTTCGAAGTAGGTATGCACGACTTGCATGACGCCGGAGGAGAATTGCATTATGCCTACGTCGGGGGATTGTTCCATCTCGGAGACGGCGTCGAGGAGGCAGTCGGCGGGGACGCGGGTGTCGGAGTCGACTGGTGAGGGAAGTTAGCGGTCATTCCCCAAGGTCAGGGGTAAGAAAGAAGAGAGGGAGAGAGAGAGAGAGAGAGAGAGAAAGCGGAAGGAAATGCTTACTGATGAGAATGTAGTCGCCTACACGAATGTTTCCGTCAGCCCAGGCACGACCGTCCTCTTCAAGGACGTCCTTGAGAGCTTGTTCGTATGCTAGAGCCTCATCGTGCTGGCTCCAGTCGGCGGGACGCTGAACTTCCGCAAGCTTCTCTTCGACCTTGCAAGAGATCATGAGAGCAAAGTTCATATTCGACGCCTTCTTGACTGTTTGGTTTTCATTATTAGTGTTATTGCACAACAAACCGTCTTCAGGGATGGAGTAGGGTCAAAGGTAAGGACGATGCAGAGAAGCAGGAAACCAGAACTCTGACTTACACTTTCCACGTCGAAGGAATCCGTCCTCGCCATGCTTCGGCCGCGCCACCCACCCAATACTATGGTCCGCGTAAAAGTCAATTCGAGCCTGACGCTCTTCTTCAGAAAGCAGCTGCAGACCGTCATCGTTGATGAACATGTTCGCCGATCCGCCCTGGAGTTCGTACGTCGACATGGCCTGCTTGATAGACTTGACTGTCGGCGCAATAACGCCGTTCAGGCCCTCCTTGTAGACGGGGCATTGCACGGTAACATGAGGCAGTATTGTGCTCTGCAGCCGTCTGGGAGGCGTCGCCGAGTAGAACTTGGAGTTGCTCGTGAGCTGTCGGATGGGACCGAAGATCTGCATAATGCAACCCACGATAACCTGCGCGAAGAAGAGCGTGAAGAAGATTTGAACAGGTCCAAGAGCGACAAGAGCGAGCCGTATGAAATTGCCGTCCACCCTGATCTCGATGGCGAGCTGCCTCCACCCAGCCCCCAGCGACACAAGAACAATCACCAGCGCCAAACTCACAAGCACCGCATTGATCAAATACACAGGCCTCTTCTCCATCCCGCTCTCCTCATCAACCGCGTACCGAATCACAGGCTCCGAGGTCTTCTTCTCGTCCACCTCGTCGCCCTCCTCGCCGACCTTCCAGACGAGGTCCATGAGCTCCGACTCGATGAGCTGGGCGCGTTCCGCTACGTGGAGGGCGTCGTCGTCCCAGACTACGAGGATGCCTTCGGAGGCGACAAAGGCGGCGAATTGGTTCTTGCGCGCACGGGGGAGGTCTTCGATTGTGGGGAGGATTTGAATACGGAGGCCGTTGGCCAGGGGCACGTCGACGGCGTCGGGGGCCCATTGGAGGAAGGTCTTGATGACTCTCGAGTTGACCGTCATGGCGCACTAGAATGATTTCACCTTTAGTATTTTCGATTCTTCTTCCTGCTGATCTTTAGAAAAGAAGGAGGCCAGCGACTCGAACCCCCCGGCTTAGACACTCACCTGGACATTCAACGCGGCGCAAGAATTGGCGAGCTTAGAGATACCCAGTTCAGGCGGACATGCCATGTACTGACCCCTCGACTTCCTCAGCAGAACACCCTCCGTTTCTCCAGGTCCGTCACCAACCCAGAGATTCGAACATTGCTGCTGGAAGAGGTAGTTAACCATCACCTCGTGCCGGATGTCCTCGAGCATGAGCGAACTTCCGGCCGCCGATCGGGAAGACCTGTCTGATATTGAGAGAGGTCCATAGCTGTTTCTCTGGGTGGAAGTCCTGGGGCGAAGAAGCTCCGGACCATTGGATGCAGGGAGGGCAGTGCTGGGAGCGCCTGTTTTCTCTTCAATCGTCTCGGGTTGTGTCTCCTTGCCCTTGGTAGGTTTGGGCTTTTCGGCCTTGAAATAACTCTTAATACCCATGATGGCTGGCTGGAATAGATGAGGGTTTAGACGTCGGGATATGCCATGCAACACCTAGTCGGCAAAGAAGAAAGAGCTGTAGATCCGATTAGCGACAAAGATTCCATCGATCGGGAGGACCGCCACCGATCACTTTCTCGATTCTGAAGTGATCTTCTGGCCAGCCGAATCCCGAGAAAATAGCTAAAAGAAGGCAATGATCTTCAAGGCGGGATCTTAAATGAATCTCTGTTTGCAGATGCACCGGAGGTTAAAGCCATCACCAAAAGAAGCAAAGAGAATGTAAAGAGATGGGGGTTGGGTGGGGGTGTAATTTACATCTAAGGGTGTGAAAAACCGTAAAGAATACTCGCCCTTCGCCGCCCCTAGGACGAACAAAGGAGTAACAATGCACGGCCTAGAAGATCTAGTTAACGGCGGAAACAAAGAAAGTGAAACGCCTTACTTGAGAGGGCGCTCGAAGGAGACTATGGCGATGTTGGGCTGAGAGTGCTGGCCAAGGGACCCAGAAACATGGGCTTGCAGCACCAGAACCACCAGTCCTTGTTAGGAATCATGCAAGAGGAACTGAATCTTCGAACAGGGCTGGGGACGGAATAGGGAAACAGTATGAAAGGGGAAGAGGAAACCCTCAAGACGGATTCGATGAGTGTGATAGGCGAGATGGGCTGGTGGGTTAAACCAAGCGGAATTACACTACGCTGCATGTACAAACAAGTCTACGTCGTAGAATGCGGCTTTCAGGCCGGTCGACATGACACGAGGTTATGGCTGGAAAGAATTCAAATACATTCCGCTTCGGACGCGAGGTGGTTTTTTCTTCGTTTGCTCTTTTCTTTTTCTGCCCATGCGGCTGGGATCTAAACGAAGCGAAGGCTTTTTCTGGGAGGCATCATGATATGCCTCAACATAGAAAGTACACGCATTCTGTGGCGTTTCCAGGGAAGACGGGCACCGGCATCAGTATCAAGCGATATGCTATCAAGATAGGCAATATCGAGAAGCAATGCAGTGTGCGTGCTGTGCGTGAAGACCGGGGGCATCAAGCCCAAACGGACATTGCTGGCATCTCAACGCAGCAACGTGGCTTGCCTGGCCAGGCCGAAGCACATCCATCCTCAGCTGGATATTCCTTGGCCTTGCCCAGGGCTTCTATGGCAGTGGGACAGCAGGTTTCTTTGGGTTGGTGACGAGGATAGTCTTGGAAAGAGGGCCTGGGGCAGCGTTTTGTTCAAGATCCCAGTCTCGAGAATTCCCAGGGGATTCCCAGGCGTTTGCGGACGAAGGAGCATGGGAAGTTGATTGGCCGGGGACGCTATCAACGCCTTCCAACTTCCAACCACCCACCTGAGAGGGACCATGGGCCATGGGCCATGGGCTACAGGCTGCCGATTTCGATCTCGTATTACAGAAAGGCCAAGAGAGTCCATTGCGGGCCTGGAATAGACGCCACAAATGGCCAGTGCAACCCAGGTGCAGAAATACAAGTCATGAAGTTGCGCAATCACGCAGGTTATGACGACGCATGGCCATGAACCGTGGGCGGATTAAGAAATTGAGAAAAATATGAAATGAAAGGGAGATAAACGGAAACGGATCTTGTGTGGTCTTGTCCTTTTGACATTCTCCGCGGACGAAAGACGTCGTGAAAGAAGAGACCGCCATCCCCGTCGACCTTTTCCGCGTGGTCCACTCGGGTTAAAGCCTCCTCGTAAGACATACTTTACCTAGAGGAGTTTAGCTGCGAGCTGCAAGGGGACAGGGGTCCTCAACACTAGAAAGATACAACGACGGGATGACGTTTGGAGGAAATGAAGTGGAGGGAGAAGAATGGATGAAGAAGTGGTGAGGCCAAGATGCGGATGAAGAGCACTGATCCAGGCAGCCTGGTCTAGAGCTTGGGAAAAGGTTTCACAATATCAGTCCAAGCTCAGGAGCAAGAGGTGATTTGCCCTGCCAAGATATGAGATGTGAACATTTACCGAGGTATGATATCGACTTCGTATCTGCTTCTCTTGATGGGCACATGTCTTGGGAATCCTCCCGCAGTGCAGGACTGGAGACGGAGACTTCCAGAATATGCCCAGTTACGTTGGAAGATTTCAGGTTCCGTTTCTCCAGAGCACCCTCACCCTCATCCATCATCGGTAGGTCTTCGATCCGGAGTCCGTCACATACAGGTAGAAAATTCCTCTGTGAACTCCACATTTCAGGTCTTGGAAAAGCGAGAAGCTGCAGTAGCGTGGACCAAGACGTGCCAGTGTTCGACGCCACCAGAAAATTTGTGAATTTGCCAACTCAGCCCGCCAGGCTATGCATTCGACGACTGAAGTACGAGGTATTGGCTCAGTCTTGGTGGTGAATGGATAACAGGAGGCATCTGCAGGCAGTGTCCTTGGTCTGGGCAACAGATAATACGAAGAACCAAAGCAGCTGGAATCGAAACGGAACAGCCCAGGCCCAGGCCCAGGCCAGGTCGTACCCTTGCATTGCCTCAATTGAATCTCTGCATCACCTCCAAATTGGTCCAACTGGGAACAGCACAGATCAATTATTGCTCGAAACGGTGCTGCGAAGCCCTGTTAAAGCCCTGGAAATGGCGACAGGGTTCGGTAACTCGCCCGTGCTATTTTTATTATTATTATTTTCTTTTCTTCTAGGAAATATTGATTGCTTGGCCATACTTGGCTTATTATAAGTGTGCGAACTTTTTGGGAGAGTCATTCTGCTTGGCGTTTTGCACGTTTTGATGCTGGATGCCAGCACTGGAGACCCAGAATGTGAATGCGCCCTGATAATGCATGGCATCTTTTTGAAGCAATGGAAACGAGTGTCTGTTGTCTGCTGCATACCATTGAGCTGAGCTCGTGCAGTCGACTCATGTATGCCTCCAGCGGACGGCTGCGTGCTTCATGAAGTTTCTCGAGATAGGCAAGTTCCGACTCCGTGGATGCGGTGGGATTGATTGAATTGATTGATCACTTGCGCCCGGTGAGCTGTCTATTCGGCGACCGTCCTGTCCACTGGACTGAAGCTCATCCCTGGGAGGACCTTGACGTCCAATATTCCATTTCAGGGATCTCGTCTCATTCCCAACTTCAAGGGTGTAACATCGAGCTCGAGAGTCTGTCAACGCCCAGTCAGTTCAATTTACGCAGTAATGGGTCGATACAGGAGCTGATTGCAGTAAATCCAACTGATTAATTTCCATCCATCGAGCAAGGGAAAAGAAAACCTCCATCTAACGAGCAATCTAGAATGATATGGATGTGAACCTAAACCTAAACCTAATACCTAGTCTATCCTGTTATTACACCAAACGTAGAAAGAAAACCAAATCCAAATGCTTCTCTCCCGGCCCTCAAAGCTCCTCGTTGCCATCGCACTGCTGCCACATCACCACCTTGGAAATCTCCATCTGCGGCTGCGTCCACGTAGGATACCACTCGTTCCTCTTCGTCCAAAAATCCTTCGCCGCATTATCCGACCTATCCCTCCAAGGCTTTCCGGGAGCGTCCTGAAACCAGCCATTCTGCGAGCCGACAGCGACGTTCAAGATGAGGAAGAACTTCTGATCGAACGGCGCCTCCTTCCGCCCCGTCGCGGACCACGGATCCTCGATCCTCTCGCCGTCGGAGTTGAAATTGGGGAAATTCCCCCGCTCCCAGAACGGCTTGGCGAAATTTGTATAAGTAACCTGCAACAGCCTCGAGTTGACGTACGTGAAGAGGTATTTCTGCGACCACTCCAACCCGAAGGTGTTGAAGCCGTCGCTGTACGTCGTGTGTGCCGCTCCGCGCTTATTGTTCGTGCGCCACCACCCATCGTTATCCGAATCAGGGCCCCAATGAAGTGCCGACGACATGACATCGTTGCCCCCCTGCGGATACGTCCAATTATTCCCCCGCGACTCCATGATGTCAATCTCCCCCGACGCGGGCCACTCCCCGTAGGTGTCCTCGACCGGCATCATCCAAATCGCCGGCCAGAGCCAATCTCCACGTGGTAGTTTCGCCGTGACCTCCACGCGTCCGTACTTGATGCTCGCACCCTTCCTGGTGTTGATGCGACCCGACTTAGCGGGCGGCACGATCGTCGCGTTGCCGACCGTCGTGTTGGTGGTGGCAATGCATCGGAGGGGGTCGTCGGAGGTGCAGGTACCGTCTTTGAGGAGGTCGATTTTGCTGTCGTTTTCGATGAGGGAGGCGTCTTGGAGGGTGGCGCGGATGATGAGGCGACCGTCTTGGACGAAGACGTTTTCGTCGCCGGGCGTGGTCATGGCGAATTCGCCGTTGCTTTAACAGTTTAAGTCGATTAGTTTCTTTTGTCCTTTTTTCAATCGGTGACATGGAAAAGAGTGGGAAACATACCCAAAACCACCAAGCTCGACCTCTTTCGTCCAGATACTCTCCCTCAGTCCCTGCGAAAAGTCTTCAACAAGCACCTCGCAGTATTTGTGCTGCACCACGCTCCGGATCCCATCCCAGACAAGGAAACCCGAGATACCCAAGCCAACCAGAATACCAATAATGGGTAATATGGTTACCCACTTCTCCTTCGGATCCTTGTGCTTCAACCACGGCTTCTCGACATCTCCCTTCTTTACTCTCCTCGAGTGGAAGTATCGCGGCGGACGCTCCTCGGACCGCGCCACGCTCACACCCGTCAGAGCTGCGATCCCACTGCCGCTAAAGTCACCGAGACTAGAAGTTGGCCTGGAGGCTTCTGGGCTCGCGAACGGGTTGGTTCCTAGGCCTGAAGCCGAGGCGGCTTCGGAGGAGGCACCCGGGACGGTCCTGGGGTTGAAAGGGTCATTGTTTGGGCTGTCTGTCGCGGCAGTGGGTGGGCGGGTCGAGGTTGGTGCAGTACTGGGTGGTATTGATGGGTAGAGGTTCTGGTCCGGAGGATTTTCGTTGGTCATGGCTGTTATTCTTTTGCGTTTTCTACGAGTGGAAAGACGTAATGCGAAGTAAAGATTGGACCAGAGAATGTAAAGCGACAGTCTAGTTCTTCGAACTGACTGAAATGAAGGGCAGAGGCGTGATATGCAGGGTATGGAAGGTATAAAGAAAGGGTGAGGGTCTAGAAGGAGGTGGATGGGATGTAAGCTTTACAAGAGCTATTCTTAGCTACACAGAGTTTAGGGATGGACGATGGACAGTCCGAGACGAAGTGTATGCAGCAAAATCAACGCAGGGGGGAACAAATAGGTCGAGGGGAATGGCCTCGATATTCAGTTGGTATTAGTGCAGACCCAGGCCGGAAAGCATATGAGCGGTTCCATTTAGATGCGGCCGGCTTTCATCTACAGAACGGCGAAGGGAGGGAAGAGCACGGCCATTATCTGCGAGGAGTCCTTTTCGGGTCCAATACTTGCGACCTCAGAGCCAGTGAGACAAAGCAGAAAAAGCCATGGCTGGCTGGATGGCTGTCGCCCAAGAACGAGTTGCCATGCCAGCATATTGGTGCAGCTTGCCGTAGGTGAGGAAGGGTCAGGTAGAAGCGGTCGTTCCAACGCAACCCCCCACAGCGGCAAGGAATCTGCTTGTAAGTACAAGCTCTGGCTAATTATGGGTCATCCCAGCGTCACTCCTACACTACGAAGTACTCTGCTCTACGCTACGGTTGCCGGAAAGCACATGGGAAAGAATCGATACCAGGATTTGCAAGTAGAATGTAGTATCCAACGAGCGGGTAGGTCTGAATCAAATGTGACAGTGAGAGGTTAAGGTTCAGACCCTCGTCCCCGCTGCCCCCCTGCTTTCATACCAACCTGAACGAGGGAAAGTCCCGGGATCAGGTCCCACCGGGCGTTCTTGGCAAATTGACATTACGAGGGCCAACGATCAAACGGTGCTTCGGACAGCTCAAGACGGTACGGCTCTGTAAGTAGAGTCCGTCTCAGGCAGCGTTACTCCCTCCCTCCCTTGTTCCGTGGACAGATGCACCAATGGCCCTCTTTCCTCTCAAGAACTCAAGCACATCTGGAGAGCCATGCTGGTCGACAGACCGGTGTGGGTTATGGAACATCTCCAACCTCGTTTTCGGCCTCGTAGTTTATCAACGACCTTCCCCAAGTGGGCGTAAGGTGGTAGAGGGTCCCACCAGTTCAGCTCGACTTGTTCCCATCTTTCAATCGTACCTGGCACCTGCGTCTGCGTCCCATTCTAAGCAGCTTCCGGATTCGATATGAAGGGACGCTCTCCGGGTCCTCGAAGTCTGCACCAACTTACTGAGCGGCTGGATGATTGGCCTCTGTATAAAGATCTCTCCTTCGTACTAGTCGGACCTGCCACCTCATCTCTACATACTTCGTACTAATAGCATCCCAACTACTCTCTCGCCTGCAGGTCTACGAGTCAGGTCTCCTGCTCCCATTGATTAAGGTACCCATCTACCCATCTTCACCTGAAAGAGCTGGACCAAGACGTACGTGAGTATCCACTTAACAGCATAATTACCTGCAGAAAAGGATCCTTCTAAAAGTAAACGAGGAGGACCACATTTGGGAGGGTCCACCGCAAGCGAAGGGCGAAGGCTATCTCGTCTTTCTCCCGCGGTTGCTTTTGTGACCAATCTTGCATGCTGTGGCTTTTGGCTTTGTGGGACAAGAATCTCGGAGAGTAAAATTTGTGATTTTATTTTTGGCTTTTATTTGAATTATTTTTTCCCCTGTCCTGTTTTTATCTGTGGCGCTGGTATTGGTGTTTGCTTTTCCTCGGTCTCTGCACTTTGCCGCCCGCCCACGTATTTTCTCCCCCATTTTGGGAACATGCCTTATCCTTGAAAGCCAATCTTTTCCATGCCTCTGCATGTTTATATCTATCTCTTCAATTAATCCGTTATCGATAATTGGCATTCACTCCACCCCTTCCGCCACCGGAGTCGTCCCGCTCCGTGTCGCCGTATCCTCGTAAGTAGGAAAAGCCAATGAGCTCGAAGCGACGGCTTGATGCCTTATCGTATTTGGCTCCTACATTCCCAATAGGTGTGGCTGGCTATCCGACGCCTCCGGCCCTCTATCTTTAAACGCCATCAGAGACCCCAATTTCGTATCTTGCATTCCTCACCTTGGCTTCAATCTCCACCCCACTTCGTGATATCTTCCCGTCCATCCTTCACCGCCAATTTCAGCCTTATATCAGAGACATTCCACGAGGCGACTGAGACATACATGCTCCGCATCGTCTGCACGCAGCTGTCAAACGGAGAAATGCCAACAAGTCTGGCGAAGTGTTCGAACGCCGTGGAATCGGGGCTGTCAGCTCGTTCTCCGCGCGGATGTGGGTGATATCGTGGTATTCCAGGTGCGTAGGCCCCCTACCGCTCTCGTCTTCTGATTCGGGGTGCTGTTCTTCGAGAATCGGAGGGGTGTTAGGTGGACTCGTCTGGAGCGCATCTTGCTGAATGGCTTGAGATGGGAGAGATGGGAGAGATGGGAGATGGAGATCAGATTGCGATCTAGCCGCGGTTTGGGTGGGCATATATAAAGTTAATGATGTAGGGAACTTGGAAATCAAAATGTGGGAGCATCTAGGTATGCTCCTATATACAAGCTTGGAGTTTTCCGTATCTTGGAATAGTGGCTCTCCCTGGGTATATCAAGTTGGGTAAATTTGATCATTCCATGTCCTAGGCACATTGAAAAACGAAAGGGGGATATGGTAGACTGGGGTTGCTTAAACACTTGCATATACCCGTTGATAGAGGACGTAGTAATCAATTATCATGAGCAGTCTTTGAACAACATAATACATACTATACAGGTAAGAATGAAGGACTGCTTTGAAGATGGAGTATAAGGGTATCCCAAAGTGCATTGAGGAAGTGACTGGTAACACTCAATCAGCTCCAAAGGCAAGGGCGGGATACCTCAGCAGTAAAAGTGAGCAATTAGGGCAAGGGATAGCCATAATGCAGTGAATATGGGGACGGCAACTCCAAGAAGACAATTTAACATGCCCATGCCTGTTACCAGGAGATCAAAGATCTAATTGTTCAAGTCATTGTTGTCGTTGGCAGTGGTGTCAGTGCGGGCCTTCTTTCGTGGAGGTTCATCCTCCTCATTTTCGTAGTCTCTGCTTCTCACACCCCGAGAATCTATCATCTCAGCCATGCGATCCAGCCTCTGGTTGATTCCCTCCATTTGAGCTTGGAGCCCAGAAACTTGCTGTCTAATGATGGCGAAGTTGTTGCGGAAGGATTCTTGCAACTCGTCCAGCCAGGCTTGAGCCCCTGCCATCAGTGACGACGAATCTGGTTCCACATTGTTGGGTTCGGTGTCTGGGGCGAGAGGCTGTTGAGCTTCTGTAGGAGAAGAAGAAGACGTCGAAGAGTAAGGAGCTTGTGTCCATGGAGCCGGCAACGAGGGCGTGGAAGGGTTGGAAGGCTGGAGGGGTGGGAGGTGAATTGTTCCGTTGTCGCTCTGTCCCCAGTCGACCGCCGAGGCTCCAATACCATGAGGAGGAAACTGGGAGGCTTGCGGTCCTACTGAATGAGGAGAATTGGAGTCCCAATGGTTGTTTTGGCCCGATGCCACCGTGCCAGATCCGGCAAGAGGGGTTGAAGCGATGTCTCCAAGCTGGGCTTGCAAGGAAGGGAGAGAACGACCGCCCTTGGGAGTGAGGTTAGTCTGATTTCGTTGATAAACACTGGGGTTGGATGGTGCGCTTACTTGAAACCCAGTCTGGGGTTGAGCAGAAACAGGTGGACCAGCCTGAGGGGGGCTATATCCGATGCCTGAGGGTCCTCTTTGGTGAATGAGGGCCTGGGACGTGGTGACAGTGCTCTGTTCGCCGAATTGAAGGGGCAAAGCCGGCAAAAGCGCCGGCGCGACATGGCCAGGACCTTGATTCTGACCAACCAACTCCAACGCCGCCACGATGTCGGCGGGCTCCTGGTCGAGATCGACATCCATGCTCCATACGATTCCTTGCCAGGTAACGTCCCTGGCTTCGACGTTCTCGATGACCTGTTGAAACCTCCTTTGGACTGGCGTAAGACCGCTCCTACGAAGCGCAGCATCGCGGGCCTCCCTCTCGTGACGGGTCTTTGCCCAGGAATTCCACTCCTCCAAGCTTTCGGTGGCCAGCGGATGAGGTGTTTGGCCGTCTACCCAGACGAGCAGATCTCCCCAGTCTTTCTCCTTGATCCTCTTGAGAAGGTATCGAGGGACCAGGCCCTCAGAGTGCATGCAGTATGCAAGCACTTCGGTGAACGGCGGGGGGACAGCGGGGTTGGCCTTGAACGGCTTCCACAGGTTGCGGGTGAGCTTCTGGTCGCTTGTTCGGAAGTCCTGGACGCTCGTCTGCAGTAGCTTCATGACGGCCAGGATGTCCCGGCCTCGAAAGTCCTCAATCCATTGTACTGGGAAGGATTTCACCACGGACCGCAGGTATCTGGTCGCCTGTTCCGTGCTTCGGAGCCCGGGCTGCATGTTCCTGATCGACGTGACTTTCTAGCCGTCGCGTCTAGCTCTGGTAGAGGTGTGTATAATGAGGATAATAGTGAAATGAGATAGTGCTGAATTTGGAAAATGCTGATGGTGATAAAGATGGAGGCCAGTTTGGGTAGAGAGGGATGGTGATGGTTGAAGAGGAAGACGGATGAGGGGGAAAGAGTAATATGAGGTGGGAGGAAGAAGAATGCTCATGTGGCCTCCTAGGCGTTATGTTTGGACCGAGATGGAGCGACGCGTCCCCTAAAACCAGCGCTCTGGTGATTCATCACTCCTTCCCTTGCTCCAGTCTTTTGATGACCGCAGATGTGGTGAAATGAATCACGGATCAGCCCGGAGGTTCACCGAACGTTCTTTCCAACTTTGGCCTGGATGTGTCAACAAACCCACGAGTCAATATTTGGTCGGGGAAGCTACGGCCGGGAGAACCGGGGGACTGACTGTCTCTACTGTCTCTCGAAGCAAACTCATCGAGGCTCTCATTCCTAGACGTTGACATTGACGAGCATTTTCTACGTACAGGCATTATCAGGTGAGGAAGGGAAGAAACGCCTTAATATTAGGAACATGAAATAAAAGTACAACAAAGTCGATCTATGCTTGAAGGCGTTCATGCTCTCCAAGGAGCGCATCCAAACTCCTCGGGTCCTCCCCTGGTGCCACCACGGAAGTTCAAGAATCGTCTCGGCGAAGGTGTCCTTGACATCATCCTTGCGAGGTCTCTTCCTGGACCTTTCCATCCCGCCCTTAAGGTTTGCAATTCGGCTGACCCGTTCCTCAAGGTCCGACAACTGTTGAGTGATGGCATCAAATCTCTGGCCCATCTCTTGCTCGAGGCTAAGTAGTCTCTGAGCCACCTTGCCGATGGCAGCTCTTCCTACCTCGTCTTTAACTCCATCGGAATGCGTGGACTGGAACTCGATTTCTTTTTCAATCTGGGCTGGTGCAGTAACTGTGGTGCCTTCAGTAGCGGCCCTGCCCGGTCCATGTCGACTTGGGCGTGATCCGATGACCAGTCGCGGTTCCCAAACTTCCGGGGCGGGCTCGGGGATAGTGTTGCGCTGCGCCATGGGTCTGTCCCGAGGGCTTTCATTTGTGATTCCCGCCCTTTTACGTTGACTCCTCCGTGGGTGCGCTGATCGTCGCGGGCTCGGGGACGCAAGTTGTCGCGGTGCTCTTGGGTCGGGAGATGGTCCTCTGGGAGGTACACGATTGTCGATCGACTCGCTAGCGCGTGGTTGTGGACGTATCGGAGTGAAACGTGGCTCGTTCGCTGCGCGCCGGGCCATTTCATCCATGACATCATGAGGATCTTGGCTGAGATCTACGTCGATCGCCCACTTAATCGTATCGTGGGTAGTACCGATAACCTCCACATTCATAACCAGCGAGCGGAACTTCCGCTGGGCAGGCGTGAAGTCGTCAATGCTGGGCTGCGGCCAAAGGTCGGGAATATACCGGGTGTCCGCCCATCGCATCCATTCTTCACGGCTCGCAGTTGTAGCAGGGGGCGGGACTTGATTCGGGTACCAGATCAAAAGATGTCCCCAATCAAGCTGTCGCACGTCGTCGAGGATATCCCTGACAAAGGAAGGACCCCGATGTAGGATGCAAGCCAGAAGCTCCGCCTTTCTCGGCTGTCTGGGCGGTCGGGTTCTAAAAGCATTGTAAATGCGTCGCGGGAGGCGGTGGGCGGCAATATTAACATCCTGGACGTTGCCCTGTACCGATTCGAGGATTGCCAAAATTTCGCGGCCACGGAACTCTCGATACAGCGCGAGGGGAAGACCTCGCAGAATCCTTCTCAAGTAGGTTGTCGCCTGGGCCTTTGTCTTGAGGTTGACCATGTCGACGCTTTGTGCTGGAGCGGCTGGAAAGGGAAGAGGGTTGGGATGGAGAGGTAGTGCATTTGCAAGGGAGCGGGTGTGGATGACGAGAGACGAGGCAAGAAAGGGGCAGGATGCTCTCTCGATCGAGCTACCAGGTCGATCAGTAGAGCTGACTGGGTAGATTGTGTTGGTTGCTGTCTTCTTGGGGAAGAAACGAGGAGGAGGAGGGAAAAAGAAGGAGGAGAGACGACCTCGCCTTTGTGTTTGTGTGCGTACACTCCGATATGAAAAAAGCGAAACAGATGCTTGGGCGAGGTCGAACTTTGCCGACGGGCTTCTTGCGCTCCTTCCTCATCTTCAATTCCAGATGCCAGCCAGCCTGCTTAAGGCGAGTTGGTTCGGAAAGGGAAGTGGGCTTGGGTTCGAAGGCGAGTCAAGCAAGGTTGAGAGGCGGTTCCTGGCTCCTTCTAAGGTACAACAGGGAGAGAAAGGCTACTCATGAATTACATGAGAACGTTTATTCTTCTATAAAGTGCAAAGTGTACTTGTCTTTTGTCCAAAACCCAGATATCCTGACCTCTAGAACGGAACCTATGAAGAATGAAAAGAAAAAGAAAAGAAAGGAAAAAAGAACATGCAATGCCATAGAACGAGTTCCCTCCGTCTATTCGTGTTCCATCGCCTCTAATCTACCTCATGCAGAAAACAGACATGCATAAAAGAAAAAAACCAGACCAGCAAACTCGACTCATCTACTCCTCATCATCCGTGTCTGGAGGCTTGGGAGTTCCAGGCGCGCTCGAAAGCCAAGCAATCTCCCTCAGCCTTCTCCTAGCCGCCCTCTCCTTCTGCTCCTTCTTAGTAAGACCCTTCTTCTTTTTGCGGGCCTTGAAGTTCATCGGCGACGAGTTGTCCTCAGTTCCACTGTTAACAGCGCTGGGCACGGCACTAGGGGCAGCACTAGGCGCCGCGCTGCTGGCAGCCGTGCTGGGGACGGCGCTGCTATCCTCGAAGCGGTCGGAATGCACGGCCGACTGGCCCTTGTACGTGACCTTTCCGTCGTTGACATAGAATTGCTCCGAGCACAAGGCGCCGACGAACTCGTCATTGTGGGAAATGAGGATGACTCCGCCCTTGAAGTCACGAATGGCTACGGCCAAACCACCGAGTGAGTCGCGGTCCAAGAAGTTAGTCGGCTCGTCAAGAACGAGGACGTGCGGCTTGGACCAGAGGGCCGCGGCGAGGACGACCTTGATCTTTTGGCCACCGCTGAGGGAGCCGATCTCGTTGTGGTTGGCGATGTCCGGGTCCATGCCGACGTCTTCGAAGTGCTTCGAGATGACGGAGGGCTGGAGTTCGCGGTAGCCGAGACCTTCGCGGGCGGCTTCGTAGTCGTCGAATTCCTGGACGAGCTTCGCGAAGCCGAGCTCGGTAAGGGTTTCACGGGAGACTTGGGAGTTGTGCTTGGGGAGCATGTTTCGCCATTTTCTAATAGAGAGACTGTTAGTAGACGAGCTTTTGAAAATACAATTTGCAAATGGGAGAATGAATGGGGAAGACTCACACTTCGTATTGGAACGTCTTCTTGTACTTTTGACGACCAATCAAAGCCTCAATCTGCTTCGCCGGCTTGCCGTCACCGATATCCACAAACTTATTCATCTGCTCCTTATCCTTGTCCGAAAGGATACGGGTCTGCTTCAAGTGCACTTCACGGTCATCGCCGTGGGCATATCGCCATTGAAGGTACTGGTTCGGCGTCTTCTCCAAATGCATCTCGACGTGCTCCAAAGCATGCTGCTTGATGTAGCCGATACGCAAGTTGGGATGCTTCTCGACGCGGCCGATCGTGGGGATGAGTTCGCCGGTGAGGAGCTTGATCATGGTGGACTTGCCCGCACCGTTAGGACCGATGATGGCAACTCGGGAGGACAGCGAAAGCTGGCAGGAGGCGTCGACGAGAGAGGGTTTCGGTGCACCGGGGTAGGTGTAGGAGACATTGCTCATTTTAAGAATCGCGCGGGTCATGGACTTGACGCCGGTCAGGAGACCGGGGGCGGGGAACTTGAACTGAACGTTGGAGGCAGAGAGGGTGTAGTAGCTCTTCGCCTCGGGTCGCATCTTGACGAACGCGGCGAGATTACCGCGGTAGTGGGCGAGCTTCTTGTTGGGTTCGTAGTGGTAGATATCCGTGGTGACCTCGTCCAGGAAGCCAGAGTCGTGGGATACGATCAAACTGGTGATCTGGGTGTTGCTCTTGAGGTAGTTCTCGAGCCACTTGACGTTGGTAACATCGAGATGGTTAGTAGGTTCGTCTAGGAGTAGGACGTCAGCCTTCTGAAGCATGGCTCGGGCCAGAGCGAGCTTCATCTTCCAACCACCACTGAGGGACCCGACCTTCTGGGCCTGGCGACCCTCAGGGCCGGGGGTGAAGCCGAACTCGGCAAGAACCTCGGAAATGCGTTCCTGGCCTTCCTTGGCGATCTCCGGGTCCTTGGAGACGAACTCAAGAATGCTAATGTCGGCATCCTCGCCTTGGTTGTGCTCGACGTAGCAAGTCCTGAGGACGCTCTGAGGAGGGAAACCCTCGAGCTTTTCATTCGCGATACTCCTCATCAGTGTGGACTTTCCGGCACCGTTGCGGCCGCAAAGACCGTATCGGTGGCCCTTGAGAAGCCTGAGGTTGGTGTGCGACAGCAGGAGCATACCGCCGTAAGCCAGGGAGAAATCAGCGTTGACAATCTCAACTTCGCCGTCGTCCTCCTTTTCAGGCTCGCCGTGCTTGCGCCTATCCTCCAATACGTAGAACTCCTGGACGGCATTTGCAACTGCATCGTGGGCGGTGGCGTTCTTAGTGAAGCCCTTTAGGTACGGTCCGATCCTTCCAGCGATGCGCAGAACCTGGCCATGGTTGACATCCTCAGCCACCATCTCGCAAATGTAGGACCGAGCGAGCTTGTAAAGGTCAGCCTGGCCGGCAAGTCCACCATTCTTCTTGATCTGCTCGTCAAGTAGAGCGGCAACGTCATCGGCGCTCGTGCGCTCAACGACATTCTGTCCGTCACCCATCGCCTTGTCAATAACGGAGACGGCACGGTCGGCTAGTTCTCGAACTTCGGGTTGCGAAGCACGATCGGACACACTCTTCACACCGGGCTTGAGCTTGGGAAGGAAAGTGCGGGCCTCGATGGGGTCGTGGACGAGTTTCGTGAGATTCTCGACGACGACGACGGTCTGACGAAGGACCTCTTGAGAAGTGGTTGGGGTATTGAGGGAGCGCTCGAGCAGAGGGGTGAGGAGCGCCAGCACGGGGGACGTGACGACGGCGACGAAGGTGGTTTGCGACAGGGCGTGGATGGCCTTTTGAAGAGTGGTGGCGGAAGGGTGCTGCATCGTGTCGATGAGCAGAGGGATACGGGGGGCGACATCGTCGTTGGAGAGAAGAGTAGTGAGCGAGGTCATGGTAACACCGGCTTGTTTCTCGACTTCGGTCTTCATATCATGCATACCCTCTTCGACGATGGGAATAAGAGCAGCGAGCTTGGTTCCCATGGCATCGCGAAGGATATCCCTCTCGATAGACTCCTCTTTTGTGCAGCCGACAGTGATCTGGGCCTTATCGGCCATGCGCTGGAGGAGCTTGTAGGCGGCGACTGTGCCTTGCCACTTTCCAGTCTTCTTGGAGAGATATCGAACCAGGGCAGGCAACAAGCCGACAACGAGAGCCTCGGGGCTCAAGTTGGCAAACAGAGCGTCGATGCCATACTGGGCCGCCTCGCGGACCACAGCACCCTTATCAGAGAGGGCGTCGAGCGCCACGGACAAAAGACCGCCGTCCTGGACGAGGAGGACCGTCTCGCTCACGGGCTGTCGAGGAGGGAAGCGTTCGAAGATGGCCCCGAGGAGGTTCTGAGCGCTCTCGCGCTTGAGACCGCTCTTCTTATCGGCGGCGGCTTTCTTGATCTCGGCAACTACGCCGTACTGCGTCAGGCCGACACAGCCCACGGAGCCGAGGAGGAGTTCGCAGAGACCGTAGGCAGCGTCGACGGAGGCGGCGGAGGTCTTGGCGTTGAAGATGGTGGTAATGAAGGCGCCCACATCCTCTTGCGACGGAGGGGGAGCGGCACCCTCGGCCACGACCATGGGAGGTGACATGGCGGAGAGGGGAGGGGTTGAGGGTATCAACCCCGTTGGGAATGGGTTGGCGGGGTAGAGGGGCACGATAAGACGAATACCCAAGTGTTGTTTCCTGCTTCAAAAAGGGGAAACTTGTTCTTATGCCAAAAGACAAAGAACAAAACCGATAAACTATCGGTATCCAAGGCAAAGGAAACGACCTACTTTGAGGAGAGAAAATTTCTCCAGGCAGGGCAGAAAGAAGGTGCGAGGTGCGCAAGGAATTTTGGGTTTGGAGGGGTGCAGGGAAAATTATTTTTTTAAGCAGGGCAAAAAAAAAAAAAAAAAAGGTAATCTTATCGATAAGAAATCGCACTAAAATTCAGGATGGTGGGTCAAAATGTCAATGTAGTGTCAGGTACCGTGACGTAGGGACCTGCGGGAAATGTACAAAGGATCTACGAACTGCAAATCAGCGCCACTCGATTTGACGAAGATGTCCACAATGAAGTGTCTTTGCCAAGTTCAAATTGTTGCCAAGATCTCGACCTTTGTCAGCCAACCATCCCGACACGCGAGGCGGGCGGATTATTCAGATTGTTCCTTGAGGTCAGGACCCTTGTGAGAAAATGGGTATTACTGGATATGGAGCCGCTTTACTTCGTAAAATGACTTATAATTATGTACGAAGTATGATTAAAATCCAGTTACTTGAACCAGGGTATTGAATCGACTTGATGATCGACAAAAGTCCCGCCACGCATTAGCAAAACAGGTACGAAGTACGGCTAAATCCTTTAGGATTGCAGCGTTGTCTTGAGGATTTCAGCAAGGTATGTAATGGCAAAGGTAGCGCAGATCCCCATCCGACCTAGCATCTACGTATGATCCTGTTCTTCAAAAGTCAAGCGTCCGTTCAGAAGAGAGAAGGCGGGGTATATATATATGAAGACGATAAATTCCTGTCAAGAAAATCCATTGCCGCGTTGACAGAATTCTCATGGTTTTTCACGACGCCCTCCATATACTATACCATACTATACTGCCTCGTTCAACAACGACTCTACCAAGGAGATTTCAGAGATTCCATTTACCGTTTCAACTATGAAGATCACTTCCATCCCTATTATCTTAGTAGTAGGACTGTCGAGTGTCTCGGTTTCGGCTACAGCAATCGTAAGTCTGCCAGTTCTTCGCTTACTCTTCTGCCACTAAGAGTTCTAGTGTGGGACATGCTGGGGCGGTAAATATTGCGATGCTGGGGGCGCATATCGTGAGTGCTTTGGCGGGGAATGTGGCGGCGCTTTCAGCTGTCCTGGTGGATGCTTCTGGGATCCCAATGAGAACGACGGCTGGGCAGTATGTTAAGCAGTGGGCGGGAGGGTCTGAACTTATTTGAAGGATAGCGATGGGCAATACACTATGTTGACTCCAGTATCGTAGACGTGCCTTTGTTGTATAAATGCCTTGCTTGTCACCTTTCAGCGAACCCTCTACTAGCACCATAATCCTAGCCCGATCCTACCCACGGCATCCAAGATTTGACCCACAGCCATGTCGACACCTTCTCCGACTGAGGAGCGAGCGGTTGATCGTAAGGGACAATCAAGTCGGGTACTTCTGACGGCTGACGAACTTGTCCCGGAGATTCGTGCACCTCCTCCCGTGGCTGCCCCAATATAAGACAGCCCTGAACGTCGTCACACTTTCTCAAAATTTCCTCGCGGTAAAGTTCGTAGCCACTTGCGTAGAGCTGGGCGTTAAAGTGAATAGAACTCAGAAGCTTGGTGAGGAGAATGTTCGCGTCATAGCGCAGGATATACTCCGCCTTGACGTCCGCCCCGAGATGCAGCATCAGCAAGACTAGATCGAGGAGGGCCAGCACGATTTGGGGGTCTTGAAAATCGAAAAAATCCGGCGGGCACCACGAGGTGGTGATGGCTAGGATGTACCGCAGGACAAACGTCCATGGAGTCCAACAAGTGGCGGGAAAGCTGTGCCATCGATCCGTCCAAAGCGGGACCATATTCGGCGGCAGCTTAACGGGCGAGGATGCGGAGAACTTTATGACGGACAAGGCCTCGACTATGTGCCGGCGAATGAGCCCGTCTTTCTCTTCGACGTAATGGATAAGGAGACAAATTTCCCACGGAGCGCCCCGCTCGGGCGAGTGACCGAGACTGATCAGCGCGGGCAGGTACCAGAGAGGCACGGTGAAGGTGCAGCGCATGAACAAAGTGGCACTGGGACCGAGCACCAGCCGAGAGCGGGCGTGTTCACACGAGCCGCAGATAATGGCGTTTCGCTCGGGCGTGCCTGCTAGCGGGTCACCTAGGCTGGATTTTGGCAGGATTCTGTCGAGTTCGGGGAGGTACAGCTGGTGGAATTTCCCACGCAGAGGCTGGGAAATCATCTTCTCGTAGGTAAATAACCTGACCAAGCATGAGTCGTATTTCTTTTTTCTGTAGCCGCTGTTGACCGGGGAAGTAATGGATTGGAGCTCGGCTAGCGCCGAGGAGAGCAGAGCCTCCTCCGGCTCAAACTTGGTATTGGTGGTGAGGGCCTCGATTTTCTGCCAGTTTGCGCTGAGTTGCAGGAACTCGACGACCGTCCGGTGGAGGAATCCCACGACGTAGTTGGGCTCTTGACCGTCCTGCAAATTCCCATCCAGCTTCTGGAGCTCTAGCAGCCCGCAGCAGCGACTCCGCAGCCGACCTTCAATCGACTTGTTGATCCATTTGATCCTCTTTTCTGTCAGCAGTTTTATAGGCCTGGAGAAGACCTTCTCGTAATCTTCCTCCTCCGCGAAGTACATCTGAACGGGCGTCATGGGATATTCTTCGCCAAATCTAAGACTCAAGATGGAAAGCTGTAGATATTTCGAGCTTTGAACACGGTATTTTGGATCAATAGCGCCGATCATTCTGTCATAGAGCTCTTCGAGGTCCGCCGGAAGGTTGTTGATCTCCTGGAGCAGCTCCCAGACCGTGTTGTAATCCTGGATTCGCTGCTTCATGATGCCGACCACTAGCTCGACCCAGAGGAAGACGCCGCAAGCCCGTGTAGTAATCCCGTCAACGAGTTTGGCGGTAACGCCCTCTTCTTCCTCTTCCATCTCTTGTAAAATGTCATTGCTGTAGAGGTGGTCCTCGACGTATTTAAGTATGTCTGGGGCGGTAAGGTCCTGGAGACATAGTTGCGGGCATGTGGCGAATCTCTCGCAGCATACAGGGATCGGCCTGCTCGACAGTAGAATCTTTATCGAGGGTGACCGCGTAGCCTGGCTGAAAAGGTCACAGAGCCCGTTTAGATCTCCCGCATACTCATCCAGCCCGTCGATGACAAGGCAGATTCGCATATCCTCGGGAATCACGTTGA
Source organism: Scedosporium dehoogii (assembly GCA_002812735.1). Taxonomy (NCBI): domain Eukaryota; kingdom Fungi; phylum Ascomycota; class Sordariomycetes; order Microascales; family Microascaceae; genus Scedosporium; species Scedosporium dehoogii. The sequence continues at coordinate 126,391 of PGIR01000048.1, read as the reverse complement.
TGAGACGGCCGAATGCTAGCTTGAGCTCCATTTCTGATATATCAGGGGTGCCACGGATCCGGTCGATGAGGATTTCGCGGCAGACATCTGGAAACAGTTGTAGGTCCAGTCCGGGCCGCATAGTGAGTATCTGGTAGAGCAGCCCCCGAAGGAGTCCGGCATGCGACTTCTGGAGAGGCGTTCCCGCGTACCAAAAGTAAAAGGTGCCTAGACAAAGCTTCGCGTCACCTCTGGAGCAGGTCCAAGCGCCAATCGCATCATGGAATCGTTTTTCTCCAACCACATATTTGAGCAGGGAGGACTTGCCCGACCCAGCTTTTCCCGAGATCCAAAAGCAGCCGGAATCCTGGGACAGCCACTCAAACAGCCTATCGTCCGAGCCGGGTTTCTTCGGCTCTAGGATCCACTCAAAGGTTTTCTGGTGGACAGGTGAGATTGCTTCCTGCCTCTGATAGATGCCGCGAAAGTGCAATGCGTCCAGGATGATCTTGCCGCAATCTTTGGTAGCCTGCGTTGAGAAGCCGGCCGAGCCTGTCGTCTCCTTGTTTGTGAAACTTGTGGAAGATTGGTACTGGGACCATTTGTTGTCCTCAAGAATGTCATCACAGACAGAGGCGGCGACGTTCGCGGTGTTCCGTTGTAAGTTTGACGATCGGGATGCCACCGCTGCGGCTGGGTGCATGAGAATTTGAGCTTGACTACCGCCGCGAGTCGTCAAGATGGCAGCCATGGCCTCCGGATTTGCCAGACAGTCATGCGAATGAAGGGCAATGGCTTCGATTATCTCGTCACTTTTGCCACGGATGCCCTCGATTGTCGCCGACTGCCGCATCTGGTAGGTGTTGAGAACGGACAGGAGCTGAAGCGTCAGCTGAGATCGAAAGTCGGCATGCCGCTTCCTCAGGTCCTCGATTTCGCCTTTTTTCCAAGTCGTCTTGAAAGCGATCTTTGCCTTGTTCAACCTGACTTTAATTCTTTGCTTGGCAGCCCGGATTTCAGACTCAATGGGGACCGCGTGGACTCCCACCTCTCCCCTTGCCTCGCCGTGTACTTCGCCATCCTCAATTGCAGCCGACCCAGCGCGAACTGTGCCTTTGTCTTTCGCTTGACCACTTTCGGTCCCGGGAGTTAGAACTAGGCCGGCGATGTACTCCTGTATTTCATCAGAGATAGCTCTGCACTGCTGGGCCACCTCGATCAAACCTCTTTCCTCGTCTGTAAGAGCCTTCTTCTCGAGAGGGCTATAATGGTCGAACAAGCTATTACTGACTTTTTCTAGGTCGGTGGACAGCTTGTCCAAGTGTATGACAGAGGTTCCTGCGCCGTTTACCGAAACTTCTCTTGTCGCGTTGAAGACCTTGACACCAAAATCAAGGAACTGGGCGATAGAGCTGGCAAGGCCAACGGCAGACAAAGGCTCCATCACAACCTTTGTCCCAAGAGCAGGACACGGCAGATGGTGTCACTAGCTATGAAACTGTGGACGAATTACCAGCTGACCTGGGTATGAGATGTCCTCTACTCTAGAGCTGCATATTTAGTGAGTCGGAAAAGCCAGGATGGGTCGTTGCTCATCACGCATCAGGCAGCAGGCAGCGAGGAGCGTGGATGGTGACGACCACGTGTACTTGGGTACCAATCATATCGCCTGTGTAGCAAACACCACAAGGTAAGGCACCCAGCTGGGCTTATTTATCTACGAAATACTGTTCGGCGAGTCGAAATGCATGTCTATACTTTTATGAAATCGTAGCTCTAATGGAACCTGAAACATGGGGTAGGGATTCTATGATAACCTCGACAATTAAGGAAATTGGCCAATATTTAAGTATAGAAAAACGAGTTAGAAAGAGTTAACTCAGTTTCTTTCATGGGATGGGGAGTTGGGAATTGTGGGGTTAGGTTGCCTAACTTCTTGATACAACTGAGGACATTTGGCAGCTATCCTTGGAGAGCCACCAATCTGTTTGCCAGAGCGAGAAAAACAGTGAGCTGGTCTGATGACAGCTTGAGTAGTCAGGCTGGATCAAGATCTGTGATTGCTGACAAAGATTCTGTTCTTGACTGGAAGGCCATTGTAGTATGCCAGACTCTAGGAGGCTTGGACCTCGCGGCTGTGCCCACGGCATGTCAGGAAGGCGACCGGATCGTGCTCTTCAAGGGAGCCAGGGTTTCGTTTGTTATTCGGCCAATTCCATGTCAGCGTCCCTTCCATGACTGGGTGGAAAACGCGCCAAACTTTGCCCAGTCAAAGGCCGTTGATGAGCTTCAACAATGTGAAACTACTGGAGAATGCCTTATAAACGGATGCCAAGATGTCGAGCATTCTTTTGACGAGATGGGGGAGACTGTCTTTGTCATCGTCCAAGCTGGTGTGGTGGTGTTGGACGTGTCCGGGTGGGACTATACGAACATTGCCTGTTCCCACGCGCTAAGTCATGAGGATAAGGGGCCGCGTGGAACGGAGATGTTTCTTTTCTCACAACGAAGTATCAAGTTCGACAAGTTTCTCCACTTCAACTATTCAACCATATGAGAGCACTCAGCTTCTCCTTGTCGTCAGGTTTTCGGTCGGTTCGGTTCGCACAAGATAGGTCTTTCGTTGTCTCTTCTATCCCAAGGAATCGGGACTAGGCTTCCCGTCCCTCTTTTTACATGCATCTGTGTCCTCCAAGCTCTGTGTAAAACGCGTCCTATAAACTCTAAATATATAAAACTCAAAGTCTTCGTGAGGGATTTGGTTTAAATTAGTATCGGTGCTTACTATTTATAGTATTTAGACGGGCGAGTCTGCGTTAGTGGACTGCCGGTTGACATGAGAAGAGCTTGCGCGCCTAGGGGGCATTGGTGGCAGGCAAACATTTGATCAAAGGCGGGCAGCCCCCGATCTCGACATTAATATGCATCAACCTGGACTCCACGCCACATGGACGAACAGCGACCGCCTTACAAAGTACGAATGTGCCAAGTAGGATGCAGGTGGTGTCACGGTCGACAGAACATGACTTCGTCATGCCTTAGCACATTTAAAGCAAACGAAGTCGGCAATTAGCGGACGCCAGCAGTAAATACGGGGCATTTCAAGCTAATTTAGCGGTGTACCAAGGTAGTCAGGCGTACAATTGTATCCAATAGGAAGAGAACCCGTTGATTACTAACAGTCCAAGATTCGAAGTCAGCTGCGGCGGGTCGACGTGGGGGCTTCCACCTGTTTGGATCCAATTGCCGTCAGTTTCTCCTGTTGAAACCCAACAGAGTCCATACTAATGTCATTGCCCCTGGCTAAGCTGGTTTGGCCCCTTGCTTGGACAGAGCTGTTGCGAGCTGCTGTCGACTCCAAGACGTAATAAATTCTCTTCCCAAGTAGCCCCTTCCCTTAAACTTACCATTTCTCTCCCTGGCGTTGGCTTGTTTTCTTTTCTTCCCAGGACTCGGAGTTCCATCTACAAACGAAGCTCCAAGATCAACTCCCACGGAGAGCATCGTGAATCGATTGCCAGATTCCCAGTCGAGTCAGTTTTGGCCTCGACCCTCCCCACATTCCTCCAAGACCCGCTCCGAACGCGACCTCTCGAAGCTTGCCCCAATTACCCAGAGACACCTTCGACCGAAATTGTCCAGACTCATCGGCCAGCATGGATCCCTCACAGGAGGGACTCCTCCACCCCGACCGATCTCGAAATTCCTTCGATTCCGCGCACTCCGATATCGACGTCGAGCGCCATCCATCCCCCGACCATACGCAAGATGAAAAGCCTCGAGGCGTCGGGGCAATCCGCTCCCTGCTGAAACGCAGGAAGCGATTCTTCACCGTCCTATTCATCATCCTAGGAACCTGGTTCCTCATCGGCCTCGGCGCCCCCGTCGCCTACAACACATACACGCAAGCCCCTCCCGATGGCTACTCCCCTCCGTGGTATCCCACGCCCAGGGGCGGCTCGGTGAAGTCCTGGGCCGAGAGCTACCAGAAGGCGGCCAAGATGGTCGAACGTATGACGCTGGCCGAAAAGGTTAACATTACGACGGGCACGGGATGGCGTATGGGTTTAGCTGTCGGCACGACCGGACCCGCTGTCCACGTTGGCTTCCCCCAGCTGGCCCTGCAGGATGGTCCGTTGGGTATCCGCTTTGCCGACAATGCGACGGCCTTCCCTGCCGGCATTACCGTGGGTGCTACGTGGAACAAGGAGTTGATGTACGAGCGGGGTAAGGCACACGGCTTGGAGGCCCGACTCAAGGGTGTCAACGTGCTGCTGGGCCCTTGCATTGGTCCCGTCGGCAAGATGCCCGCGGGAGGCAGGAACTGGGAAGGGTTCGCCTCCGACCCGTACCTCCAAGGTATTGCCGGTGCTGAAACCATTCGTGGCATTCAGTCCCAGGGCGTCATGGCTACCATCAAACACTTTGTCGGCAACGAGCAGGAACACTTCCGTCAGGCCCGCGAGTGGGCGCTGCCCAATGCCATCTCGAGCAACATCGATGACCGGACGATGCACGAGGTTTACGCGTGGCCGTTTGCGGATGCCGTCAAGGCCGGCGTGGCCAGCGTGATGTGCTCGTACAATCAGGTCAACAATTCGTACGGGTGCGCCAACTCGAAGCTCCTCAATGGCATCCTCAAGGATGAGTTTGGGTTCCAGGGATTCGTCATGTCTGATTGGCTGGCGCAGAGAGGGGGCGTGTCGAGTGCCTTGGCTGGCTTGGACATGTCCATGCCTGGTGATGGACTCAAGTGGGAGGATGGAGAATCCCTGTGGGGACCTAACCTGAGCCGAGCCGTACTCAACGGTTCCGTCCCGCTCGAGAGGTTGAACGACATGGTCAGCCGCATCGTTGCTTCGTGGTATCAGCTTGGCCAAGATGACGAGGCGCTTTTCGATAGACAAGGTCCCAACTTCTCCTCTTGGACCAATGATAAGTTCGGTGTTCCGTTCACCGGAAGCCCGGCAGACCAGGATCTAGTGGAAGTCAATCGGTTTATTAATGTCCAGGGGGATCACAAAGATGTGGCACGGCAGGTTGCCGCCGAAGGCACGGTCCTCCTAAAGAACAATGGAATCCTGCCTCTTGGTCGAGACGGCTCTAAGGCTGCCGGAAAGAAGCGTGATGACGCAGGAAAAGTTCGAATCGCCATCTTTGGTGAGGATGCCGGCCCAGGAAAGGGCCCCAACCACTGCCTTGACCGAGGCTGCAACCAAGGTACGCTTGGCTCCGGCTGGGGTAGTGGCGCCGTCGAGTTTCCCTACCTCGTCACGCCTGCCGAAGGTCTCCGCCGTCAATTCGACAAAGACAAGGTCGTCATCACCGAACATTTGTCGAACAAGTTTAAGTACCACGAGAATCCCGCCGTCCTCGACGACCAGGACATTTGCATCGTCTTCGCCAGTGCGACGGCTGGGGAGGGATACATGTCCTGGAAGAGTGTCAGGGGAGACCGACCCGACCTCTACTTGCAAAAGGGCGGCGACAAGCTCATCCACACAGTCGCTGAGAAGTGCGGCAACGGCCACGGAGAGACGATTGTTGTCATTCACAGCGTTGGCCCCGTCATCTACGAGCGCTTTATTGACCTTCCTAACGTCAAGGCTGTCGTCTTGGGGAATCTTCCTGGCCAGGAGAGCGGCAATGCCCTTGCCGACATCATCTTTGGAGACGTGAACCCTAGCGGCAAGCTTCCCTACACCGTGGGCAAGTCGCTCGAGGACTATGGTGAAGGCGGCCAGATTATGTACATCCCCAACGCCATCGTTCCTCAGCAGGAGTTTAGTGACGGCCTTTACATTGATTACCGCTACTTCGACAAGGAGCGGATCGAGCCACGATTTGAGTTCGGATACGGGCTGTCCTACACGACGTTTGGGTTTACCAACGTCGTCGTTTCGCCCGCCAAAGCCAAGACCGCCCTCCCTTCGCCTCGACCAGAGCCTGGGGCGAAACCTCCTAGGTACGATGACAGGACCCCCGACTCCCAAGAGGTCATCTTCCCCGACGAGATTCGCAAGCTTGAGAAGTACATTTACCCTTACGTCGAATCCGTTGACGATCTCGAGCTCGGACCGTACCCTTACCCCGAAGGCTACGACGTAGAACAGCCCCTCTCCGAGGCAGGCGGCGATGAGGGCGGCAACCCCGATCTCTGGGAAACTTACGTCACCGTGAAGGTCGACGTCACTAACACAGGCACGGTCGGCGGCAAGGCGGTAGCTCAGCTGTACCTATCTTATCCCGTGCAGACTGCCGTGGACGTACCTGTCAAGGTGCTACGAGGCTTTGAGAAGGTGTACCTCGAGAAAGGGGAGACGAAGACGGTTGAGTTTGCGGTTACGAGGAGGGATCTGAGCTACTGGGATGTGGAGAGGCAGAATTGGGTTATGTTTACTGAAGGGGAGTACAAGTTTTCTGTTGGAGGAAGTTCGAGGGATTTGCCTGTGTCAGGGACGTGGTGAGCTGGTTGAATAGAAGAGGATGAAGATCAGTTGGATATGGTGACAGTGGGAAATATTGGAAATGTTCTATGGTCTACTTGGGTTCAATGGTAATATGGAGTCTAGGCTAGGATTATTCTATACATAAGCACGGGAAACGTCATTCGGAATCGGTGTTATTCCAACACCTATTTGGACATCGAATACGGGTTGTAGTTTTGAGAATTGTCACCGCTTTTGGCGGCATTTGACTTGATTCACGCCTCGCCTAATCGACCCCGTGGGGTTCTCAACAAGATGGAGCGCCCGTTGTGACCCCGGGCCGAACGGTCTGTCGGTACCAGTAACTCCCACAGTCCATACCGCCCGAGATCCGCCTGAAAGGGACCTAGGGAATGACGTAGGGGGAGGCATTCCCGCCCTGCCTCCGAACCTATCAATCGCGACACTGCGACTGAAGTTGCTTTCCGGGGAAAAGAGTCTGCATGCGGGAGTCGATGGGTTCAATCCATGCAAGGGAGATCCTGGCCTGCCAAGCTTTCCGCATGCATCCAAGACGCCTTGCAGCGGATGGTTCTGCAATTTTCCGGCCAAAGAGCCTCATGTGATACAAGATGGCCAAGGGATGCGTGTTTACTGAACACATGCCCCCAAAGTTTTCCCTCCCTTTGACGCTTTGGATCGACATCTACCTGAATCTTTCAGACGAGCTATGGTCGCGAAGCAGCGTCAATTGCAAGTCCGCAAATATGAATAAAGAAACAGCAGATCCAATCGTCTTTGAACCGTGATCTGCCATCCTCCCTTGATCAGCAGCATTCCTTGATCTCCAAACCGGCTTTGATCCACCAATTTTGGTTCCTCCACACATATCCCTTGCTCTATTGAGCACATTCCTTGCTCTACAATTCTCGATTCTACCATCATTCCCTGCTCCATTAACTTTTCAACCCTCGAGATACTTGCTTTCTCAACATCATGAATCATTCCTTTCAGTTGAATCATTACTTGCTCTACCATCATTCTTTCCACCACATGCCATTCCTTCCGCCAATACCCTATTCCAAACGGGGAACACAATCGAAACTTGAACAGCTCCCGGAAACCATCCAACTCACATTTATATATCCTCTGGTCGTCGCTGTCTTCCACCTCCTAACCACCAACCCAGATCCCAATCTCATACTCAGACAAGATCACCACACAAAAAGCGCTAGACCCTGTCCTTCGGGCCCAAAATGCTAGCCAACATCTTCAGTTCCATCATCGCCGTTGGCGCGATCCTCGCTTCCCTACCGGGTGTCAACGCCGGAGAGGACCAAGACTTCTCCAAGAGTTGCGGCTCGTGGCGCCTGGCTGAGAACCACATTGGCGTGGCTCTTTGCCGGTCCCAAGGCAAGGGCATCATGCAGACGGCTCTCGATCTCAACCTGTGCTTCGGCAATAAAGACGGTCAGATTGTCAGCATGGAGTTGTTAGTGATATGCCCTCTCTCTTGATATGTTTTTTTTTTCCTTTCTTTTCTTCTTCATTGGTTCCCCTTGCTAACTTGCCTGATTCCATCTCTTCAGGGGTAATTATGCGGAGAGTTGCAGAGAGTGCCACACGCCAGACCAAAATGCCTGGTGGGTTATGCGATGCAATTGCAGGCGCATGAACGGGGAGTGGGTCAATTCGGATATCGATATGAGTAAGTTCCAATCCACCTCACGGAGGTCCATGCCTCGCAAACGCTGCATTGTCGCAGAAAGGAAAAGAACCCATTGCTGACTTTGGTTCGCTTTTTTTTTCTCTCCCAGATCTTTACCTCGGCAACTTCAATGCTTATTTCTGCTGTGGCACCCACTGCAGTAGATGGGCCTACAAGCGTGATGTCGATGACGTTGGTGAGGGCATTGGAATTGAGGCCACTTTTGTTACCCGCGCCACTGCCGCCCGCATTGACCCGTCCTCTGCGGCTGCTGCTGCTACCGCTGCTTGAGCGGCGCTAGCGCTTATGGGGGACAGATTTCTTGGGTGGCCCGAAAATCTGCCTTGTATCACGATAACGTGGCTGGGTCTAGGTTTTTGTTTTGAGGTGTGAGGGAGCATATTGATGTAAGATCAGAAGAGTGGCCTAGGAGGGAGAAGGGAGAATGAATTTAGTCAGTCAATAGGGCCGAATAAATTTCATGCTAGATCTGGATGATGCCCCGCGAGGTATTACTTGCGGTGCATGCTTGAAAAATGGGAATCAACACTGTTCTGAATCCCGATTATGGGTAATATAGACTTGATATGACGTCATGAAGCCAATTCTCCAATTTCTTTTTTATAGATTTAGAAGGTGCCCATCTATCGTCACTTTCTAAATCCTTTCGTGACGTTAGGCAGCTGGCATCAGGACTAAAAGCCCAAGCGTGTCTGCCTCGCTTATCTTTCCGACCGGCCCCCGGAGCAAGCCCCTAAATGGTCGATGTTGCTCATCACAACCGGCATCCCACGGGGAAAATATTGATCCTTGAAGCCCCCAAGCTGGTAAAGTGGCCCTACCCCTAGTATCGGTCCTCTCGTTCTCTCATTGCTCTTAGCCCCAAGTACCTAGTGTGGCCCTAAAAGAGACGAAAACAAAAAACAACGGTGAGAGATGCCCTATCGAAACATTAATGATCCTTCACAAAGGGGGCTTACTTCGGGGCTTGGGTGATTCCTCCAGAACTGAAATGTCATCGGCAAGGACGCGACATGCAAAAAGTTCAGCTAGGTTGGTCGTTTCAGCCCTATGGGGGCGGGTGGCGTTTTTAGTGGGGACCGCTGATACGTTAGGCGCGCGTTTGCTGAGTCACCAAGCGCGGACAACCGCCAGAAATTGTGGGTAAGAGTGGTTCCCATCCCGGATCCTCATTGATCCTACCATTGATTCTTGGGGACCAGCTTGTGGGCCATTTCGTATGTAGTTCCGTAGTGTGAATGGCCCTGAAGTTGGATCCCAATTGATCAGGCAGAAACCTATCCTGCCCCCCACCAGGAATGCCAAAAGTCGGAAATCCGGTTCGGCTAAGAGCGAATCCTTCTAATGCGCCTTGCCGCATGGCCCCACGAACCGAAGACGACAGAATGTGATTGGTGGATTTTGACCCGTGAAAAGGAATCCCCCTAAAAAAGAGAACAGGGAAAGTGTGTGAGAGGTTTCGTCGTTTTTAGTGTTTCCCTTCCAACAATCAACCGTTGCTCTCTCCCCGCACCGTCTCGGCCATACTTTGGGTGAGGACCGTAGGGGTGGGTACCAGATTGGTAAGAATCGTGCAGGAAACCGACTTTAACCTTTACTGGGTGATGCGATGACCAAGATCTCGTGGGTGTGTGCATATGGCTGAATATTGTTCTCGGTTCGGAATGCGAACGACGCATTTGGGATATATTTCTCGCACATCCTCCTCGTCCCATCGTCGTCGAGTGACATCAAATGCGAGACGCCACAGGAACTGGGACCTACATTCCTTGGTAGGCAGCGCCACATTAGGCATTCTTGGGTTTTCGCAGCAATGCAAAACGCGGCGCACGGAAGGATCGAGTCCTAGCTTCTATCGCATTCCGTTGTGGCGCGCACACCTGTTTAACATGTGGCGGCCGAAAAGGCGCATCTCGCACAACAACACCTCAGCTCACGACTTCGATCAGAATATGGCCTTCTCCAAACGGTGATAAACCCGCCGATTAACATTCCCCGGCCTGCAACCACGGATCGTATGGGACTCAATTAGCAGCACACCTCTATGTATGCGCAGCTTGGTAAGTGTGTCCCCGTAATATGGCTCGCTTCCCAGCCGAGTAGTGTATCTCTGTAGGATTAATTAAGGCGATAGGACTATTGGTGCAGCTGCCTCTTGCTACCATTAAACGTACCCACATGACCTAACATTCGGACCGTCCAGCTTATTGTCAGTGATATGTTCACGGCTCTGGGTCAAGGATCAGGATATTAGCCGCAGACGGTTGCACCCCTCGCCCGGGTCAAAGGTTCATTCGACGTTCTCTTACCCCACATCAACTGCTTGGCCGACTTTACAAGGAGGTTCCCCTCACCTGAGGGCCCGCATCTCTGAGCCGCCCACGCAGGGGAAGGGTAGACCTCACGTTGGGGGTTATTGGTTGTTTCTCGCATAAAGTTCCACTCGGAGTGAGGGAAAAATCAGTTTCTCCGGGAGATGGATAGTTTACACAGTCAACATGTACGAAGGTTAAGGGCCTCTCACCAGCCGATCAATGTGGTCTTGGCGGGAAGCTGCCATTAATATAGAAGTTACGTACGCTCAGAGACATCATGCCCGCCGGCCAAAGTCAGCTCGATTTTTTACTCGTATCATACTATTATAGTTTCGTAGTTAGAGACATGATATGCTCGACTGCATTCAGTAGAATCTGAATTGTCTGAGCAACCAGATCGGCCTAGATTTCGGCCGTGCTGAGATGTTTCTTGGCTGCTTCGTCTCCTTTAGCAGGGGACACCAGCAGCACTTCCCCAGCTTTTCGCTTTCTTATCCTGTAATTGGTAGCCTCTAGTTTCCGCATTCCGCTCAGCACCTTTTTCAGGACGTGTGATTCGGCCTCTTACCACCAAAAAGGGCGGGGGAATTCCCGCCCCCAGGGCTTTTTTTTTTTCCCAAGTTTTAAAGCCTAAGCCCCCCGCGCCGCAGCAGTGGTCAAACCACACTTGCCCCGTTCCCTCTCTTCCTTCTCCGTATTTCCTGACACAGTCTAGCCACATTTTACTATAATCATTCCAAAAGCTAACATAGTCCTAATCCTTGTGTATGTGCTCCCAAAACGCCCCTGCTTCTCTGTACCCGCGAGCTGACCCTTGTGATTGGCAGGGCATACGATGTCACACAGAAGCGCATCGTGCTTCTATTCTCGGTAGTTGCTCACGCTTCCGCGGCCCGTGGCGCGTGCATCTTCCTTCGCCCTCAGGCATCGCCAATCGCCAGGTGCTCTCGTGCTCCCTTAGCGCAGCAAAGAGCTCGGCCCTGACATCTGATTTGTTGCTTTGGTTTCTCGTTTCTAACTTGACTGTTCTTTCGTTAACGGAAAACCACTTGGTCCGGAGAACCCTTGTCTTGTGCGGCTGAACTTGTGAGGCGCCGGGGGTTGATTCCTACATTCCATCCGTAGGACTTAATCGTATCCGCTCATCGACTCTCCTGTCATCTCGAAGGCACTTGTATTGAAGGGGGAAAAAAAAAAAAGAGATATAAAAATCACAACACCGGCACCATGGCGACTCAAAATTTGGCCTCCGCTATGGCGGCGTGGAACAGAACAAAGATCTATCCAATCTCGACAGGCCCTCCAGTTTCTCAACCGCCTTTTGCAGCTATTTCGAACGGATTCTGGGAACTTCCTTGGGAATTACCGTGGGAATTGCCGTTTACTCCTGCACCATCCAGACCGTGGTTTAGCATCATGTCTTCGAGGGGTAGTAGCCGAGGGTCGGGTAGTGGCTCCAGCAAGGGGAGTGAGGGCTCGAAGCATTCGAAAGGAACGCATGTGAGTGGATCCTTCTTGTATCAATTGTTTTTCCCCCTTTCCTGATATCATGACTGCGACATTGAAATATCACTGGGTCTCATCTTGATATGATAGAGTCAGACACCAAGGGATCTGAGGGAAAGTGACCGAAACTAACATTGGTCCCATATCTTTTCAGAAAACTGTACGCAAACTCATCGAATCTCTTGAAACACACCGTGTAAACACCTTAACGGAGCTCTGCCGTATCGAGCGTTTCGCCGCTGCTTGTGACAATGAAGAAGACGCCCGCGCTTTCCAGGGCCCCATGACCGCGGCCTGGGACTATTACGTTTCAAGCAACCAGTTTCTCACCGAGCTTCGTGGCCTTACGCGTGACTATCCCATCTGCGCAGACATCATCTATGCCGCCGAGGTGAGGGTTCGCAGTGATCCGTCCTCGAACCGGAGTTGGAACTTGGCTTGGCTACTTCTTAGGAAAATGATTGGCGAGTCAGTAGCTCTTTTCCCGTGCCTCTTTACGGTGAACCGATTTATGAACTATACTGACTGTGGGATAAATAGTGATCTCGTGGCTACTTTTGCCGCTATAGAGGCAGCAAAGCCAGAGATGTGGGGAGATATGGAACCCACCGAAGAAGAGATTCGGCAATTAGCTGCTTGTTTCGAGTACGAGTGGGACCGCGCCATCACAACTATGTTGAGACACTGGGCGGCATCCCCGAGGTGGTGTTAGGAGGTGATGAGAAACAAAAGAGGCATACCGCGCTTCTTTCTCATGGCTAATTTTCTCTACATGGCGGTCTGAAGGGTTCGGGGCATATGCATTGCGATTCATCGTTGGGCATTTGTGTTTTAATTTCATACTGTTTCTTCAGGTCTTGTTTTTACGGAGTCGGTGTTTCATGGGAGCGTCAGCAATGACGCGAGGTGCTGTAATGGAAGAGAATTTGGGCGGAATGTTGGTAATTCTATGGTTCAAGGTGGAATTGAGCTTATATCGGGATTTCCTTAATGAGATAATGTCCTTGAAGGAGGAGCTGAACGTTGAAATTTCAATAGACTGGCCTTTTGTTTTTCCGGTTTTGCCATTTCCACTGTGAAACGATTTCACCGAACCTCGAAGTTGTCGACCGGTATCTTTATTAACACAGGACGCCTCTACCTGTCTCGTGCTTTAATTTCTTGGGCTGCGTTTAGTATTCAAGAGGTGTTAGCTATTGCAAAGTAAGACGATAGTTTCTTAACTAACGCCTATGGGTGGATATATTGAGCTCGATTTTCCCACAACTCGGCCTCAGTCCCATGTGATATTAATACCTCCCCGAGCGCGACGATCGACCATCCATTCCCTTCACTACTTTACCAAACCGCATCAAACGAGAGAAATTGGCATGGAGATCTTATTGCGGCTAACAGCCAAAGTGTCTGAAACTATTGCCTTCGATTTCTCAGCTTCAAATAATCATCTTCGCCTGTGAGCTGAAATGCGCCGCGTGATATGGAGTCCTCTCTAATAGTAGTCATTCTTGTGTTAGGCGTGGTTCTTTACACTGGGCGAATCCTTGCTGGAAGAGACGCTCACATTCGACAACAGTCCGAGGTCGAACACCAAAGAGAGAAAAGAAGATCTAGAGAAAGGAGATACGGATCAGAACCGGAAAGAACCGCTTGAAGAAGGAACGCGTCGAAGTTCAGCCGAGTTTGGCTCTGTCTCGCAAGAAAAATCAAACGACGTGATGAGAGGAGTCTCAATTACCGTGATGAAAGGGTATTTAGGTAAAGCGTAAGAAGACCTTACAGACGACCGCGAGCATCCGCAACCGGACCTTGAACGGTTGATCAATCCCTACTTTCTCACAGCTTTGTACCTGCTCTTTTCTCGATTAGACGACGCCTGGACTATTATCATATCACTGGAGTACTACCACTACAGGGAAGCCGGGGATCTCCTGGCTTTGGTGGACCAACATTCCTCGGCCGGCGCTCGTTCCCATCAAGAAGTTCGAGGAGGGCACCAAACACAGGAGAAATAAATCCATTAATATAAGTATGATTCAATTGTAACAAAATCCAAGTCCATGTAAACCCTTGATTTCTTCCTTCATATGTGGTGGTCCCGAGACCAACAATCTACAAAACCCAATCCCAGACATGTTACAAATACTTGTACATCTCGGGGTTGTATACATGGTGTGCCAAATAGGAAAAGGACAAAAGAAAAAATCCGAAAAGAAACAGGCACCTCCAAGATCTAACTTTTCCGTTTCCCAGTTTATCGCTCAAAAAACAAACAAAATCCGATACAGGCACTTCCGTGATACTCGTAGACAGACAAATCGTGTACAAACATATAAATCCAGCATGACAAGGTAGAAAACAAGCGAATAAAGAAAAAAACAAAATAAGAGAAATTCAAGACAAAGGAAATATTCTATAACGACTGACCGTGCCATCAAATGAGAGGGCGAAAGTGTAGTAAACTGATGTATAGGTGTGAATAGATGGGCCAGGACTCCGTTCGTTTAATCATCGTTATCCGAAGCCTGTGAAGATGTGCTCGACTTGAGATCTGATTTTCTCATAACTTGCCTAAGAGCAAAGTCTAGTTAGTACCACAGCTCTAAGCAATTAAAAGCAAAGGCAAAGTAGGGTTCAACTTACAATTGAGATCGGTCCTGGGGATTCCGAACAACAACCAATTCCCCAAGCTTCCCCCTGCCCTTCTTGGGCGATCCGCTCCTCGAGCTCCGCGACGGCGCCCGACTACTCCGACCCTGGAGTTTACTGACCTGGACGCGCAAGTTGGCCACATCCGCCTGGTGGGCGGTCTGAGAATCTCCAAGTTTCAGGGTCACGTCGGCCAACTGAACCGAGAGGCCCGCATTTTCCGTCTGTAGTTGCTCGGCCCTGGCGGTCTCTCCTTCGAGCTTGGTGGTGGCTTCATCGAGCTGCTTGGACTTTTCCTCGACTTCGCCGTTGAGTTTTGTCACTTCACCGGTGAGCTTGCCCACTTCCTCAGTCAGCGTGCCCACTTCACCAGTAAGCTTGGCTACGTCGCTGGTGAGCTGGTCGACGTCGCCGGTTAACTTGCCGACCTGGCCAGTGAGCTCCTCGTTCTTCTCCTTGAGCTCGCCGTTGTCCTTTAAGAGACCTCCGTTTTCGGTCTGGAGTTTTTCGAGCTCCGCAGTGTCGGGTGCAGCGGGGGCTTCTGGTTCAGGTTCAGGCGCGGGCGCGGGTTCAGGGGTAGCCGCAGCAGCAGCAGCAGCCTCAGCGGCAACGGCAGCGGCGATGGCGGCAGCAGTAGCCTCACGTGCAGTGGTGATGTCAGATTGCAGAGTGCTATTCTCTTCTCGGAGCTTCTCCAGGTCGGCTTGTGATGAAGTGTGGGTTTCGCGAAGGGTTGTGAGTTCGTCGTCTTGTTCCGTGGTTTTCGTCTTCAATTCGTCACGCTCATTTGCAATGGCGGAGATGAGGTTCTGTAAGTTCGCCTTTTCTTCTTCGAAATCCTCAACCTTGGCCTTCAATTCGGCAATCTCCGCGTCAAGCTCACCGAGACGAGCTTCAAGGGCATCCTTTTCTCCCAGGAGCCCTGCTTTTGCGTCCTCGAGCCCATCTATTTCCTTTTGCAGGGCGCCCTTCTCATCTTCAAGGGCCTGGACGCGAGCGGACTCCTTCTCGAGTTGTTCTTCGAGAGCAGCGGCAGCTTCCTTTTGCAGAGTACCCTTCTCCTCTTCGAGGGCTTTGACGCGAGCAGATTCCTTTTCAAGTTGTTCTTCGAGAGCAGCGGCAGCCTCCTTTAGGCGAGCAATTTCTCCCTCGGCTGTCACAACTTCGGAAGTGAGGCTATCCACTTGATTGTCCAGACTCTCATTGACAATCTGCTGGGCGGCGACGCGCTCAATAAGCATCTTCTCCTGCTCGCTGCGGACGGCAAGGCGGGTGTCGATCTCCTTTTGAAGTTCCTCGCACTTGACCTCGGCTTCAATCTTCCCAGTCCTAAGCTCTTCGTTTTCGTTGGTGAGGACCTCCATCTCCATCACGATCTTTTCCTTGCCCAGGGATAATTCTTCCTTCTCTTTCTTTAACTCTTCGAAGTCCTTGATCATGTCCTCACGTTCTTTGAGGATGAGTTCCTTGTCCTTGATGGCGTTTTCCCTGTCGATGCCGAGAGCTTCAACCGCCTTGTCCTGTCCTGCGAGGGTTGCTTGAAGGTGGTCGATGTTCTTCATCTGCTCCTCGAGTTCTGCTCTGAGCTCTTCCACTGACCTGGTCCTCCCATCAAGCTTCTTCTTCAAGGCATCGAGAGCTTGTTCCCTGTCCTCCAGTCGGGCCTCGAGGCCATCTAGGGCTTGTTCTCTATCCTCAAGCCGCGCCTTAAGGTCATCCACAGTCTGGTCCCTGTCCTCGAGTCGAGCCTTGAGGCCGTCCAGGTTTTGCTCTCTGTCTTGTAGCTCTTCTAGCCGAGCCTTAAGATCGTCGAGGGCTTGTTCCTTGTCCTCCAATCGAACATTCAAGCTGTCTAGGGTCTGTTCCCTATCTACCAGCCGTGCCTTGAGGGTGTCTAGGGTCTCCTCCCTGTCATCTAACCGGGCCTTGAGGCCATGGATAGTCTTCACTTGTTCATCAATCTCCTGGCGGAGACTCTCTCGGGATTGCTTCCCCTCCTCATGAGACCGGCGGACCTCCTCTCGTTCCAGGGTCACGAGTGACAGTCTGTCGAGAGCATCCTCAAGCCCTCGCTCAGAAGTTGTCTGGCGTTCATGAAGCTCCCTCGCCTCCCTCTTCAATCGGCCAATTTCCTCCTTGTAGTGCTCGATAGCCTCTCTATATTTCGGCTGTGGTGGTGGTGGGGGCGGCGGGGTCTTGGACTTTGGCTTGTCGGACTCGACTTCGATGTGGATCGTCCGGCGTGGCGGTGGGGTGGGAGCTACACGGCTCCGAGTACCCTGTTTTGTGTGCAGGGGACTCGTCTTGAGCACGCCAGGCTTTATGTGGATGATCCGCTTTTCGGTGTAAGCGGGTTTAATTGTCGGGGCTTCACTCGAGAGGACGGAGGTTGCCTGTGTCTCGGCGGAGAGGTTGGAGAGGCCGGAGCTGTATTCGGATTCGGTCTCCGCGTTGGAATAATTGTCGTCGTCGGGGTGGTGCGTGACCATTGAAGAAACAGATCGCCTGGAGCTTAGGTGGTGGGGTTTCGTCGGTCGCCTTGGTGGATCTTGCTGGCGGTGAGGCGGTTTGTGCATGAGGGGCATTGGTGGCTGCGGAGGGCGGGAGCTCATCGGCGGTGCTGAGAGGGCAGGACGACCGTGGCCCGAGAAGCTCGGCCGGCGTACTAGCCTCTCTTTCAAATTGGGCTTCCTGGGGTTGATGGGCGGTAGCCTGCGAGGCAAGCTCGGTACTGATTCCGAAGTAGCTTCTGATGATCGCTCGGTTCGTTCGGTAACGGCAGAGAGAGGAGCGGGTGGCCGTGGTACGGTGCGAGACATACGGTTACGCATCCTCTCGTTGCTCAGAGCGAGCTCATCTTCTCTCCTGGGTACGACCATCATCTTGCCGATTTTTGTGTTCACCCACAGGCGAGATGCTGGATTCTTGCTGCTGCTCTTGTCGGGATGGAGGTTGTTGTGGCCGAGGCCGCAAGGGAATAGTGATGGTGGTCGAGCAAGGTTCTTGCCGGGGAACTGTTGGTGTTGTACCTCCTGTCCGGGGGTAGTCGAGGTTATATCCGATGCGTAGTAGTGGCTCTCTGGTCAACTGATCTTGATCTGCAAGGAAATGTGGAGTGTCGAAGACTAGAGGCAACATGGGGAGCAATGTTTTTGTTCGGAAAAAGAGATCACGATGTGTATGTAATGCCAAAGACAGCGTTCTGCAGAGCAAGTGTGTGTTGGGAGGAGAAAAGGATATGCAAGTTGGCAGTAGGGCGGCACCTGATCAATGTTATTATTATAAGGCGCGGAGGAGGCCAATAATTCGAGCCTCCATGGCCCGGTCCGCGTCGATGAGCAGGGCGAGCCGCATCAAACGATACAGTGACTCACGAAAGAGGCGTAGCGCCAAAATGAAGAAATGAACAAAAAATGCCTGTCTGCCTGCAACGGGGATGACAAAACCGGCAGAAAATTACGTCTGTTTAGTGGACGGGGAAAGAAGTTGTCGTGTGAGGCGTTGCTCATCGTCCTTGTCCTGCCATGCTGAGTTGGCCAACGTTGGGCATCGTTGGCATCGTTAGATCCAAGCGCCTGATTGGAATGTTGGGGCGGGTCGACCTATCACAGCGGAGCGGCATCCCAGTTAGGAATAATTCGTGAATATTTTTATTCCATGTTTAGCAGCGAGCTGCACCTATGAGACAGCAATTGATCGGGATTGGGCCGAGGGATCGAGCGTCAATCGTCAATGGGCAGCCAGGGGCTGGGCAAGTTGGGCATCAGGAGGGCGAAGGAACCAGGGGACACGGATCCAATGCTGAGTGTTGCTGACGACGTCTAGCCACAGATCCGGAGATGCCTGTTTCCGACTCGAGGTTGGACTCAAGCTATTGCTGCGGGCTGGATTAATATCAATCAATCATTATACGGAGCGGTTGCTTGACGGGCCCGGGGTTTTGGAACGGAGAGCGGGTGCAGGCAGGCAGAGAGTGGTTCGTCAATTACACTCCCTTCTAGTAGCTAATAGAGTGAACAGTGGAATCTATTCTAAATTTCGACTGTAATTACTGGACCCGTTCGATTGACCATAGGCATTCTTGTTCTTGGACTTTCCTTTCTCGTTCGCTGCCCCCCTCTGATGGGCGGTGTGGTCAAGATACGAGCTCAGGAACGGATTGGACTTTGATCAAATGGTGTCGAGGTCTACCCGAGGTTAGAGGGTGCGGTGCGTGAGGGTTGGGCCAATCTGGCATCGTTGGTTGTTTGGCCACGTCTGTTTGGCTTGCACGAACGCACATATTTTCCTTTGGTTTTTTTGCGTCTATTCCCTTTTTATGATTGTACTTTTACGGTTTGTCGACTCATCCCCGAAACGCGGGCCCTTCGGCAAGCCATCAATAGATCCTTGATCTCAAGGCGCACAAAGCGTACTTCGTACAGGGCAACGGTGGCAAGACCGGGAAGCTCCATTTTGCATTCGCCCAACACGTGCATTAGTCGACGCCATGCAAGGCAAAGGTGAAGCAGGTCGGTGTTGGCCATGAAGAGGCCTGAGGGAGTGGAAGTGCGTGTGATTGCATATTCAGCCATGGCCTCTTACTGTCTGGGGTGTGCATGTACCAGTCGTTGTTGGGGAGGGAATATAGCGCACGACGAACCAAGGGGAGTCGATGGGCATCCTCGTAAATCGTACATTAAATCCAGCTTACTCCACGGTGCTGCCTTGCGGTTCCACTCTTCCCGTCAACATCCATGAGTGTATTTAAGAATTCGGTGTCGTTTTGCGGCTCGAGGAGATGCTGCTCACGGAGGGGGATAGATTTATCAAACATTGACATGTAGGCTGAGTCGGCCGGCTATGACTCTGAGGAACACGCTGGTGAGCCGGCCACGGATAAGACCGGTCTTTGAAAGTGAAGAGTCGTTTTTGGACGGCAAGTGAATACCACCAATCATGCGTTCGATCTCAGGCGTTCAGGCCACGATAGGGTAGGACATCCTCACGAAGCGAGCGCTGGGGGACGTACCCGTATCCGCATGGGCCGCAATCACAAACAGTTTTCCTCTCGTCTCTCTGTGACACTTTTCGAATCTGCCAAAACAAGCCTGTCTATTCCAATACCTTCTCCGGCCATTCCGCGATCTTCCAGCAGCTTCCCGATCATTATTTCCAGAACGCGGCTCAATCCCTCTGGTGTTGGCAGGAATCAGGACCACACAAACGGCCAAAATCGGGAAATTGCAGGGAAGAAGTTGAGAGGAGCAAATCAAATGGGCTGCCTATGCCAGTTGTTCAAGGCGACGACAGGTGGCAGAGGGAAGGTGGGTCCCTGCGCTTCGGGCGATGACTAAGAAGTCTCGTGGCTCGTTTGCTTGCTTTTTTGGCACACGTCAGATCAGTGCCACAGGTCGGACCTGGTGGCAGCTGCCAAAAAAACAAACAACACTGGTGTGAGTACGAAATACGGCGATCAAAGATCAATTGATACATCAGCGCCTTTCGTTACGTCACAGCCGCCCCACCAAAAGAGCCGACGATTCGTGATCCTACAATCAAGCTGACTGCGAGTTGGGGGACACCATTTGTTTTCTCTGCTCTTTTCTTCTTTTTCTTATCGTCAACCATAAAAACTCAGAGGATGAGAATGCCGAGCTGAGCGACCGGCTAGTTATTCGCAAAAGAGGAACAGCTTGTTCCCCCACCATTTTGTCAAGCCGACACTTCCACGTCAGACTGCCAATTGCGCTGTGATCACCAGCACTTCATTTCACCATGGTTCGACCACCGCTAAGTGGCGCCCTTTCGTCGAGTGGACGCACCAGGACATCGGCCTCCCTCCATGCAGGCGCTCCTATCACAACCACAGGGTTCTTTGATTCAGTTCCACGTGGAAGACGGTTTCGACGCCGGCCGCCGCCCTCCCAATACCAGACCTTTCCTACCCCGCCCGCCGCGGTCACCGGCGATTCAGCCGGCCGAGAAGAGGGAGCTTTACGCCCGGGCCAATCTCCCCTCCCTATCCGAGAACTCTCGTTGCTCGCCCTCCTCTCCTTCGCCGAGCAGACGGCGCTCAACTCCATTTCTCCCTACCTACCGTCCATGATCCTCAGCTTCCCCGAGATACCGCCAGAGCAGGTCGGGTTTTATGTCGGAATTGTCGCTTCCGCGTTCGCCCTCGCTCAATTGTCGACCAATTTCCTCTGGGGTTATCTCTCGGACCAGATTGGCAGGAAGCCTGTTCTTGTCCTCGGCACGTCGCTCCTGGCGGCATGCTTTGCCCTGTTCGGCTTTTGCAAGACTTATTGGCAGGTCGTGATCGTGCACGTTGCCATGGGATTGCTCAATGGGAACGCTGCTATCGTCCCCACTGCGTTGGGCGATCTCACTGATCGGTCGAATCAAAGCATCGCCTTCACCTGGCTCCCAATCATTTACTCCGTGGGCAGCATCTCTGGCCCAGCCCTCGGAGGACTGTTAGTTGGGGTAATGGGGGACGAGTATCCGTTTCTGGCCCCCAATCTCATCTCCACTGTAATCCTTGTTGCAAGCGCCATCATCCTCGCCATCTGGCTTGAGGAGTCCTTCCAAGATAGGTCTGGGTTTCATTTCGACTTCAGTGCTTTCCGGAAGCGTTTTCAGCAGCGCCGCGAACAATCAAACTCTTCCTCGCCATGGACTTGGTTCACTCCACCCAATAAAATCCGCGTCGAGGCTCGGAACCTACTCGGCTCTGCGGCAGACGGCAATGGCGACGGCGGAGAAGACGAGCATGATGCAGATGACCATGGCTCGCAGCCCAATGAGACCGAGGATAGCACGCGGTATTTGTCATGGAGCGACACATTTCGCGAGATTTTCAATCGATCCACCATCTCACTTCTCGTCTCGTATCTCATATACCAATTTTCCAACATATCCTTCAACGCCCTTTACCCAATATTCGCCGCCGCTCCCTCTCCTACTGGTCGTGATCTTGATCCGGCCACTATTGGAGTAACTCTGAGCGTGTCTGGTATCGTTACAATTGTGTTCCAGCTGCTCCTTTTCCAACCCATCAAAGCCCGCTTGGGCAATCTTGGCCTTTACCGTGTAGCCCTCCTAGGACTCGCTATTAGCATGGGATTGATACCATGGACCGGCCATATCAACTCCGACCCTCCCTTCCACTTCGGAACAGGCAGGCAATGGCTTTATGCTGAGTTGGGCGGTGTTCTGATTATTAAGACTATCAGCGCCGTCGGCGGCCTGTCGTGCGTGATGCTTCTAGTAAGTTCGAACTCACCTCACCCCAGACTACGAGATCGAAGTGACTTAAGGAAATCCTCAGATCACAAATTCGGCCATGTCGTACTCGAGCCTCGGGACCTTGAATGGGATTGCGCAGACAATTTCTGCTGCTGGTCGTAGCATAGGTCCTTTTCTCGCCGGATCTGTCTTTTCCCTTTCGTCTCGTGTGCAACCTAAGGGCGAGGTATTAGCTTGGAGTTTGTTTGGCGGAATTTCTTTGCTGGGCTGGTTTACGACGTATGGCATTGATGGCAAAGGTCTTGAGAGCGATGACTGGAACGGGGAGGATGAACCGGGAGATTCGGTTTAAAGGGTTTCGGCGTAATGGTACGTGTTTTCATTCGAATTATCGAGAAGGCCAGGACCTTGACTGGTTAGGCCATAAGCTTCAACTTTCCTTGTGCGTTCGGTATGTTCAATCTTGCTTTACTCCTCGACTGTCCTCATCAACCTCGAGTCAAGCCCCTTATGCCAAACATGTTTATTGATGAAACACGCACGAAATGTACAGGGAAGGAAGGAACCTGACCCCCTTTCTCCTCCCGCTCCTTCCCTGCCCCCACGTCTGTAGAAATTCAACTTTTATACTATATAACGGGGGTTACGGTGACAAACTATCAGCCGAGCAGCTCAAGCACTTGCCAATGCGATGTGGTCTAGCCAACCCAAGCGCTCACAAAGCTAGAAAACCGCCCCGGACTGTTTTCGTAGGATGCGAGCGTTCGACGCGAGCTACCCTCGCTTTTTGCCCTTTTTTTTTCCCCTCTGTCATCTAACTGCGAATCGATGATTAGATTCAGCCATGTCTTAAATTTATTCAGCCACACTCGAGGAACATTATCTCCACTGAGTTGACCCACTTGACTTTTGCTCAAATTGTGGATGGATTGCTTATTGTCGACGTTGCCTGTGCCCAGAGATTGAACGTCGCAGCCCATCCTGTCGGTGATCATAAAGAGCTCTGTCCAGGTGTGATAAAGAAGGCGATAGAGCTGCGGGAAGGGTTTGTTCTATTCTCAACTTCGACCAACAAGTGTGCTTCCTCTTCCAGCTCCGGGTTATATTGATTTTACTAACCTATGTAATCAACTGGCCCAAAACTATCAAAAAGCGCATGAAGTCTCAAAATCTTCAATCTTCGTTTGATGGAGATCATCGTCGTGGCTATACATCAGCTTAGGGATACTCTGCCTCGATAGTGAATCACCATTGGTACGAAGCTGCTATCCTCATACAGCATACTTATAAGCTAACCATAGCAGGCAATTTGTTCGATGGTAGATATGGGAAAGTCAAGCCAAAAAGCGCTGTCTGATGGTGGCGCTGAGATGTCAACTCGGACCAGGATTCTCCTTGAGCCACGATGATGAACAATCCTTTCTGGCCTGTCATCAGCGACTGATGTAAATTATAGGGCTTTTGGAGGTGTTTCGCCTTTTCACTGGGGGCGGTCGCAATCTGGATCATCCTCCTGAAGAATATGAACGATTTCTTGATTCGACACATGATCCCAGCGTGCCGTGCGGCCCATGCCCGGTCGCACGCATCTTACTAAATATTCAAAGCGGCTTTGATGTTCGCCACGGTTAGAAGCCTTGCATTAGGAGTCTAGGGCGTCCCATTTCCAATAGCGTTAAGGGTATACAGTAAGTCTTGTTTATTCTATAAAGTTACATTTGATATAAGAAGCGGAACATCAAATTCGAAATGGATTGGAACCGAAACAGAGCGACCGAGAAGAGGGTTCCGAGTTATCATGCGTTGGTTCGAGCATATCTGCCAGCTTGAATTTAAGCCTGCTATACGGAGTGTTTATTAATATGTTTAACAACTACTTCGTTCAACCCTCTCACCTAATCGGCCAATCCGAGTATTGCGCCCGTCGTACCTCAGCCGCATTACCACCCACCAGAGTAAGCTCAGAGCGTCGTCTGCATTGCCAAGTCCGGACTGAAGCGTCAGCGGCACTATTCGGCCCCATTACAGAGCTCCTGAATGGACACCAAGACCTCAGCTTTGGGTAGCATCCTCCATTAAGCTTAATATTTACAGATTTGGATTCACGAGGACTCAGTGCCAAGACGGACAGCTGAAGAAAAGTGTCAGCGGAGGGTTACTTGCTAATGCGATGAATGTGCAGCTCTACTGACGCCCATGGCATCCGCTACCTGGTGGCATTCGACCTCTCCCGGATTGGTGTAAGGTTGTGTGGCGATTGGCCATGGGGGGATCCCCTCCGCTCTATAATGCATGCAGATATGGTAGTCAAGGGAATTATTGCAGCCACTTGTTAGCATCATGCTGGGAATGGCTAACATCTTCGCAGGTATATCACTAGGGCCGACTGAATATAAAAGCTGGGAGGCCCTGCCATTAGAAAACACTGAGCTGGTTGTTAGAAACCTCAAAAATATCTGAAGGAGCTTCATTAATCAATTTTTCGCCCACTCAATTTACTACCAGCGATCACCATTATGGATATCGAAGATCTTGTAAGAGACACCGTCGAGGCCATCGCGAGCCTCGGCGCATTTCCCGTCACGAAATTCATGGACAGGCTCTTCAACGCAACTCGAAACGCTCCTCATCTCTCCAGCCTTAGGCCCGAGTTGGACCCGGAGCCGGCCTTTGGTCCTGAACTTTTAGGTACCGTGCTAAACGGCCGCGATGAGTCTTATCTGCTCAACCGTCTTGGCGTGCAGTCCGTTGTGAACGGGATTTCCACAATCAACAGGACTTCAGACAAGGCCAAGTTCAAAGACTGCGTCGATAAGGTATGAAAGCATGCCCGTTCAAAGTGAGTAATCAATTCCGGTTTTGACTATTAGCCCTAGAAAAATGCCAAGGACGACACATTCGAGGACATGACCAAGCTTACGACGCTTCTATACGCCGAACATGTCAATTGGGCTCTGGAGAAGAACAACCTCCCTCGTCTCGAACAACTCCACGGGACAAGAGGGTTTCCTGCTGCCTATGAGAGTTATATTTCAACGCCAAGGTTCATTGGGTCAGTCATCGCCACAGACTTGGCGAACCGAACCGATGCCTATAGTACTTCCCTCCTGCTTGTGTGCGAGTACTTGCACCAAGGGCCGGGCTTCACCCCTTTCCTGGATCATGGCTTCGATACGTCTTCTAGCAACTCCGTGCTTCAGAAGTGGATTGAGGCCCTATTGGAACTGCCGAAACTCCAGAGCAAGCAAGGTGTAAACAAAATCTTTGGTTTTGCTGCTGCTGTTGCCTCTATCGTTGTCGCTCCTGTTGATATGAGCGGAAAGCTTCAGAGCAGCACTGGATTGCACATGCGGAATCTCGTCATGTCGAAGACTTTCCACCCCGCCGCAGCCAGAGCTGCGAAGAATGTCACGTCCAAAACTCCTGGACCGCTGGACGGTCCAGTCTCCTCCCACTTGACGGGCAGCGGATCTGCCAAAGAACTAGCTACTGACCAGACACATCCGAATGGGATTTCCGACCCTAATATGAGCGTGCTAGGTATTGACGACATTACCTTTGAGAACCTGGTGAATGGGGCCGATGATGGCTTCAAATCAATCGTTACTCAGTGCAAGCAAAATTGGGTCACCAAGGAGCACAAGTGGGGCGCCGCCTCTGCCGGTCTGGCCACTGTTTCAAAGCAAAGCTCTCGTCGATTCTCGACCGGCCAGGCCTTCACGGGCTTTTCGCTCACACACGTGAGCTCTAGAGAGCAAGAGGTGTGATATCTGTTGCATTAAAACATTGCAAGATTCGGCGAACAACTAACAGCATTCATTTACTAGTGGCTCGAGGTCACCACATATACTGGACGCCCACTTGCCGCCTGGATTGAACAAGGTATATGGTCTCTCCTTCTTCTCTACTTGTTTGAGAACGCAAAGCGCTAAATTTTGGTAGTCAAATCTTTTCATCCTCGTCTCTTTACTGGCAAATCACCCAAGGTCAAGGAAGTAATGACGACCGAAGTGCCCAGGGCGTCTTGTTTCAGACCAGGAACCAAGATTGCTACCAAGG
Source organism: Scedosporium dehoogii (assembly GCA_002812735.1). Taxonomy (NCBI): domain Eukaryota; kingdom Fungi; phylum Ascomycota; class Sordariomycetes; order Microascales; family Microascaceae; genus Scedosporium; species Scedosporium dehoogii. The sequence goes on along the minus strand of PGIR01000048.1, from coordinate 100,499 downwards.
GGGACGACATGGCTATCGAGTCCATTGTCGAAGGCACTTTACTTTTGACAAACATAAACTCGCGTACAGGCATCTGCTCGGATGAACAAGTCAGGACTAAAGTTTCAGATCCTCTACTTGTTGGATTCAGTGAGTACCGTCCCAAGCGTGCTTGCGGCCGTGGCGGATAGTATTGCTGACGAGAGGCGAACCAATAGACGGTACTGGTGTGTTTGCCTCGCTAGGGCACGTATTCCACACCACGACGGGTCTACGTGCAGTTGACCCTACTATTTCCCTCGGAGAGAACCCGTGGATGGATGTTGGCAGGCTTCAGGTTGGACACATTCTATACCAGCTATCCGAGGATCACACATCCTGTGACCTAGTCCCTATCGATTCCATTGAGATTGAGAGGGTCCCCTCGGTCACGACACTTCACGGCGTACACCTTCGTGAAGGCGATAGAAGCTATTTCGCCAATGGCTTCCTTGTGGCTGTCAACTACCCAGAAATCACCATCAAGAGTGTTGCTGCTGCTCTAGGGAACCTCTCACGAAAGCAACAAGCCCAAGCACTGTACCATATACAGGAGCTTCGACCGCTATTCTGGAGCCTCGGCGTCAATGGCGTCGATGCCCTCCTACAGAATGAGCTCAAGCTCGCCAAGGAGGACAAGGTCAAGACAAGGCGGCATCTCAAGGGTCCTCGTTTCCAAGAGATGCGCCGCCGTTTTGTGCTGAAAGCAGACACGTCGCGACTTATGCAGGCGAGGAAGCCCAAGGGATATGAGCTGCCTGAAGTGGATATTTTCGAGGGCAATCTCTTTCTTAATGGCGAAGTTGCCACTCGCTTCTCGTTTGATTCGGCCAAGAGCCGCCTGCGATGGTCTCGAGAGATTGAAAAATTCGGCTACGAACACGGCCTGATGACTTTTCACACCCATGGGTTTGGTGCTCGAGGTGCTGTCTTGGTCTCAGACGACGAAAACCCCGAGGATCTGAGAGACGGGAATGACTACATTGTGCCTTTCACATGCACTGGACCGCAAGGCCGAACTCAAAAACCAAGCGCACCGCGGCCGGATCTAACTCAAAAGATCAAGGTGGGATCCCACACCTTTTTACCCTCTATAGGTTTGAATGCAGTCGAGGGCACCGTTCGCAAGATTCCAGTGCCTGATCGTGTCCCTGGTTTGTTTGAGCCCGGCGAGCCTTTGGGTCCCAGCGACCCGCCAGTGGGAGAGGACAGCGATGGCAATGAAAACGACATACCCATTAACCCTTCCAAGCAGATTGATCTCTCACAGGTGGGTTCTGGTTTCATGAATCCCATCTGGGACGAGAGTGACTTCTTCGAAACTTTTGTGGATGAGGTCGCGTGGCCTAAGAATGTTGAAGTCAGGACTAGCTGCGTGGAGCCCAAGCGTTGGGGCGGCTTGGGCATTGGACTCTATCACACAGATGCCGAGCACGGCCTAATTATCCCGGAGATCATCATCCCAGAGCTAGACCGTCTACTAGAAGTGTATAACGCTAGGGTCCAGCCATATCAACGGTTTCCTTCGTTCTATGATGCCCAGATCATCGGCAACCCGGACAACACGACTCATGGAAAGGTCCAGATCACTGCAGCTGCGGCCATCTCCGCGCTCTCTGACCAGTTTGTCCCAGCAGTTGAGGGAGAGCAGCAGCTTGACTATCCGACGAAGAACCTGACGTTCCGGAATAATCTCGGCAGCGATATCACCATCCCCCTCTTGTTTGCCGAAGCTGAAATGGATTTTGACGTCCACTACGAAGAGCTAAGGGGGGCTGTCTGGGAATACGACCCCGAAATGACCGGCTGTCTAGGAGAGCGGTACGTGGTAAGCTTGCAAATTCTTGTCAGGAGTTGGCTAATGGGTTCCGAAGATACTTTTTCGAAGCCACATATGACCCCTTTGGGTTCTCAAAGTCAACGTCGGCAGATTGGACGACTGCAAGTAGTGCTTTGCAACGGAAGAGGGCCAAAGTCTCGCGCCTCGCGGCCAAGTTGGACAACTCAAAGATGTCTAGGAAGCCAGCCCTGGTCTCGAATGGAGCGTTGATAAGAGCAACGGCTACGGATACAGATGCCCTCAACCGGTTGCTAGAAAGGGACATTTCGCAGACTCAGGTATGTCGTGACTCGAAATATTCTGACAGCACAGTGTCTTACCAGAGGGCCTACAGCTTCATGATAAAACCCAAGCAATGTTCCAGAAGCTCATGCTGTACTACATGGACGACGAGGATAGAGAGAAGTTCACGTCGGATGCGAAACCCGATCCGATTGACTTTACTCCGGGCATAGATGGTAGCCTGAACTCCGATCACATCGAGTGGATTAGGGGGGTGTACGGAAAAGCCTATGTGACATATAGTTTCTCGAGGCTGAGCAAGGTCGTCGAGGACGGCGACGGTACAGACGGCCATGGGCTTCGTCACAAGTTAACAGAAGCCGAGAAGAAGAAGATTTGGTATTTCTGGACCGGATCCGTGAGTTTGATCGAGTATTTTTGCCAGCTCCAAAACGAGAATAAGTACTGACTGCGGTATGAATAGGGCGCAACATGTCTCTCGCAGTCCGTAGAGTACAACGAGATCAATGAGCTCATATCCCTACACGTCACACGGGAGCATCTGGGCGACGACTTCAGCACGGAATATCTGGCCAACGACCAAGGTCCAGCCTGGGCCCAGAGATTAGTTGACAGGGTGACGTCCTCGAGATACCTTGGTCAGGCACTTATTGACCCCGTCAACCAAGATGTGAGTCTCTTGATACGCAGCCAACTAGCAGACGAGCCATACACTGATAGCATTCCAGAGAAACATTCTTAACAACTGGTGCACGCTGGCCTTTTGTCTTGACCCTCGCTTAGAAAGCAACTCGGACACCTCGACAAACGCGGCCCGTACCGAGGATGAGGTCTACGTCGACTATGCCACCGAAATTTACCTCAGGTGCATGAACTACTTTATGGCGACAAATGAGAGCCACCCCGGCGAGGTGCCAGAAGACATCCTCAACTACAAGCTGGAAGACTGGGTAATCGACGCCATTGGCGCCATCGTAGAGCTCACGTACCAAGGCGGTGACGCCATGGATGCTGAGTTCCGCGCTCAGTTTGAGGAGGATTTCGCAGTGCTCATGGACACCTGGGGTATTTCCGACAGCACCACGATAGAAGAGAGAAAGGCCCAGATGGCCCACCAGATGGCACTTCTGATGGCAGAATCAACAGGAACCCTAAACGATTTTTTAACCGCTACAACGGGCAGGAGCGATCTTGTTCATCGCCTAGTAAATAAAATCACCAGCTCGGCTACGGGCATGGGACCAGGGACCATGGTGGCTCTCAGGGGACTGTTAAGCGCAGGATTGGTGAGTCGATGGCTCTTGTCTCTTCAGCCTCTCAGGATGGCGGCCGATCTCCAACTGCTTGAAAAACAGCTAACACCTTGTTCGCGACAACTCAGTTTGTCGTCTTCTCTGTCATCACCGTCAGGATGATGAAGGACGCCTGGCCTGTAATGAGCCTTGCTGATAGGGCAGCCTGCGCCACCGAGTTCACTCACGGATTCTTCCAGATGTTGTCGGGCTTCTCTGGCATCTGGAGAGACTATAAAGCCGCCACAATTGGCAACTCCATTACCTCCATCGAGCTCGACAAGGCCATCAAAAAGGATCTGGGTTTTAACGATGCTGAGGCGTTTCAAACTCGGATGAACAATTACAACAGGCTCCAGAATGCTGCCAACCCAGAAGCTTCCGGCCTTACCGACGTGGAAATTAAAAATGCAAACGCGCAGCATATGCAAATGCAAGAAGGGATGAATGGCAAACACATGAGCAAAGAAACCCGAAATAAGATATGGGGGGAGAAGTGGAAGGAGAGGATGGCTGCGGTCGATAGTGACGGTACCACCCCCCGCTATGCTGGCATGAGGAACTCGACCATGGGCGTCCGCGTCTTCGCTGCCTTGAGCTTCCTCGCCAGTCTGGGTGCCCTGATTGCCACCAGTTTCTCCCTAACCCAGCAAATCAAGGACGGCAACCTGACAGACAAGGGTAGGCGCGTTGCCATTGCGCAGATCACATTCACCGGGCTTGCAACTGCCGTCGAGCTAATAGGTATCGTCTCTACATCGCTGCTCGTGCCGGTAGTTGGTTTCATCTTAGCGCTCGTGGGTCTAGCGCTTAGCATGATCTTTATGGGCGACGGGATACAGGAACCCGAGGAGCCGCCACTCTCGGACATGGAGTTGTTCATCAAGGACCAGGCCAAGCCTCTACTAGTCCCCATGCTGGACCCCCCACCCTCAAAACTCAAGTACACTCTGGGGCAGACGACGTGGGCCGAGGGGGCCACACGCACCCTCCAAGTTACGGCGAAGAATGAATCGAGCGAGCCCGTAGAAATTAGCTGTGTGACTCTCTCTTGGCTCGGTGGCAACGATGACAGGTGTCTCTTCACAGAGCGCCATTTCACAGCGCGAGACGTGGTTACCGTGCCGGAGAGCATCCAACCGCTAACCAACGGCGACCACATCGTCCAGAGGATGCCGGTGGGCAACGATACACCCATGGAGGCAGCACTTGTGTCGACGTCGTACAGCAGGCACACGGGGTTTGACAGCACCGTGATGCCGCTCGCGGTGAGGGGGGAGCTTAACGGAGAGGAGGTGACGACGAATGTGGACGAGGAAGGGGATATGGTGCTGGTTACGCAGCCGGGTCACTCGTTTACGTGGTTTATTACTGGCACGGTAGCAGAGACGGGGACGAACATCGTCACAGGTGATGATTTACCAGGGGAGAGTGTTGTGGATGTGGTTGAATTATTGCCGAATGGAGACAAGACACTGAATCGGTTCGTGATTCAGAGAGCATAAGGTGGTGGTGGACGTTTCACATGTCGAGTTGGGTCGGATAAAGCTTTATGTCTTATTTCCTTTCTCGTATACGTTTGGCCGCCTACCTTCAGACTTTTGTTGACGCAAGAATAGCGTTGGCTACATAGGACAGACGCAAATGCCACGCCTAGCACCCGAGGTCTTTATTTTATACTAGATTAAACACTGCTAATAGGAGGCTTTGATCGTCGTAGCTCCGCTGCCACCCCCGAGATGTCCGTAATAATTCTTACATGAGGTCAATCGAATTCAGAAGAGTGTGAGACCGAAGTCATTTAAGGCCCGTCTCTTCATAAGGGTTAAAAGTCCTTCGCCGAGCTGTACCTCTCATTTTCGCAGTAGTGGTAGAAACGATTTCGCTTGACCGAGTTACCTTTACTTCTGAGGCTACTGAGCTCCTTGATTGTACTATTATCAAACTGAGCCAACATCGGCAGGCAGACATTGTTGTTGAAGAGGGTGTCAAGTTGGATCTACCACACATTCCTGTGTTCAGACCCTTCTCGGCAACATCATGGAAGGCAATGCAACTATTATATCGCTGTTCGGACTTGAGCCTGGACCTTACCTTTACAGTACGTGACTTCTCGTCCCTCATCGACCTTTCTAGTGAATAAACACCGAGTGAGATATTACATATTAGGACACTTTTAGGTAAAACACATACTATTTTTTTTTTTTTTTCAGATTTCGAAAATAATACTAAAAGTACATAAGATACAATGAGTCTATATTCTTGGTTCTTGATTAAGTCATTGTCGTTACATTCGTTAAACACATCTTACTTTAAGTACGAGCGTCTAGGGCTCTGCCCTACCTTGTGCCAAGCACACTCAATTCAGCATCATGGTCATCGCCGATTGTTCGTCTATTTTATCGCTGCTGAACACAGAAACCTGACAACTACCCGGAACCATGCCTCAACAAATTCTTGATCTCCGCATCGAGCTTGCCGATAACGCTGAGGATATCGAGCGCGGCTTCTATTGCGCATGCGAGACTTTTGGCCGACAGACCCAAGATGGAATCTGGATAGCGATGAATCCAGGCTGGGACATACCTGAAGGCTATGCGAGGGGAGTGAAAAATATGGTGGACCGCTGGCGCGGGGTAACGACGGACAAAGAGGGGAACCTCACCACCGCCTTCATCAAAGCCACGGTTCCAGATCACCAAAGCGATGGAGGCCGCATGACTGTTGGAATGGCTATCTGGGTACAGGCTTCCGTGGTGGAGGGCTGTGGACAACTCCCCATTGAGGACTTCAGCCAGGCTATGGACCTTAACTTGCTTTACCCGAATGACAAGGCGCAACAACGCTATCTTTGCCAGCTCGACTATTCGCTCCATAAGCGCCGCATTGAGGTCGTGAAGGAGAAAGCCACCACTTCCTCACCCGCCGCTATGGTCTTGGACTTTTGCGTTGTTGACCCCGCGTTCCAGCGCAGGGGCATTGCGTCCAAACTCGTGCAATGGGGATTAGAAGAGGCAAAACGACGAGGTGGAATCGAGGCTATCACAGAGGCGTCCGCCATGGGGAGGCACGTGTATCAGCGGTTAGGCTTCCGGCAGGAGGGACCCGAAATCGAATATTTGGTGGACGATGAGTTTAAGCAGCGGGAGCGGCCTTCGAATATTTTCATGCGCACCGGTTTGTTGGGTGAATAAGACGATAGTCAAAAGCCCTCCTCGTATTCCGATAAATATGCGGCTTATTTATGGTACCTTGCAGTCTATATCTATGGCAAACACTAATATCACAACTGCTAACCCTGACCGCCAGTATGGCTCCTGGGAAGTCTGTCCTTCCTCCGCTTCCCCTCGTTCCCGTTACTCTCGATACAAGCCTTGGTTAACGCCACCAGCGAATTTCCGTCGATAGATGAGATATATCCGCGGAATCTAATCTCTTTTCCGTGTATTTGCCAAGAAGTACAATTCGAGAAATAAACATCCCAAATCACAAGCCGAATCCTTTGGGCGATCTGCCGACGTTAGGCTTGGCGTACTCGGGCAATGTTAGAACCGTGGATGTATGTATGGTCAATCCTAATAATATCACTCGATTGTTATGCTGTCAGCATCTGCCATCTCATGTACCATTCAGGCTCTTCAAGCACCCCGCCTGCACAGCCCTTTCTAGTTTTCCATTGAAATCCAGCCAATCCATATCTCTGCACCTAACCATCCCCGGAGACGGCTGGTCAATGATCCTGCAGATGAAGTCAATTTATGTTAAAAGTAGCACGGTAAACCCTATCTGACCACTGCTTACTCTTATACAATGCAATCCATTTATGAGCGTCGCTGGCAGGATGTCAGGGTAGCTCCCGCCCCAGTTCCACCGAATTTCGCCGCCAAAGTTGGCACTCGATATAAGAGTGAAAGATAGTTCTTGTGCAGGGGAGGAATGCTATTGCTCCGTTTCCACACCAAGCTCAATCACACTCGCTGGAGCTGATTTTATTGTCTCAAGCAAGTCTGAGTCCATTATGGCTGCACTCCGCCTTTTCACAACCCTTAACCTCATTAGTGCAGCTGCGGTTGCCTTGGCGGCCATCAGCAAATGCAAATTCCCAGCGACTCACATATTTGAGCGGGATGTGGCTATTGTCGGTGGAGGTGCGTCTGGGGCACACGCTGCAGTGTTGCTGAAGGAAGATTTTGGGAAGAGCATCGTTGTTGTTGAGAAACAGAGTCGCCTGGTAGGTCCTTTTTGATGAGGGAGTTTACGACTCTCCTTTGCTCTCGAACAGAACTTGCAAAGGTGCTATAGAAGCTTACGAGCATATGCAAACTTAGGGAGGGCACGTCGCAACCTACGCGGATGACTCTGGGAAAACGTTCGAGTATGGAGTACAGTCTTACCTCGAATACGGAGATGCATTAGCCTTCTTTGAGCGCTTCAACGTAACCACTGGCGTCCCTTCACGAGGGGCTCTGACCAGCGCCTACGCAGACTTTTCTACCGGGTCTAACGTGAGCACATTCATAAATCCAGCTAACGCTGACCGAGTTGCGGCTTTGAATCGGTTTCTGGAGGCCGCCGAGCCGTATGAGGATATGATACTGCCGGGCTATTGGAACTTTCCCGAGCCAGATGCTATCCCGGAAGACCTCCTCTTACCATTTGGCGAATTCGCGAAGAAGTACGAACTGGATGCCGCCATGCCCCAAATGTTCCAAGTGCCTGGCCCAGGAGTACCAGATTGGACCGAGGCACCGACGCTGCACGTCATGCAAGTTTTCGGTGCGCCGATGGCAAGGGCTCTCGTCGGTGCTGCGCCTACCTTTGGCCCTCAGTCACGAAACAACACCGAGTTGTATGGGAAAATTGGCGCTTCTTTGGGCGATGACGTGCTTTACTCCAGCACCGTGGCCAAGGCCGAGAGAGATGACACGGGCGTCAAGCTTGTGGTAGAGTCGGAGAGCGGCGAGGAATTTTTGATTATCGCCAAGAGACTACTGATCGCGTTTGAACCTACCATCGAAGCCTTGGAATCATTCGACCTTGACGAGGAGGAATTAGGAGTCTTTGAGAAATTCGACTCTTCGACGGTCTATGCCGGAATAGTTTCCCACCCTTCGTTGCAGATCAACGTGTCCCTAGTAAATACTGTTCCTGAAGCCGCGCCCGACGACTATTACCACTTCCCGAAGGCGCCGATTCTTGCTCGCTTCGATTACATGGGCGCGGAGTCCGACTTATTCCGAGTTCTTATCGTGGGAGACAAAACTCTCAACGAGGAAGGCGCTCGACAACTGGTCCGTGATAGCCTTGCCAACTTGGTTGAGGGAGGCGCCCTGCCTGAAGGCGATGTAGACGACCTTGAGTTCGTTGCGTTTGTGGATCACGGGGCAATGCACCTGAGGGCGGGCGTCCAAGATCTAAAGGAGGGCTTCATCCAGGAGCAATACGCGTTGCAAGGGCACCGGTCTACATGGTATACAGGGGCCGCCTGGTCGGTGCAGTTCACGACGATTCTCTGGGCGTTCAATGATATCTTGCTACCTAAGATCGTGGAAGAACTGTGATGACACGTCTTAATGTTAGGGCGGATGATGAGAGGGCTATGAATGTATCCTTCAAGACACCCGGAAAGGGTTTCTGACAACACTGGGCCACCCTACATTCAGAAATCATACCTAGCATGTGCTTGCCAATGACGCTTGAATATGAAGCTAATGTGATGAAAAAGAAGCCTCCTAGTTGAGACAAAGCCGTTCGCTAATACGTGTTAATGCTATGAATCGATTTCATGTTCTGGTCGCTAAAAAAAAAAAATGATTACAGGCTTTATCCCTTAATATCAAAGAACGACAACTAAATATCCCCTTTATGTTAAACGCCGCGGACCAACACATGCCAAGACGTGGCAAGCTAGCGCTCGCAGCAAGTAGAAGTAGACCAACTCGAATTGGAAGGTATGCCAGAGGTTGAGTTGAGAATGGGGTACCATGTCGTTGGAACCCATGCACAAGCGGCGTGTTTATATCTAGGCCTCGGTTTCGGCTTCAGGCTTCTGGGCCCAGAGAATCTTCTGCTCGTAGTAGCCGTGGATGTTCTTGTTGCGGAACTCGCGCCGGAGGGTGGCAATGTAGGCGATGACCTCTTCGCGACTCCAGCCGAGCATGGTAGCCAGGTAGAGCATGGTGCCCTCAGTATCCTGCTCGACTGCCATTTGCTGGAAGGTGCCAATCTCCTTCAACTTGGCATCTTTTGGCCAGCTGCCAATCGGGGTCTAATGGCTTGGGTTAACCAACATGGAATAAAACGGGGAAAAAAGGAAAAGAAAATTTTCAACGGATCCAGGCAGGTATGTGGTAAATAAACTCACCTTCAAGTGGACTTCCTTGATTTCAACGAAACCAGCCTCCTCAAGGGCCTTTCGCTGGATACAATCCTCAAGCACCGTCATCGAGCGGCCCATCTTCTTCCCGCCTTCCTCGAAGAATTTTCCGAACTGGCTCATGGCGGTCTTCTCATGGACGGTACCGTCGTCGCTTCTGAACGATGTCGAGGGCTCGTGCGTCTCGATGAAACCGCCGGGCTTGAGACATTTGTAGGCTTGCTGGAAGAGAGTGGTCCAGTCCTTGATGCTTCCAAAAATCCAGCGAATGTGTACGTAATCGAGGGAGTTCTCGCCGAAGGTCCAATCTTGGGTGCAGTCGTCGATTTGGCTACGTTGAGGGGACTCGTTAACTCTGGACCAGACCTCCATCGGATAGTGGGGGGTGTTGACTCACAACTGGAGGTTGGGGGGAACCCAGCTTGGCTGGATTGGTGAAAGGTCGGTGCCGATAACCTCGGTGTTAGGGAATTCGTCCGCGAAATCGCTGTATCTCAGTAAGTATGTTACGCTTTCGTCATCTACAGCAGGATCGGAGAGTCGTACATCGCCCAAAGACCTATTCAGGGAACGCGTTCGTAAGTATTTATCCTACACGACGGTGTCACTAGGGACTAGAGTGGTCAGACATACCAGTACCGGTTCCGATATCTACAACTTTCTACACCACTGTTAGCTGGATAGTTCCAGGGGAGTTGATGGGAAGAAGAAAGGAAGGAGAAGAGCGTACCTGGATGTCCTTCTTCAATGGCGCCTTGTAAAGTTTTCCTTCTAGAGACAGCAGAAGAACATGATGGCTGCCACCCGCCGCCGTCAGTCTCCATTGGGGTATGCGGTTATTGGATCGTACCTACATGATATCTAATCCCTCGTTCGCCCTCTCATCGTTTGCACCCCTAGGTTGTGTACGTCCGTGATTAGCCCTGAGGAGACCATTGTCATCGAGGATCGAGGGCTGCCCCACCAGTATTCCGCATTGCCCTGTTCACTGTGATATGTCCGACCGTGGATTGTCCTGTACTTGAGGATCGAGGAGGAAAGGGACGCGGTACTGCTCGCGCCATCGTCTCCACACGCTGAATCGGCGTCATCGTCACCGGCTAAATTTTGTTGCTGTATTTCGGATTAAATTAGCGGTGTTTCTCATATCGTTGACATCATTCGGTCGCTAGGGGGGCGAACCTCGACCCAGTATTGTCCCGGGAGAGTATTCGGAATCGCCGATACGGCGGGAGCGGCCTCCGCGGAAGCAGCGGCTTCTGTGGGTGCAACTTCGGCGGCCGGGGGACTAGGCGCACCCTCCTTAGCCGTCGTTTCGGGTACTTTCGTCGTCTGTTGCGGTGCGGACATTTTCCCAGGCGAGAGCACTTGCTGGTATTAAAATGGTGCGAGAAGGAAAAGGAGAGGGGGTGGAGCCACGGGCGCGGAGAGCATTCAGAGCAGCCACACTATTTATGACAGGCAAAGGACCCTACACTACGAGAAAAGAAAACGTGCGGAAAGCGGGGTTTATACATGGCACTAGTCCATTGTCGTGTCCAAAGCAACGTGCAAGCTTCGGTCATCCATTCCACATCAAATATCGTGTCGGGTGTGGGGGCTACACTGCAGCCAATCCAGAGGATGTTTTTGAACAAGGGGGAGTGGCTGATCGATGAAGAACAGGGATAAGCTTCATGGGTTGTGTTGCACTAGTCCCTTTTTGTTTAAGCTGGGGACACTTAGTAAGCAGTTTAAAGACGTCTTTCGCGCTTTTGCAGACAGCTGTCTCCTTTCCTATCGACGTGCTCGGACTAGTCTAACAATGCCCTCTAACCGAATACGGGTTAATATTGAACTCGCCTCAACTTTGGGTTTGGTGGGTGGCGCTATCTTCTTCATGCAGAACGGGCTAATATCCGAGTCTCCGGTCTACCAGTAAGGAGTATGAAGGAGCGTGTTCTGGAGCCTGTGTGGTTCGAGTGTGGGGTTCAACGATACGACTTGAAGATGAGATCATGAGGAGACATGGAAACTGCTCCATCGAGCCCCAGGTCGCCCGTCTTCAGATCGCGAATAGCTTTTGGAATAGCGGTATTTAACTATGGACATCTTGGGTCCTAAGTAGCTGTTCATTCATCCCAAATATTTCCTGGCGTGCCTGCGGTGAAGGTCCGAGGCCAAGGAAGATTGAGGATTCCGTAATTCTCTCAACCTCATTTCCATGATCGGGCCTTATCGGTGCGAGTCTCACAGTTAGAATCCATCTAGGCCCATGACGTCAGTATATTGTTAGCCCATAGGTAAAGGCAGATTGAATGGGGGAGTGCGCCTGGAGTTGATCAGAATTCGGGATTATCCCATTGACGTCAACGTTTAACCAGGAGACGGACTCGGGATACGAGTTCTCCAAATTCGCAAAGTTACGGTCTCGTCAAGAAGGATCCTCATAGGCTTGCCTATCTCCCGCTCGGTGAAGTAATAAAAACAAATCTTAATTTAGCCTCAAGCTGATTGATAATCTAACAACACCAGCAATTGAAGTATTGAGCCTCCCTAGAGTCAAACGCCACGAAGGAGGGACTTACAGAGGTCTACTCAGAAATGAATGATGCACAAACTCAAGAGGACGATTCTTACATGTAGAAGATAGTTATGATCTGCCTCTGACTCCCGCTTTACTTATTAAGCGGGCGAGGCCATGCGGGCGTCGGGTTACCACTGGGGCTTCGAAATCCTCTTCTCTAGAATCTCCGAGAAGCATTACTGCATGCACAGTTCATACAAGATCAAGAAATTCAGCCACAACTGCTCAATTCAACCTCTACAACCCAGCGTCCTGTTTTCCGGGACCGGAATCTCCCGTCATGGCCCGATGAGAGGGCTCCACATCTCTATTTATCCGGAACAACCTGCGATAATCCCGTTTATCGACCACGCTGGCTTTTCATATCTTATGTGACCTGGACAAATTGAGAAAGGCTCACCAGCTGGTCCGGAGTTTTGTCCACGAGAAAACAATACTTACGATTCTGTTCCCACAACCGCAATGGCAAGTTTTAGTCAAGTATTAGCAGTGACTTTGGGAGCTAGCCTGGCGTACATCATCCCAACTGCCTTCGAGTTGGTATATCCCCGACTCGAGGGCACTTTCTTCCCGTTGAAGGCTCCTGAGGCGTGGCAATGTTCACCTCATAACTATACGACAGAGCTGATCTCTTTTGATCCGTTGCTGATCTACATTCACAACTTCGTTTCTGAGAAGGAAGCAAATCTTATCATGGAAGCGGGAAAGGACCTGCTTGTCCCGTCACCTATTACAGGCTACGGCTCAGATACCAAATCTCAGAGTCGCACTTCATGGAGTGCGCCTCTCCCCGATGGTGACACGGCGGTCCAGTGTGTCCTCAAGCGGGCGGAGAACTTTATGGGGACTCTGATGGCTCCCGGACGAGACGAAATGGGTGTTGCACAGATGGTCCACTACACCGCCAGCCAGAAGTTTGACCTTCATCATGATTGGTTCCAACAGCCACGTCTAAAGAACGGGGATGGTACCCGAAAGAGGATGTACAATCGAGTTGCCACCTTTTTCGTTGTCCTCGAAGCAAACTGCACCAAAGGCGAGACATACTTCCCAAAGGCAAAGCCCATTGCACCTCAGGATCGCAGCGGCGAACAAGACCGTATCTGGAGGGAGCAAGAAGATGGAGGTCTTGCATTCCGGCCCATTGCTGGCAACGCCTTGTTCTGGCCGAATATGCTTGCCGATGGGAGCGGCGATCCCCGGACGTTACATGCTGGTCTCCCCGTGGGAGAAGGGACCAAAACGGCAATGAATATTTGGCCCAGGACTTTCTTTGGGCCAGAAGCGTAAGCCTGAGCAGATATCTCGTCGCACTGAAGTGGGAGGATGACGGAGACTGGTTCGGTTTGCATGACCAGGAGCTGCGCAGGCTGAGGAAAGTGGGCAGCTGGAGCTTCGCCACCTATTAACAGTGCCCTCGAATATGTCTTCTTTCACTGCATTCTTGCAGTAGCACAAATTTCGATAATTCCCATGGCCTTATCTAATTTCTCGAATTGGTAATACTTTTGCTATTCGAGCCAACAGCGTTAGGATTGGTGTTTCGTGAACGCAGCATGTTTATCTGCCAAAGGTTGAGGTTCGAAGCAGGCTCATGAAGGAGGGTGGAGGAAGCCCAGTGGCTTAACCTGCCAGCGATGGCTCCTTGAGTTTGAAATCGATCTTCGAATGATCTGATCCCAACATCGTTGGACAACCAGAGACAGCAGAACCGCATTATCCGTTATGACTATGATGGAACTAACACTACCCTTACGCAATTTCTTTGCCACTGCAAAGTTCTTCTTCTTCCCGGATATTGTAGACTATGGTATTTTGGCCCGGGACAAGATTCTGGTACCCGTTTTTTAAGCCTTCAGATACTGTTGGCCAGTCTTCTTGTCCTGGACCCAATATTCTTTTCCCCGAGGATACACAAGTTTTCCACGCTCTAGAATACGGACCCAGACCATGCTTGGTATATCAAATGCTAGACTGTTTCCTGAAAAGGGTGTGGGAAAACCAAGGACTTGCAATCCTTCTATTCCGCTTTTACACATCAGCCCATCGATCAGTGCCTCCACGCCTAAGTATCTACTTTTACCGCTTTTGTGCCTCCCACTCCCATATTCTCCCCCTCGGGTCAGCCATAGTCATCCGTAAGTAGTCGCGTCTTCTCTTAGGCATCAGAGGTATCCTTCCCATAAAGGAATTCCATTTTCTCCACATACCGTCCGATTAGATCTTCAACGAGAATAAAAGAGTTGTGGCCAACACATTCTCCCATGTATTTGAAGGCAGTCATGGTATCTTCCAGGTTTTGACCGCTCTCTGGTGGCATATTCTTGATATGAATAAAATAGCTACCACAGCCTCGATTCGATATGCCTAAGATTTCCTGCACAACAGATATCGGTGATGTGGGCAGACAATTCTGTAGGCTTGACCTTGACAATATGCCCTTAAGTGCAACCATAGGTCGCTTCGGCCTCAATGGTCTAGAATCTGATGCAAGCAGCCCCCGGAGCCACTCGACCCCGATGTTGTGGCCCCAGTAGGGCAAAAGCACTAGATCTACACACGGATAGGGTAGACGGCCCAGAAGAATCTTTGTCACAATTATGGGAATGTGCATTTTATGATCACCCATCTCACACACCATGCTCTTCCTGATGCAGTTTAAAACTTCAGCCTCACACTACTGCGCCCTTCCCCATGGGGATTCTTTGCAATCCCATGAAGCATGGCCAGGCAAGGCAAGGTTCATCTGAACAAAAGACCACTTTACCCGCCACCACGGACGCTGGAATCCCGGCACATCTTGGCGCTAGTACATAGGCTTGCCACTTTAGATAACTTCTCATCACAGTGGCGAAGAGCTGTCAATGCATTCCATCCTGCACCATCACGAAAAGAGGCATGTAGATCCCTGGGGTTGCAGGTGCACTCCATCGCAAACCCAACAACCGGGATATCGGCATTTGAGTGGTGTCGACCCGACCAGATGGATTTCCCCAGTACCCCGCATCGCAGGGTCCACTTCCCCAGAAGGACATAGCGCTTTGGGGAATGGAATTATTGGGATGATCCACAAGAGAAAGAAAACCACTTTTTCCAGTCCTCATCACGCTAATGGGGGAGCAATGGCTCCGGGATGCAGATGTTTCTCCTTGGACGTGGAAACTTGAACAAGGCATCGAATTCACATATGAAGGCTGTGATGTCCGATCGAAGTTCTGGTCAACTTCTCCCCAGGCTCTCCCAACCAGTCAACTACCTCCAGAGCAAATAGAGTTTTCACTAAATGACTGCACCCACGACCGAGAAAAACCCCGACATTATGGGCGAAAAGTCTGAGGTTGACAACATCGACGACTGCGGCAAGAAGCCCGTCGTTGACGTCGTCCACAATGATGAGGGTACCAAAGTCCTCGCTGCTTATACCGGCGACAGAGAATGGACTGAGGAAGAAGAAAAGCAGCTCGTTCGAAAGATCGATAAGCGTCTTCTCACTTTGCTGTTCCTGTCTTACGGCTTCCAATTCTATGACAAGGTCATCTTGGGACAGGCTGTAAGTACAATTCTATTATAAAATTTAGCGAGCCCTTAACTGACACTGACCCACCCAGGCAATTTTCGGTCTTCGCGAAGATGTGGGTCTTAATGTTGGCAACCGCTACTCCTTTGCGGCCTCCATCTTCTACCTTGGGTTCCTTGTGGGCTCGGTTCCGGCAACTCTGTTAGCGCAAAGGTTTCCTGTTGAAAGGGTCATATTCGGCATTGTGTTTGTCTGGGGCGGATGCCTCATGGCGGCAGCTGGATGCAAATCCTTCCAAGCGATATATGTCCAGCGATTCTTCCTCGGCTTCTTGGAGTCTGGTGTTTCTCCTATCTTCATGATGTCAGTGGGCTCCTTCTATAAGAAGAACGAGCAAGCTTTGCGCCAGGGAATCTGGTACAGCTCCAGTAAGAGTCTCCGATATCCTGGCCTAGTCGTCCTAGTTTCTCACATTTTTGTTTGCAGCTGGCTTCATCGCTATTATCTCTCCTTTGATCAACTACGGCTTGGGGCACATCACATCCGGAGCCCTTAAATCATGGCAATACATGTTCCTTTTGGCTGGAGGGCTGACAGTCATCTGGTCATTCGTGCTTCTATTTTTCTTCCCCCCGGATCCTATTCGGGTCCGCGGCTTGAGCGATCGGGAGCGCTTCATCGCCATCTCAAGGCTGCAATCGAACAACTCCGGTGTAAGGAACACGCATTTCAAGAAAGCACAAGTCTACGAGTTGCTACTCGATGTACGGTTTTGGCTCCTCTTCTCCTTGGCTTTCTTGAACATGATTCCCAACGGCCCAGGATCGAGCTTCATTCCTATCATTATCAACGGTTTCGGATTCAGTCGGCTGAACACCATGCTGTTGAATATGCCTTATGGCCTCTCCGCTGGAATTGTTAACATTCTCCTACCGTACCTGGCCTACAAGTACAAGAATATGAGATGCTACATTATTATCCTCGGCTATGCGGTAGCGGGCATAGCATCATTGCTGCTCTGGAAACTCCCCCGGTCCGAGAAGGGAGCCCTGCTTTTTGCTTGCTACCTGTTCCCCATTTGGGGCGGAAGCTTTGGCACAACCATGGGGTGGGTGAATAAGATAACCCAACATTCAAAAGCTCTGCTAATCCCCATTTTCTCCCTTCATAGCTTGGCTACCGCCAACAACGCTGGGTACACTAAGCGTTCCGTTGCCTCCTCTGGCTTGTTTATCGGATATACACTCGGCAATTTCGTAGCACCTCTCTTGTTCAAAGAGAAGGATTCCCCAGCGTTCCTTCCCGGATGGACTGCCGTGCTCTCGTGCTGCTGTGCCGCTATCGCTCTGACGATTGTCTACCGCCAGTACTGTGTTTGGGAGAATAATAGGAGAGACAAGGCCGGTATTAAGGAAGGATTCGAACATGCCTTTGAGGATGATGTGACGGACATGAAGAATCCGCAATTTCGATATGCCTACTAAGAAGAGGTGGGGCTCAGGAGTCTCATTAGATGAGCAGATATCAGATGCGAAAACCGGATCCGAAGAGATGCCGTGAGGGTCGGATCCGGAGAGCTCTGGGTGAATTCTTTTCTTGCTGAAGTTAGCTTAGGCTAGTCATAACCTCCTGGCAATAAAATCGTTTTGTCACGTCTTCTAAAGCTGAATGCACCCTTTATTTGTGGAACACACCGGACTGAGGTATTTAAAACCAAACTAAATGATGCCCATCGTCGTAGACAATTATGAACCAGCTTGCTTTCGCAGGATGTTATACTGTGATGAACCTCTTAAACTCATCTTTTCATGGTGCTTTTTAGTTACCTGAGTTATCCATAGAGGCCATAGACCATGGACGAGGAACCATGATATGGCGAAAATATGCGGCGTCGTCGGTGAGACCGCCCTTCAGGTCCAGTCTAAGGCTTATCAAGTTGATATTACCCCGAGCTTTTTTCTCACTATCCTAGCCCTATTTTCCTTTCTAGGAGCAGAATCAAGTTAGTCTCATAGTTGGGGTAAGGTGGCGTCGCCACATCACCTGGTAGTCATCTAGATATCTCGGCTCAACGCCTTAATTATTAACATTTTCATTTCAAGTATTCCTCCCAAGACAATGCGCCAAGCCCGGCTCATGAAGCCGTGTGCTCCCCTGATCAGGGCACCCCACGAGTGTGGATTGTGGGGTATCTCCCTTGTCACAGCATTGCCGACTGGGCGGGTGTGTATGGTGTCCCGGGAAAGGTGGTTTCGCCAAGTGGAGTTAGCTACGCATCCATGTGGGTGATCCTTAGCTTTCTTAAGAACCCCCCCACGCTCTCCGATTAAGACATCCCCAAGCTTCAAATTCGCTTTTGTGCTGCTATCCTCATCCTTCATCCTAAGAAACACGCCTTCATTACTGTCATTCGTAACTACGCGATCATGGAGTCTTACCCACCCGCCAGATTCACCTTACTAAAACGCCGACCAGACTTAACACGCGACCAGTTCAACACCCACTGGCATGGTGTGCACGGGACTCTCCTACCTTCCCTACCCGACTTTCGACGGTGCCATCATCGGTACATCCAAAATCATATCCTTCCAATCCCAGCCTCGTTGGAGCAGAAATTGCCACAAGACCCAAGATGGGACGGTATAGCGCAGACCTTTCAGAACGTGTACGAGACTGGCGTCATAGATTTCTTCGACCAACCCGATTTTCCCAACTTTGTACTCCCGGATGAAGCAAAATTTCTCGACTCCCCGGCGAGCACAACTACCTACACTACACAACGGATTATCAAGGATGGCCCTGTCCGCGGCGTGAAATATCTGGCTTTCCTTCGATCGGCAGACGGCTTAGACCAGATCGCATTTTCAGATTACTGGTTTAACAAGCACGCCACCCTCCTTAAAGAAATCAAGCCGTTCTGGAGTCGGGTCACTCGATATTGTCAATACCACGCGCGACCGGAGTTGTTCCGCGGGTCGTCTGAGATGAGCCCGTCTGAGCCTTTTGCTGGGGTTGCTGAGATTTACTTTGATTCCATCGAAGATCTTGAGGGTGCTCTAAATGATCCGGAATATGTATCTATTGCTCATCCGGATGGAAAGAACTTTCTCAAGGGGCCTTCCCTACATTTCATTATCGAGGATTATCCTATGTTAGATAGCGAGGCCGTCTCCTCATGATAGAAAATTGACTGTACCAATGAGCATTCCATCTTTAAATTTCACCTGAATGGGGCATTTTAATATAACTAAAAATGTTGGAGCAAGATGTGATACTTTCCTCCCGATCGCTGTATTGGTCATAGAGGCAGAGCTAGAACCCAAGAAGCAAACCAACCTCCCAAGACGCACCCACCTTACGCTGTTGGATGGAATATTTGATAAGACGATGAAATACGTCCGTCTCTCGTATGTGCCTTGTCAGTGTTTTCTAGAAATTGGATTCAAGGATCAGGCACTTGAAAGGGAATAGAGTTCACTATCAAGAAACGAGGTGCGAAAGATCTCCCAATAGGGAGGTACCAATTTGTAAAAGGACAGACAGATTCCCGTAATACCAGCAACATTGGCGGAGGTAAGATCGCCTCCGCAGGGAGCGTTCCACCCTCGACATGTGGGGGCGGCATGTTCCCCAGATCAGTGTCTCCAATTTCCGGTTCTGGACCAGGCCGAACTGAACCACGGGTAAAGTGGTGTCGGCTTCTCCCTCGATGTTGGAGTAAGCTCGACTCCCATATGAGATGCTGAGCTTCAAAACAACCCGAGCACATGGTTGACACGGATCAAGAAGTCGTACGATGAGTCCGGAGTAAGTGGAAGCTTGTTGGATTCTTATTCTCCTGAAGGGACGCGCTGCAGACGCGAATTTTGGACATTGAATCATCCGCCGACTCACACGCATGTTATCTGTCCTCCAGACAAGTTAGCAAGGACCTATATCACTTCTCTCCACTCTATCCTAGCTTCCAAAACTCTCGCTACGCACCATCACCTATCACCATGCCGGGCTCACTCAACTTGGAGGTGCCAGTGCTCATCATCGGTGCTGGCCCATCGGGGGCCACGACGGCCCTTCTTCTTGGTCGGATGGGAATTAAGTCCATGTCCATCTCCAGGCATAGGAGCACTGCCAATACCCCTCGTGCGCACATCTTCAATCAAAGGGCAATGGAAGTCCTCCGTGACGCGGGAATTGAGGGCCAGATGAACGAAATAGCCTGCCCTGTTCAATGTAAGTCCATCGAGTTTCCTCATCGAGCCTCGGCTGACGATGTCTCCCTAGTTATGGAACATACCTCTTGGATGGAATGCCTGGCAGGTGAAGAGTTTGGGCGTATCTACGCATGGGGAAACAATCCCAAGCAGAAGGGCGACTATGAGCTCGCGAGTCCTTGTCAAATGTCCGATCTTCCTCAAAGTCTCATGGAGCCTGTCCTCGTCGAGGAGGCCACAAAGCTCGGGGCTGAATTCCGCTTCTCTACCGAGCTAGTCAGCTTTGAGCAGGATTCGGATCGCGTCCGCGTCACACTCCAGGATCGTGACACTAACGACACCTACACTGTCACAGCGAAATACCTTGTTGGTGCCGATGGCGCCAACAGCAAAGTCATCGAGCAGCTAGGTATTCCAATCTCCGGAGTCACGCACAGCGACGCTTTCAATGTTCACATCAAATGCGATCTCTCCAAGTACTTCAACCACAGAACCGGAAGCTTGAACTGGGTCCTGAACTCAAGTGCCCCCGAATGGGCCGCGGTCGGAAACTTCCGGATGGTTCGGCCATGGGACGAGTTCGTTGTGTCGATGCATCCCGCGTCCAAGGGCCTGAACCCTATCGATCAGCCGGATGATGTTATCCAGGAACGCCTGCACCAGCTAATTGGCGACGACACCGTCGACATCAAAATTCTCTCGACATTCAGGTGGACTATCCGCGAGCAATTTGCCGACCGATACCAAGAGAAGCGAGTCTTCTGCATTGGTGACGCAGTCCATCGCCACCCTCCTATCAATGGGTTGGGCAGCAACACCTGTATCTCTGACGCTTTCAACCTTGCCTGGAAGTTGGCCTACGTTCTTAAGGGGTGGGCTTCTCCGACTCTACTGGATTCGTTGACCCCCGAGCGTAAACCGGTTGGAGATGGCGTCGTTCGCCGTGCAAACGATGGCATGCTGGCTCACCGGAGACTGTGGGCTTTGATCGGAACTGATCCCGAATCTCGCAAAGGGTTTAGGGACAGTCTCGCGTCAGAAACCTCGAAGGGTGCGGAGGCTCGCGAGAATCTTCGCAGGGCACTCGGCGATACCCAAGATGAAGTGCAGGCACTTGGCATCCAGATGAACCAAGTCTACCTATCGGAGGGCGTGGCTACCTTTATCGAGCCCGGCGACGAACCCCCCACCTTTGAGAACTTGAACGCTCTCAGGGAGGTCAAGGTTAGCACTTATCCAGGCTATCATCTCCCACATGTCTGGGTAGCTGCCAACGGACAAGGCTCTAGAATCTCTACGCTCGACATCACCGGCCAAGGCCGTTTCACTCTCTTGACTGGCATCGGAGGCGAGGCATGGAAGGAAGCAGCCAAGCAGATCTCAGGCAAAGGGCCTGGCGTGGAAATCGCTGCTCACACGATAGGATTTAGGGGTGACTTTATCGACTGCTACAATGACTGGTTCAATGCGCGTGGGGTGGGTGAAACTGGTGCTGTTCTTGTGCGACCCGATCACTTTATCGCTTGGCGGTGCCAGGAACTTGTCTCCGATCCTGTTGGAAAGCTTTATGAAGTGTTGGAACGGATCCTTGGGAAGAATTTCCAGACGAACGGGGTTGCTTAGATGACCTCCAACCCTGCACCACGAACTACAATACTCCTGGGCACATGATAAAGGTCCATGATGACAACGGGGTAGATGCGGGCATATCTCTGGCGCGATAGGTTTCCACACACTTCTGGTATTGAACTTGCGACGTTGACCCTGTATATACGGCCATGTCATATATCTATTAAGGAAATGGCTTAGTATTCTATCTATTGCGACTGGCCAACTTTATCCCTGGCCCAAACCCAAAACTCCATGGCCGCATATGACAATGAACGGCACGACGACTTGATATTGATAGATAAACCTTCTAGGTGCTATTAAGAATCATATAATCACTGAGCTTCAGACACAGTATTGTACTGCTTCTGTAGAGAGCCATCTATAAAAGTGTATGGGCTATGTTAGTACGAACATATCGGAGTGTTCTTCATATCACAGCCTGGCAAAACCAGATAACGAAACTTAAAACTATTGCTTTGTACCTTAACAAAAGTACATCATACAAGTATTAGTAAATGATGAAGGAACGGGGGATCACATCCATAGTTCCTCTTATGTACTGCCTCATAGAGACGCAGCATCTCTATATGGACTCAGCAGTAATGACATTCTATTGAACATCGGGATGGTTTGAGGAGGGAAAAAATGAATATATTGAGATGAAACCCGGGGCAGCCACGCTCTATTCGAATTTCATATGGTTGCTTACTCTACCAATCTTCTCAATCTCCACCTCCACCAGATCGCCGTCCTTCAGGAAGGCTTGGGGTTTCATAAATAATCCTACTCCGCCTGGAGTCCCGGTCATGATCAGAGACCCTTTCTGCAAAGTTTGTCCTTGACTGCAAAACTCAACCAGTTTCGCCACGCCAAAGCACAGGTCCGACGTATTCGTATTCTGCCGAAGCTCTCCATTCACAAAGGTCTTCAACGACAATCCATCCGCGTCACCGAGCACGTGGGAGGCGACGAGACAAGGCCCGAGTGGCGCATACTTGTCAAAAGACTTGCTAAACGTCCACTGTGGGACAGGCCCCGCTTTCCCTGACTCTCGTTGCCAATCGCGAGCACTAACATCATTGCCGGCCGTATATCCGGCAACGTATTCCAGCGCATCGGCCGCTGACACGTTTTTGGCATCCTTCCCAATCAGCACGACCAGTTCACCCTCGTAGTCGCACTGCCCTTGGGCAATCTTGGGGATTGGAATGTCTTCCCCGTGGTCAGCCACAGAAGGACTGGGCTTCGTGAAGACAGTTGGACAGGTCGGCAGAGGGCGGCCGGTTTCCAGTACTGAGGTAATATGATTTAGCAGTTGCCCTGTTCGTGGCATGCGGGTGGAAGCTCACCGAACTTACTGTGCGTTTTGTAGTTGAGCCCGATACATCGGATGATGGGCACTGCTTCAGCTTCTATAGGCCCCAACAGCTTTCCAACAGTCTCAACTCTGTCTGTTGGCCTTGCACTCCAGATATCTCGACCTTCTAGCACTTTGACTTGGAGCTTGCCGTCTTTCGCGAGCTGTGCAATGGAGTCCACATCTGAATCTCTCTCAAGAAGAGGCTCTCCATATTTGATCGAGGCTTCGCCACTGGAGGGGATGTATCGCACGAGTCGATCCCAAGCGACAAGTTTAGAAGCCATTTTCCGACTTGTATGTGTGGGTGTAAATGGTGTCGATGGCGTGGCTGATAAAAACAAGTGATGCTTGCCGCCGATCCGAATTGAGTAACACTGTGATTATATGCAGAAAAATGTATAAATACGTTTAGTGGAAGTCTGAACACAAGATTCGCTTTGTTTTCTTCCCAGCGGTGCATGGAGAGGTTGACTACCATTTTCAAGTATTATGTGCTGGGCACTGGTTCGGAAGAACCACCTTTGCCGGGAGACATTTCGACCGCTAAACCCGGAAAAGGTGGTCACATCCCACATCGCATCCTCCTCCAAGAATCCTGCCTGGGATTCGATAACGACTCAGGACCGGAGAAGTTTATAGACTCAACATGTTGTCGAACTTCGAGAAAATAATGGAGTCATAGATTATCAAGACTCATACCACTTACAGAGTACCTATCAATTTTCAATTTGTCCAAGATTCTCAAGGAAGATGCCTCTCCCACCGAATGATCAGCGTATCCGGATACTGCGCACAGCCTTCACAGTCTATTATCACAATGACTTGACGAAGACACGCAAATTCTACCTAGACTTCGGACTGAAAATCACCGAAGAACGTCCCGATGGACAGATCTTCTTCAAGGGCTATGGCACGGAGCCCTTCGTCTACGTGGCCAAACAAGCAGACGGCGAAAGCAAATTCGGCGGTGCGGCTTATGAGGTCGAATCTCGAGAAGAGCTCGAAAAGGCTGCTCGCCTACCAGGAGCGAGTCCAATTAGCAACTTAGAGGCGCCCGGTGGCGGAGAAATCGTGACGCTGACGGATCCTATCGGTTTTAAGGTGTTTTTGGTCCACGGACAGACACAGAAGGAGGCAGAGGCTCCCCATCTAGAGAAGCTCGTTGTCAACTACGCGGAGGAGAAGCCGCGAAAGGGAGAATTCCATCGATTCAAGACTGGACCGGCTCTTATCCATCGATGGGGCCATTATGGAGTCACTTATCCAGAGGGAAAATACGAAGAGATGTACGACTGGTATACCAAAACTTTATCACTGGCTCCATCCGACCTTGTATATCGAGACGGAAAACCAATCACCTGCTTCTTCCACATCGACCGTGGCCTCGAATATACCGATCACCACTCGTTCTTTTTCAAGCCATGCAAAGCTGATGCGGCGCCTTCAGTGGCCCATTCAGCTTTCGAAGTGCACGATTTCGATGTTCAGCAGCTAGGTCATCAGTATCTGCAAAGCCAGGGCCATGAGCTCTGCTGGGGCGTTGGCAGGGTGAGTTGCATTAGCATTTCACAAGTCTCAATACTCAACTGACGACTTTCCCTGTTGACTAACATGATGGGATCTAGCACGTACTTGGAAGCCAGGTATTCGATTACTGGTTCGACCCCAACAAATTTGTCGTGGTACGTGGTTCCCCTAACAGATGATTCCCCTTAGATTTGTGCTGACCGCTGTTATTAGGAACATTATGCCGATGGAGATGTTGTAAATATTGAGACTGAAGTCTCTAAGGTGCAGGCAGGACCTGAAGCCTTGTCCATTTGGGGACCACCTGTGCCGTCGGTTTTTTAAAGGAAAGATTCGACGTGTCAGACGCCCCTGAGACGTCTCCATATTTTCGGTCTATGTACAATACCAAAGTATATTAATAGGCCACACTGATTTTGGTATTCCAGTCTTAATTTCCCCCCGAACATGACAGGTCGCTCTCGTTTATGACTCATGATGAAGGGAATGGACTTTCTTCATTGGAAGCCAACTTAGGTGTCTTCACCGAATTAGGAGCAACCATGAGACCCTCCACCACGAGCCAAATAATATCTCCCGAATATCGCCAAGATGAATTTCATATCTACATACTCTACCCCCTTACTTCCTAGGATACTGCTGATCCTTACCTGGAAATGCCAATGGGTGGCTACTATCGGCTGTTCGATTTGGAACCTTTGAAGCTGCGTGCGCGAAGTAGAAGTTGGGTCACTAGTTTAGCGGCACCACCTTATCCTGCCACTCACCTTCCTCGAACTCCTTTCGGGTGTTGCAACGGCAGACCCTAACAAATCTAGCACGTTTTCAGACTAACCCATTGCATCGGTCTAGAGCCGTTCACACCAACAAGTATGGGCTACTTGAATGGAAGTGAGTGTATTTAGAAAGCTCCTTGACACGAAGAGTAATGTATGATGCGACGCCGTATCAAGGCGGCATGATAACCATGAGGTCGGATACTATGTTGCAGTTAAAAGGATCAAGAGATTGTCGAAGTTCGATGGACTAAGGCGCAAAGAACAGACAACCCCACGGCAGTGATTCCAAGTAGTTTCCCAAGAAAAAGGAAGAAAAGAGAGAGGGGGAAAAAATTGGATGAGCCGGTTTTGATGCCGCCCAAACTGACTGGAGCTGGGCGGGCCCTGGAGTGACTAGTGGGACTGTACGGCCACTCTTTAGTCTCCATTTACACTACGTTACTGCCGTCTGGAGGAATTGAACTTACGAGGTGTGGTGCCCTGATGGTAGATGAAAGGTCCCTGAACTTGGGGGTTTGGGGGATGTGGAGATTTGGGGAAAGAATTTGCAGACTAGTTTACACTAAAGATGCGGGGATTGTACGAGCCTTGACCAGGCTGCACTAGGATGAATAGATCAAAGACATAGCTCTTTTAGCGTTAGGTGGCGTTCGGAACTGGGGCATGCCGTATCGAAACTCCCCACGACAGCTGGTGGTTTCGCTCCGTAACCTCCAAGCTCAGTTCTGACTCTCCGGGCTCGCTCATTCTCAAACATCCTTTCCGAATGCACAAATTGCAGTTTCTTTCATTTTTCTTGAATTACCAATTGACCACCACTGATCTTCGCATGCCTCTCTGCATGTAACACTCATGTCGCTCCACGGTTAGACAGCGACTCCAATCCGCCAACCCCAGTAGGTCTCCGCTTTTACTGCCCATCCTCATTGTTCCAGTCCATTCGCATCACCTTCCTCATGTACAAATGCAACGCGTGCGGTAAAAGCTATGCGGGCAGGACTTCTCTGGCGCGGCACACTCTCAACCACCAAAAGAAGAAGCAACACGTCTGTGACACCTGTGGTGTTGTCTTCTACAGGCGCGATCTTCTTTCTCGTCATCTGAAATTACACGACCGCAGACCCACCGGATCCGAAGCTGGCTCTGACGCGCAATCATCCGTATCCGGCACGGCCCACAGCGAAACCCGGAAAAGGTGTCATACCGCCTGTAATCGGTGTCGGGAGCTGAGGATTAAGTGTAGCGGCGTGAATCCATGTGCCTCGTGCTCCAAAGCCGAACAACCCTGCGAGTATGAGAGGCCCTCTGGCCGGCTTAGCCACCTGCCGTCCCAGTTTCAAACTGCCAATATCTGTCCGGTCGATAGCTTCGACTCTGCTGAGCAGTACAATTCACCTGAACAACAAGAAGAACGCTTGGGAGGACCATCAGATCCCAATCACATTACCGAACCGGATGCGGTTCCGCCAGGGGCTGCTGCCACCATGTCCGAAGCGCCAAGCCCCATGGACACCTTGACCCTTGGCACTCAACAGGAGCAATTACAAGAGCCAGAGGAGATCTCAGGTCGCCTTCCCCTTCCTCATGTAGAGGAGATTGATTCGATGGATATGCAATTCAGTGGACATCATACAGACCCAGTCTTCTGGCCTTGGTTGCATGAAACCTTATATCTTCCTAGCACCTACGATGATCTCATGCTGGACGCCATGCCGCCGGCCGGCATATTGGATGGAAGCATGACATATAATCCAGAAGATGGTCCATTCCCGATGTCATTCTCCAGCGGCGAGATACGTTCCCCAAACAGCAGAGACTTGCACACCGCCGTTTCCATTGTCACTATTCCAAGGCGGACTCCAGGTTGGGATCCCTCCGTCGCCCGCGAAGCATCGAACTTCATCTCACATGTTGTCGAAGGCTCTCGCATGACACCTCAGACCGTCAGCGCAATACCCCGGCTGTCCGAGCCCAACTACAGCGGGCACGCAGGTCGGATCCGTGTCATAAATGAGCTTGTTGACTTTGCTTCTCGGTACAAAGAGCCTAGGTCTGGCGCGATCCCTAATCATTCGGCCTTTTGGGCCGGCATGTCGGAAAAGGTTAGGGAAGCTTTCGAAATCCCAGAAAGCTCCAGCTCTACTACTGTCCCGATATTGGACCAATTCGTCCACCTGTTTCTAGAGTATTTTGATCCCCTCTGGCCATTATTCAGTCCGCAGAATCTGGACATTCACCAACTCCATCCACTCCTCTACCTTGTCTTAACCACAATCGGCGCCATGTATTCGGACCAAAAGTCAAGCAACTACGGCAACATGATGCACGGAAGCGTTCGTACATGCCTTGTTAGTCCACTAGAACTCGACAATCCCGAGAGTGACCTCATGTGGCTGGCGCAAGCCCGTGTCTCTACCCAAATGGCCGCACTTTACTTTGGACAGCCCAAGGCCTTTTCATACGCGCAGCACCTAGGTGCTTTGCTCGCTGCCCAAGTAAGGAGGATGGATCTTTTCTCAGACGCCTACACAAAATGTAACATGGGGGAATTCAACAACCCAAGAGCCTCAGATCAGGAGCGTCTCGCTATCTGGCTGCGTCTTGAGGCTCGGAGAAGACTGGCATTCGCTATATTTCGTGCTGAATCCTACACCAGCATTCTCCTCCACGCGAGGCCGATGGTATATCTGGGGGAGATTGATTTGGCTTTCCCTTCATGTGAGACTGTCTGGCGAAGCGAAAGGCTTCCCCCAAGATTGTGCCTTCAGTTGATCGAGAGCGACAAGACTCCCGGGCGTGATTTACGCGCTTCAGATATCTACCGCATTGCTCTTGAAAAGGACGAAGCGCTACCTCCATTGGACCCTATAGGACACGACTTGCTTGCTCTTGGTCTTCTTTGGCCGGTTTGGGAGTTTACCCGTGACCAGGATCTGTTCTTGGGAGGTACAGACGATGAGCCGCGGGTGTCTACTGCGCCACCAACAGACGGCGGAAGCACGCACACGCCTTCGGGAATCCCCAGTCCAGGGCTATCGGGCCTCGAGGAAGAGACCAGTCGGAGTCAGCAGCACAGAATACTATTAACAACAAGGATGCTTGCTACGCCGACATTGTCTGAGGTTGAACGCCTCGAAAGTGCCCCGAGGCAAATGTCAGACTTTTCCGCGGGGTATGGACGTCTGTTATGTGCCTGGCAGAAATGGGAATCATGCGTCCCGTGGGTCAAATCGCTAGTGCGAACCGATTTCGACCGCAGCGGCCTCATGAGCAGTCTCCTCTTTTACCACCTCGCGTTTGTCTACCTCAGCTGCCCGATATCGAGTCTTCACCAGATCCAGTACGGTCTCGCCGATAACCGACCGTTGGACCCAGACCAGTTACAACTAGCTTACCGGTGGGCAAACTCATCTCGAGCACGCCTTGCTGCCGAACGGGCCATCTCCATTTGCTCGCTCATCGGGAAGCAAAATCCTCCGCGGAAACGTACGGACGTCAAGTTCAACTTGCTTGCTTATATAGCATTACACCGCGCCATCGTTCTCCTCTGGGCATTTGCGGGCGCCAACGATTCGGTCAACGGCGGGGAATCGGGAGGCTCTCAATTTACTCTACAGATTGGAGCATCCCCAGAAATTTTAATAAACCGCTCCAACAGCGCAAATATGATATCCTGTTTAGTACGGTTATACGACACGATTAGCCCCGGCCGGTGGACTCCGTTTGCAGAGGCTGCAAGGCCCTTGGCAAGCACTCCATTCCCTCAACTAAGGTGATACTCCGACACAACCAGGAAGGACGCCTTTCTTGCGACATAATTCTCATGGCTGCCGGTGTGGGTTGAAATGATGAGATAATACAGAGCTTCAGTGACCAGCAGTCTCGAGTGTTTGAAGCTCGCGCAGGTCCCGTGACCGCCTCGTTTTTTTCGGGGGTCCACGTCACCGAAACGCCAAGACATTGCCACTTGCGTTAAAGCCCGAACCAACGACAAATTCGCATGTAGAGAAATGCTTCTCCAGTCAGCACCGCCGCATCTAATATTAGAACTAGGAGTGGTTTTCTCTCCTCTCGCTCCTCTCTATGTCTCGTCGACCTCACAAGAAATCTAGAAATGGCTGTCTTGAATGCAAAAGGCGGCACATAAGAGTGTGTCTGCTTCATCTCCTCCAACCCTGACCTTGACGTCCTCATTGTTAGGCTAACTCCTGCCCACGCAGTGCGATGGAAGCCACCCGGTATGCGCCAACTGTAGCGCTGCGGAGATAAAGTGCTCTTTTCTCGGACACGATTCGCTGCATATCGTTCAGGAATTTCCTCTAGTCCGTTCAGATGCATTGTCAACGGGCACCGTCTCAGACGTGGCCTCGGTATCAAATATTGGGGAAGATCCGAGTGCTAGGAGTATTCAGGAAAGATTTGGAGACTATGGTCTGAATATGACTCACCTCAAACTTTTCAATAATCTGTATAGCAAGGAGTTTCGGTCGGTGGAACGGCTGGCGCCCCCGGACATCATTCCAGTCAGTATATACATCGAGAACGGTCTGAAGACGCCTTATTTAATGCATCAACTCTTGGCGAGCTCAGCACTACATCTGAGCACCATGGCCCCGGATACTTGCAATTTCTATCGCCAATATTCCACCAGCTTACAAAACCGTGCACTATCCCTATTCAAGGAGAGTCATCCCAGCATGGCAGTCACGTTAGACAACTGCGTGTCGATGTTCCTATTTTCCTCTTTAGTTGGCGTTCATATTCTATGTGACACTCTACATTACCAACGAGGGAGCCTGGACCAGTTCATCGATAACTTCACGACCTGTCTTCATGTTAATCGCGGATTGTTGGCCATCATCGACCAATCCCGGCATCAACTACGCCAATCGGAGTTGGGGCCGTCTCTGAAACTACCAGAAACCATCATGAACGCCACAAACGGGAGAGGATCGGAATGTGACATACTTGTGGAACTTATAAATGCCACGAATCTTACCCCATCGGCTCAAACCGCCTGCAAAGATGCAGTATTGTGTCTTCAACGGGCCTATAACTCGCAGTACGTGGCTCCGGGGGGTAAGCCAGGACTTCCCATGCTCTTTGCCTGGCCGGTACTCGCTTCCCCTGAGTATGTGGACTTGTTACGCCAACACCAAGCAGTGGCGCTTGTTATACTGGCTTACTACGCAGTGCTACTGCATCGCGGTCGAGATATGTGGCTTGTCTCTGACAGTGGCCATTTCTTAATCAACTGTATCAACACAAGCCTAGGTCCCGACTGGCGAGAATGGCTTAAATTCCCCTTAGAGGATATCAAAGAGAACCCAGACGCTCAAATATAGAGCCCGAGGTGGGTGACGGCCTTGGCGTTGTCTCTGCATTAAAGCGTGAGGTGTATAACTTCAGTATCTACTGGCTCTTGATTATAACGTTTTTATGGGCAACAAATGATATATAAGAGAAATCCATGCTTTTACGGGTACCAATTGTGTAAAATAGAAGCCGCTATGTGCCCAAGCCGAAGTTTTGGACAGACAGAAGGGCGCAGGAATTTACACCGCTTCCTGCAATGTCTGTCCACTGGCGGTTCCGAGGTCGCTCGTGTCTGACGCTGGCAGATTTGAGAATCGAAGCACTATTACCCTAAAAGTGGCCAATGCGCATCCACTAAGCCAAAGACAGGAATTTCTTGTGATAGATCCCGAAATCTAAACCCTTTATTTTTTGATTTGTGAACATTTTAATCCACTTAGTACCTTCCTTTGTACCTCAGAGAAATTCCTCGTGTTAAACCTTGACTTTCCAGTCCAGCCCGTTCCGCCTCACCCTGACAGTCCTAGCTGCCACCATGAATCCTATCCCGAGCGCGAGAGACGCACCCGTAAACCCCTGGATCCCAAAGTACCTGCCGTCATTAGCCGTAACGAGGGCCCCCGCAATTGGTGGGCCTGTGAGGACGACAAAGCTCAGGATCGTAAATGCCATGCCAAGCCTCACGCCAATCTTATCCAGGTCCTCATCCCTGGTCAAGCTGCCCACAGCGCTCGGAAACAAGCCCTGCACACCGCCGGCGGCAATACCGAACACGGATGCCCATGCATAGACACCCGCGGAGTTGACAACGGCCATCCAAGCAAAGACGGACACACAGGCTATGAAAGCCGTTGGGATGAATACGTTGATGGGTCCAAAAAGATCTGCCAGATACGGCGGAACAAGACGACCAAGAAGGCCGACTCCGTTGAGGACAAACAGAACATTCAAACTATTCGTATAGCTCATTCCTAAGATATCACGACTGAATGATGCCGCATAGTAAAATGGCACATAAACTCCAGCAAATGACTGTCAATCGCAATTAGCCCCAGAAACGATGGCTCGGGGGGGAAATAAAGGGAGAGAAGTTACCAAAGTTACCCCAATGAGGACCAGTACGTATTCGGGATTTCGGAATGAAGGCCAGTCAACGAGTGCACCGCCCTTTCTCGGTGGTAGTCTTGTCTTAAGAAGCAGATTCACTACCACAAGATTTGCGAATTGGATAAACCCAATAGCCCTCACAGTCCATGAAAGTCCCATTCTTGGGAGTAATTCTCTCACGATGGCTGGAAACACCAAGCCTCCTACTCCGGTGCCAGTAAACACGATGCCAATGGCAAGACCTCGTCTCTTACTAAAGTAAGTCGGCAAGACTGCGATGGATGGGCAAAATGTGAAGCCATTCCCAAGACCTATGCATACGCCCTGTGCTAGGAGTAGCTGCCAGTAAGTGGTTGCAATGGATGTTATGAAGATGCCGAGTATTTGAAAGACAGAGCCCAAGGCAATAACATGCCGCAGATAACCAGCATCTGTGAGGCGACCAGTTAGAGTGCCCAGGAAGAAAAGCAAGAACACCTGCATTGAGCCAATCCAGGCAACTTCGGAGGGTGTGCGATGTAATGCTTCAGTATAATAGGTCTGAAATGTTCCAAAGGAGATGATTAACCCCCATGTGTTAATGAGTACTAGATGGGAAGCGACAACTGGAATATTGTTAGGCCTATGTTAAACGGGAAGGGATATAGGAGTGCACATCTTACCTACTCCCCAAGCCTGGAATCCTCCATCTGGAGGAGGGCCATGATCGTATTCATTGCTGCTTCCTCTGGGAAACCTGGAGAGGAGCCTTGATAATTTTGATTTTCGGCGAGTATCAGCACGCTCGTCTGACACTGGCTGGTCTATGATATTCGCTTGTGTAAAAGACACATCTTCGATGGTACCCACACCCACGTCCTTTTCTTTGGCCGTATCCCTCACTTCGTCTTGGGGGATTGTTGGAGAGGAACAACACACAACAGCTTGTGCTTCAGCAGATTCTTTGTCAGTCATGGTGGGGGTGGAGGAAATATTTGACACCGGACAAAGACGCGAGTTCTTACGAAAGAGTCACACTCAAGATCGGCAATATTTTCTGAATTGGCCATTTACTATAAGTTTTTATATACTTCACCCATCAGATCGCTTTCGGCATCAAGGCGAAGCCGAGGTGAGGGTCAGGTTCTCTTGAGAACTAGGTCCAGACTCTAGAGAGACACTAAGTGGAGCGTGGAGTGCATTAAGCTCGATGGCGGCAACTTCTCTCGTATCTTATTGGCTCCTTCCCCAAAGGATGGGCCAATAATTCCAGATGAAAGTCTCCGCGACGGACAGATGATTAAATATAGACAGGACATTCCCTCGGCGAGTCGTAATGGCAGGCACTCCTCTCCATGTATTGCTCGAAAACCTTCCGACATCCATTGCCGTTACAGACCGATCCCGGCTTACAATGAGACCTTCCACCACTACAGCCCGCCCTAACTGTCCGCAACGGGCCGCGTGCGAACATTGCAGTATGATCCCTGTTGAATTGAAGAAGGAAATCTCCAGTTTTATTTTGCTGCTGTTCCTCTGACATGATGGATTCCATTAGGGTCTAAGAAACAGAAGTGCAGCGGCAATCGACCGAAATGTTTGCGATGCCAGAGATCCGGCATAGAATGCATCTATGCCACATCTTCGCCCATTGGAAGACCCAAGAGGCGTCGGATTGATCTCACTATTCGACGAGAACTCGGACCTGTTCCCCAACTACCGGAGCTTCCATCGGCTCATTCACTATTGCCGCCTTGCGAGGTTGGCTCGTGGTTACCTTCCGGAGACTCGCCACAGCAATTATCCAACCAACATGCACGCTCTTCTCCCAATGCTGATTGGGATAAAGAACCATCTGAAGCTCTTACCTTGACGGGGTTATCAGATACAGCCCAGTACGTAGTCTCCGGATCTGGACCTCTTCTAGTTTGTATTCCTCTACTGACAGTTTTGATGGAAGCATCCCGCCGGCCACCTTCGCCCCACAAACGAGTTCCCCACTCGGCTCGAGCTCTTTTCAGCGACCTTGTGCTTGCCTAGCAACACTATACTTGATCTTAGATGAGCTTCAAAGCACCAGCAAAGTGGCATTTCCCGGAGGACTAATGCTTCTTCGCCACTGCACTGGGAAAATGGTACACGCCCTCCAATGCGGCGTTTGCCCATTGCGATACATCACAAGCGTACAAAACACCCAGCTTCTATGTACCGTACTGGTATCGATGGCGCAGATGTATCGAAGTATCGTGGACGCTATAGATGCCGAAGCGGACCTTTCCAGAGAACGAGGCGAGACGAAAACCTGGACTCTTGGTGCAGCTCTCTCGGGAACTACGGACTCTAGACGTCTGCGTGAAGCCCCATCGACATTCGCGCTTGATGTTAGTCCCGAGGAATGGAAGGTGCTTGCGAAGAAGATTGTGAAGGCCGAGATTGCGGGAACTGCTGGTGGCGATCGGAATTCTTTCTTGGATCTTGTGAATTCCCTGGAGGCGAGGCAAGTGAGGTGGCATGCATCACCGCCCTGTCCAGACTTTCCGAAACATTGCATACATGGTCCGGAGAAAACTCCGTTTTGCATACTACACTGCAGACAGGCGCGCAAGCATGTTCGTATGCTCCAGTTATAGGTCACTTTGCTTGAGATAGACGAGAAATCTAGGTAAATTGTTAATACCATGGTCCAGTACGTCATTTCTTCGCGGTTCACCGATGGGTGGATGAACGTCAGCATTCTATAAAGTTGGGATGTAAAAACACCTCTTGGCCAGTCTCCGCGCCAGGCCCTGTGCCCATTGTGACCATCCCAGGTTCCTTCGGTCAATCACAAATGCATGGCGCCTAGTCAGCATTTATTGTTCAAAGTTCATCCAACCATGGTATGGATTCCTGTGCTCCCTTCTTTTGCACCGTCTTGGAAGCGGCCAGATTTGCCAAGCGCACAGCCTTCTCAATATCAAAATCCTGCTTCACAACCTCCAACGCGTACACGCCAACGAAGGTATCGCCGGCGGCTGTAGTGTCGACGGCCTTGACCTTCAACGCGTCAATGTGACCATGTGCACCACCCAGCACTGAATAATAAACGCCATGGCTTCCAAGAGTAATCAACACATTTTTAGCCCCCCACTCGTGAAACACCTGCGACGCCCTGGCTTGGCCCTCCAGCGTTTCCAATTCCTTCACGTCGCATCCGGATAAGATTGCCGCTTCGGTCTCGTTCACGACAAGGTGGGTGACGCCGGGGTAGTACTTTGCGTCAATCTTTTGTGCTGGTGCCGGATTGAATAGAACCGCGACACCCAGCTTCTGGGCAGTGGAAATAATCTGCGTGACTGTCTCCAGAGGGATTTCAAGCTGCAGAATTATCAAGTCCGGCAGCGGTCGTGGCAAATCCGTGGCGTACTCATCGGGGCGCACGGTCCCGTTTGCGTGAGGTGAGAACATGATACGATTCTCTGCCGTTGACTCTTCCACGATGATCGTCGCGACGCCAGTTTTCTTTCCCTTGCGAACTTGTATGTCTGATGTATCGATTCCCACTCCTTTAAGTCCGTCTATAACAAGAGGTCCGTAGCTATCGTCTCCTACTGCCCCAATCATCTTCACAACGGCGGTGCCGTTGTGCACGTCGGATTTTGTCCGCGATAGCTTTGCGCATGCCACAGCCTGGTTGGCGCCTTTTCCACCAAGGCCAATGTTGAAGCCATTCGCCGTGAGTGTCTCGCCGCCCTGGGGAATACGGGTAACGTAGGTTACGACGTCAACGTTGAGCGATCCAATGATCGCTAGCATAGGCTTTTGCGTCATGCGGGGTGACCGGGCTAGTAGGGATTAATGGGAGGGCGGAGGCCGTAAGATGGGAAGATGGGAAGATGGGCTAATAAAGCCTCGCCAGATGGCCAAGTATCATCAAGGAAAGGAAAGTCTAAATTTGCGATTCACGGCCTTGACGGTCACGGTTGTCTGAGTGGCCCGCGTGATACAGTACACAGGTACCGATGCGGGGAACCAGTTCAGGTCCAATTTCAATTACATTTCTGACTCTTCATTGGCTCGCCTCTCGTTCGTTCGGCTGCAGGTCAGGTGATTATGCGATCACATGACTTTCTTTCGAGGAATCTGTTTGAGCCCCTCCTTCAGGATACTTACAATCCATCCCAAACGACCTCGATTATATATCTTCCCTCCAACTGTAATACTCGCATTTTGCAGTGGAAGCCCATAATGTCAGGCTATAGGTTGCACATCGGCCTCGATGAGGACCAAACCGAACGACTCGCCAAAGAGTTACGCGAGTCGGCTCGAGTGGACTACGATCGGCGGGTCGGCCTCGATAGCCTAAGCCCGGAGCACCATCATATCTTCGTCCGCGCACTGAAAAACGTCCTATCCACGGAGCTGGCTGTCTTCACATTTGCGCAGCTTGTCGACGGACTCCCAGTTGCTGATGTCGCATGGGAGCGCAGGGGCCATGATCTCTGTGGGGTGCATCCCCTCGATGAGCATGAAGACTTGTGCCCTGGCACGATGGAGAAGGCCCGAGAGTTGCGCGAGTCATTCGATCCGACGACGCTGAAATTCAACCAGAAGGTAGGTCTTGGGTAGCCAATGCCATTTTTGTTAATTCCCTTGCTGACGGTCCTTACAGCTCGTTCGTGCCTATCGAAAAGCCCCCCAAAACTCGAAAGTGTTTAATTTGCGTCTGATTGAACTCGTTGCTACGGCAGTTCACCAGTTAGGGGCAATGGTATATAAGATGAACTTGCGGCTCCACGATGGCGACGCTGATAGCGTGGTTAACTGGAGCATGCCGCCGGACCTGTGGGGCAACGTGTGGGAGGTACCCAAGCCACCTCCAACGCTTTTCAACCTCCCTCACTATATGGCCCACGATATCTACCCCGAGGGCGCCGCTGACATGACTGGCTACTGGACAGAAGACCGCATCCTCGGCGGAGTCATTATGTTCAATCGCAGAGCCGAAGCCAATACTACGGACGACACCGCGATGCCCAATGTCTACATCCATTCCTGTCGCGTAAAAGTAACTAATCGCATTACTCAACTGCGTGACGATCAGCAAAACGCACTTTTGGCTTTCTTCTTCGCGGACTCGCCATCTCCCGAGTCATGCCCTCTTCCCGTTCTCCCCGATAAACAGAACCGCATTCGCATCGATGTCCACGAGGCAACGCTGCATCACCGCGTGTACAGAGATGTATGGGAGCGCCGACCCTTGTCGCTACGGAAGATTGAGTATCTCGTGCGGAGACCGAGGGCTGAGGTCGACTACCCAGAAATGCGAGCCCTTGTTGAACAACTCAACGACAATTCCAGGTATCCTGCGACTCAAGTTGAATTATACAGGGACGCGCAGCCTCCGCCGCCTAGCGAGCACTCGCCACGCGAAAATGTTATGCAAATTTGCATTCCTTCATTTGTGGCAGGGGATATATCGGCAAATACAAAGTCGCCGCCAACCGTAGGAGGCTGATCCGTCGACCGGGCGCGAAATTTTCGAGGACCACCCCATGTTGTAAAATATCTCATTCTCTCATTCTCTTGTTGTAATTTATGTGTTATCTCTACATGGTACCTCAATGGAAAGACAAAACTTCTTTCAGTTTAAAGCGTACAATAGTGGTAATGGACTGTGCCCATTGAAGTGACCGGCGCCTATGCAGCCTGGCTTGCCAGGGCCCAGGGCCTTTGGCGGCAGATACCCAGATTAGAGATGGAGGAGCAAGAATAGCCTATCGCTAGTAATAGCCAATGCCAGACAAGTGGTGAAGGAGCATCAATATAACGGGGATGGGCTGCAAACAAGGCGACCCACCCTCACCTGCTGCTGCCTGAAACAGCCACCATCCATTATGACAGCAAACTGCTGAGGAGTCATGTTGGCTCTCGGATAAACAAAACATTATTAGTTCTGTCCTGAAAGACGAAATTCCATGCCCTCGCTGTGCTATCTCACCCAGTCGATCTGAGCATCAATGGGCTTGCAGATCCCACG
The DNA here is from genome assembly GCA_002812735.1 of Scedosporium dehoogii. Classification (NCBI taxonomy): domain Eukaryota; kingdom Fungi; phylum Ascomycota; class Sordariomycetes; order Microascales; family Microascaceae; genus Scedosporium; species Scedosporium dehoogii. The sequence continues at coordinate 62,738 of PGIR01000048.1, read as the reverse complement.
ATCCTCGTCCATCTCATTAACTCCCCAAAGTTATGTGTAAGTGAATTCTACCTCATTGCTAGTTTAAACCCCATAATTTGCACTGCCTATATCTCTTTTGTTTCGTTTTCAAACTCTCGCGGTCCCTCTTACAGTCTTACTCTTCGCTACCATTTTCATATTTGTGCCTGTTTTGCTCCCCCACGATGCCGTCCCCACCCCGTGAAGGAGCACCAAGCTCCCCTTCCATCTCCGTCCGAACGGATATTGTGATCAGTATGCGGGTGTTCCTTCAGTGCGATCCTGAACCCCGAAACCAGCCATTCGTCCCAAAACATGACCCTCGGTGCCGAGTCTTGTGTTTCGCATTGGACCTTGGCCTATCCATCCTGGAGACCCCGGCAGCCTGACGGGCTCTTGTCGAGACAGGCATGCGAGTGGTACAATCCTTGGGCCCGCCGCGTCACGAAGCATCTCGCTGTCAATGATGTGGTCGATGTGAATTCTAGCAAATGCGCTCAGGAGGGTTGTCTCGTATGATATATCATACCCCTATAGTTATTGTCCGAGTCGGTACATCACGACAAACAATTGATATTGGGGAAGTCAGTGGCCACGGATTTCACAGTCTGTGTTTCTGAGCTCTTGTCGTTGTCCACATGGGTCTGGGCTTTGACAGTCATGACTCATGGAAAGAACCTCGACGTACGTTGGTCTCGCGAATTTACCACTACCTTGCTCGGGCATGGTATTTCACGTCAATCCGTGTTTAATTTCGGGCAGTGTTGAAGTGCTTGGTGTGGTATTGCCGTCTCCGTCCCTCTCATTCAAGCAGCCTTGGACGTCTCACCAGCGTTGTCGGAACCGGTCCCTATTCGAATTTTCAATTTTCGGTATTCTTTCCACTTGCTCGCAATTTCCGACACCTCGATATGCCAACTCTGTAGGATCAAGTCAACTAGTGGTCTTGGCTTTCTGAAAGTGAATGATTCGCCATAGTCATCTGACTCAGAATCACTGTGGAGAACCGACTTCGAGCGCCCTTTCCATGACAACTGGACGAAGTTCATTTAAAGAGCTTCAGGTGCTAGGATTTCTTTCCAAGAAGAGAATCCATTGCCCCTAAGACTCTAAACTACAATTCGATATTTCAACACCTCTCCATACGTAACCGCGTCCTTGCCAGTCAGTATTAAAGACTCTCTTCGTTGCCTGACGACAATGGCATCTTCATTCAAGCAGCAGCTCCGGGGCTGCACATGGACAAAAGATCAGTATCTCATCTCGACGGATCCCGCTCACGTCCCCGTGTCTACGTTGATTGACATTTTCGCTTCCGATGATTTTTACTGGGCAAACACCCTTCCCCCATCCGCCATGGAAGAGATGTTGCAGAATTCACTTTGTTTCGGGCTATATGAGCTGCCTTCATCCCACGCCGATCGAGACCCAGGGAGCCCTACAAACGGCACGGAGAAAATATTCATTGGAATTGCTCGCTGCATTACGGATTTTGTCACGTTTGTCTATCTCACAGACGTGTGGGTGAACCCGACATATCAAGGGAAAGGGCTTGGAAGTTGGCTGGTCAAATGTGTCCAGGAGGTCATCGAAGCGATGCCGCATCTTCGACGGAGCCTACTTTTCACGGCAGATTGGCGACGTTCTGTACCCTTCTATGAGAGAATCATGGAGATGCAGCTGATCGAAACGAAACACGGTGAGGGCCTTGCAATTATGGAGAGGAAAGGCAGGGGCCATCCGAGCTTTGGACGAGAAGGGACTGGCTATAATTAGTTCATGTTGTTTTGGGGGGAGTTGTTTTCGCCTTCTTTATTGAGCTTTAATAAATGGAGTCGGAAGATGAAGGGCTAATTCGTTGTAGGTGTCGTGGAGATGTGGATCGAGAAGATATAGATAACGTACCCTGTCATTCTCGGGAGTCGGGACTCGGCACGCAATAGAGACGAAGTAAGCATCAGCCCCATTGAATCGTCGTTTTCCACGCACGCGCTTTCCAGCTTCGTTCAATGGCGATTGTTTTCTTCACGCCGAAGATCACCCGGGCGCTAGTTTTCAGCTCGCGATCACCCACCCACTCCCCATCTCTCTCGACCACATTCTCAACCGCAGCTGCCATGAAAAGACTGAAGAACTTCGTGTCAAGCGCAAAAGTTAGTGTGCTCGAGTCGAAGGCGTCGCGAAAGATGCGGGCGGAGACTTCGCCAGAGACTCCGCAGGAGACTCCACAAGAGGCTCCGCGAGAGACTCCAAGGGAGGAGACGCCACCCGACAGTGACGGGGGGTCCAACTCCAACTCCACCCGGGACAAGTTGAAATCCCTCTGGTGAGGTGAACCCATAAATTCCTGAACATCATTGGCAGAAAACCACTAATAAGTAATCCAGGGAAGAGGGCCTGTCGAAGGGAAAGGTCGAACTCGTGAAGGGAAAGTCAAAGGTGGAGAAGTCGATAGAGGAGGCTCTTGGACTAGGTCATAAGCCAAACGTTGTGCCTCCCGGCGAGCCAAATATCCGCAGTGAGCACCGAACGGTCGAGATCGGCTGGCATCCTGTCGCAGGGGGGGCAGGTAAATGGTTCGCCGAACAGACTGGTCTGGGCAAGTTGATCACCGAAAAGATCAACAAGTATCCCGATCCGACTCAGCACTGGGCTGTGCTTGTCGGCGGTTATTCCCATGAGCTTTGGATGGTGCGGTAGTCTGCCTTCCTTGAAATAAGACACCCAAGACTAACACGGGGATATTTAGGATGAGCGTCTGGACGTCATCTACATAAATGGGGTCGTCAATCGAGAAGAGTGGCGCACGTTCGAGGTCGGAAAGACTCGGTTTAACGACGAGGCCCTCAGACAGGTTGGTAAGTAGCCACTCGCATCGACCCAGCTTCGCAACTCTAGCGCTGTTGGCGAATCTAACGGTTTTACCTTCCCATCCTAGGCGAGATGGTCATTTACAATATGAGGCGGGTCAGGGCCGCATACAATTTGATCAGTAACAATTGCCAAAATTTCGCCGTGGCTATGCTCGATGCCATTCATGTCGGTGCACACAGGCAATTTGCCACGACCTTTGCCATCTACCAGACTGCAACTGGTTCGGGATCAATCAAGGAACTTTTTGCTGATGAACCCTCCGAGGATGAGGAGGAAGGAGGTCCAGAGGGTCAGCCATCTCAGACCCACCAGCAGGCTTTGCAGCATGCACAGCAAGTGATGGACCAGCACACCACAAAGCTAGACGCGCATTAATATTGTATATGCTTGGCTGTTTTCTTTCCAGAACCAAGAGAGTGAAGTAGAAGGCTAATTTACAATGTCGCATGTGACTAATGGTTAAGCTGAACGGCTGCTCCGGATGGATTGTTGAAACGCTATGAGTTACGAAGGGAAAGTAAAGGAAAGGCGACATGGTTGTCTCCCTATCTCCCTCTCCCTCTCTGTATGTGGTATGAACCCATTGAAATTGAGCTTGTACAAATATCGCGGCCTCGGCGAGAATGCGAAGGGAATGAACATGCGAAACTATACAACTGAAGCTGTCGACAAACTCGCCACCAAGCACTTATCCTGTATAATGGACGACCCGAGGCTGAGAGGTAGATATGGGTGGCTAATTCCTGACCCATCCCGCAGCTACAATGGTCCTGCTCGCTCCGTCACATCAGTCCTCCCCTCAAGCGCTACTTACACCTCGTAGCATTGTACTGGCGACGGCTAGAAATATAATGAGGATTGTGTTGTAAATATAGGAAGCTTGAGTTTGCATAGGGACTACACTAGTAGTATATACCCTTAGACATGCGCCAAGCCCCATGCACCTCCATTTACATGACCGTAATATGTGAATTTCTGGCAAATGGGAAATAGAAGGTGTGTTACGTAAAGTCGCTGTCTTGGCCTTAAGCTGACGAAGCTGGATTTGGAACATCGAGTGCTACCCCTCTTGACTGCGGCAAACGGCGGATGCCTAAAGTGGGGGCCGAAGACCTATTGGGGTCTCGAGAAAGCCCAAGGCAGACTCGGCCAAGACCAAGCTTGCGTTCGTTTTGCTAAATGGCAGCTGTCCTCATATTCACTTCCAGAACCGTCGGCTTATTATAGATGGCGGAAGAGTACCAAACCGGATAGTAAAAGTAAAGATTCCCCGTTGACGTGAACTGCTAATCACATCTTCGTTATGAGGTACGAATATACCACACTTGCAACTGAGGAAATCAGGCTGGTCACACTTCTGCCTGGCAAGCCTGGTGATCCCATCCGAGTTGCCATCCACCACGCCAGGCTTACGGAGCCGCCCGCTCAGATCTCATCAAGACTTACCTTGGATCAGCTGCGACAGACTCTCCCATCAGGCTGGTGGGTTGGACAGACCGTCGAGGATCGGATTATATTCGATCATGACAAGTACCCTACGACATGGACTCACCCCAATCCAACTATACCACCGGCCGCTTATGAGGTCCCCGAGGAACCTCAAACGTTTGAGCCGCGCTATGAAGCTCTATCCTACACTTGGGGTTCGATGGCGGATTTGGAGACCGCTTACGTGAACGATCTGTCTGGCTCTAGTTGCTTTGGCACGCTTTCCGTCGGCAAGAATCTTGCAGAGGCCATACGACATTTACGGTACACCGACAAATCTCGAGTGTTTTGGATAGATGGTATATGCATTAATCAGGGGGATCTTCAAGAGCGAAATGAGCAGGTGGGTCGGATGGGGCTTATCTACCGTCTCGCGCATCGGGTTGTCGTCTGGCTTGGTCCATCAGGGGACAACAGCGAGATGGCTTTCGCCGCCTTAGACCGGCTAGGAAGCCTAGTTGAGTATACCACCAACAAGTCCTTCATGCCAGCGCCGGGGTGTGCAGAGCACGGATGGAGCCGCAGCGGCTTCGTCTTACCCTTCGATGCGCAGATCTGGCAAGCCATATATGATCTTTACCAACGCCCGTGGTTCGAAAGAATTTGGGTGGTACAGGAGATCCAGCTGGCAAACAAGCATTCCGTTCTGCAATGTGGCAACGATGAGATCACTTGGCCGCGTTTTCGTCGGGCTTTTCTTTCGATCAACCACAAGAGAGTCGGCGTTCCGAGCTTCTTTCAGGGATCCTTGCAAAAGCCCGTGTCGATATGTCGGGACCTCTCGACTATGTCATTCGAAGACTTGCTAATGGTTTCGAAGAACAGACAATGCAGTGACGACAGGGATCGGATATATGGAGTCCTCAGTATTAGCCCGTCATGGTTCTCAAAGGAGTTGACGCCCGACTACACCGCACCAGTAGTTGATGTTTACAAGTCCGTTTTTTTGATCCATGCCGCGAGGACCCGAAGAGTCTCCTTACTGCCCTTTTCGAAAAAGACCAAACATTGGCCTTCGTGGGTACCAGATTGGCGCACCAGCCCTTTATATGTCGGGCTGTTCAACTTGGGTTTCTGTGCTAGTAGCATATCCGGCGTCAACATCGTTCAACTCTCCAAGGACATGATAGAAGTTCAAGGATTAATAACGGAGACTATCACATCATTGACGCATCTTCACAATGCATCAATTCAGAGCCTCCGTGATCTACTCGAGAACCTAGGCGTCAAACGATTGCGCGAATCATCATATGTTGCAGGGGGGAGCCTCCTTGATGCATACTGCACCGCCTTCGCCCTGGGCAATCTCAGAGAAAGACTACCATTCTGGATTTATCCCACTCTGGATAGTTGCAGAGAGAGGCTTACGAGCCTCGATGGCGATGCAAAAGTAGCTGCAAGGTCAAATAGCGCAGAACGTTTCGAGTCCTTGATGATGCACAGAATTCAGAATGCTGCTCTCTTGCAGACAAACACGGGATATGTCGGCATATGTTACTCTGGAGCAGCTATAGGTGAGTGATCACTGGTCCTTGCGAGCTCATTTTCTTCGAGGAGACCTCCTTTATTTAACGTAAGAGAGAACAGGTGATCAGATTGCAATATTCCTTGGTTGCGACGTGCCAATGGTGGTACGACCAGTTTCCGGTGGCAGCCATGAGGTAATAGGCTGCTGCTACGTCAACGGGCTGATGGAGGGTGAAGCGATCCTCGGCCAGCTCCCTGCGCCGTGGAAAATGGAGGCAATTATTGAGACGGACGGCATACACCGAGTGCATTTCATTCAAACCGAGACACGAGAGGAAACACGAGATGATCCCCGGCTTCAAGCGATTCCTATACTACCAGATTGGCAGCTTATCAACGCCACACAAACAAGAGACGACCCAATGTTCACTAGGAAATATAGAAATGAGAGCACGGGCGAGGAGATTAATTTTGACCCACGCTTGAGTGCTGAAGCACTTGCGAATAGAGGGGTCAACGTTGAGGGTATTCGACTTTTGTAGGATATTTGAGTAATTTACCTTGTTGATTCTCTCATGAAGGATCCCTATACCTCCACTTGTCTTTGAGGCCAATAAGGATGGTGTGTCGTGGGGTGGGAGGCTTCGGAGGTTGTCCTCGCGATACGTTCTCCTCGTTGGCGAAAGAGGATAGCCGTACGCTGTGGATATGACATTCGGATCCTGTCAAACATGTAAGGTAGCCGGAGGGGGGGACGCGGCGGAGCGGCTAGTTCTGCCTGCACCCGCGTAAGCTGGTGGCGCGGAAAATGGGTTTTCAATATCGCAGTAGTTCTCCCCGGAGTCCCTCCGTGGACCCCGCCAAATTCGTGAGAATAGCAGCCCGTAAGTGCAGTCTTTTTCTCTATGAAACCACGGCCTCGCCTTACCTGGAACCCACAAAAAAAAAAACACGGAGACGTCCGCGATCGTCCCGATATGGAGTTAGGCAACCTCTTAAGGGAAGTTTAGTAACGTTGTGAAAATGGCGCCGACTATTTCATGGGAACTCCGCATCGTCCGGGCCTCCATATGATCGCGGCGCTGTCTTTTGTCGAACCAAGGGTGATGGCGGCGCATTCGATTCCGGATAAATCCTTGACACCTGGTACCAGCTGGCTTACTCTAAGCTCAACACGGCGGCTCATAGCCCCGCAACTCCACAGGTGTTCTCGCAACAACCCCCGATTCACCCGCCGATCGCCGCCTGCTCCCAAGAACGAACTCACGAACTCGCTGCCCCTGTTGGTGCCAATTCCTGCCCTCGGGCCGTCTCTTCCGTTTCGTCTACCGGGGTGATCGCCACCATGGGCCGCCCCTCACCGCAAGGGCGGCCACTAATCCTGACGGTCAGCGTGTTGACGTCCCTCGGCTTCATGCTCATCGGCTACGACAATGGACTAATGGGAGGCCTAGGTGAGACCCCCCCCCCCACCCCGTCTCGCACGAGCGCTAACTCTCAGCCCTAGTCAACACGCCCGCCTTCAACACCAGCTTCGGCAGCCCCGACACGGCGATGGTGGGCCTTATTGTCGCCATTTTCGAAAGTATAGCTGCCCCCTCTCCCAGTCGTAACTGTAGCTGATATCTTACGCCCTGCAGTCGGCTGTCTACTCGGCTCTATCTATGCCGCAGTTTGGGGCGAAGCCCTGGGCCGGCGCGGGTCCATCCTGAACGGCTGCGTCGCCATGATAGTCGGCGCGCTCCTCCAGGCGGCGGCGTACAGCAGGACCCAGCTCATCTTCGGCCGCGTCGTATCCGGCATCGGGATGGGCATCATCAACTCGACCGTCCCCGTCCTGCAAGCCGAGTTCAGCCCAAAGGCAAGCCGGGGAATTTGTGCGTTCAGAAACCGCGCTCCGGGGCGCTTGTATCTGTATCTGCTGACGGGATTTAGATGTCTGCGCTCAACTATCTACCCTGAACTTCGGCATCTGCATCGTCTACTGGATCGACTACACCTTCTCGTCACATGAGGGGAGCTACGCGTGGCGCGTCCCAGTCATCCTGCAGTGCCTCCCGATCGCGGCCATGGTGGTCATCCTGACCGTCATCCCCGAGACGCCGCGGTGGCTGGCCGCCCACAACAGGTCGGACGACTGCCTCGCGGTCTTGGCGCGCATCAAGGACGCCCCGATCGACGATCTGGAGGTCCGCGAGCTGCACGCTAGCATCGCGCACACTGTCGCGTACGAGACCTCGATAGGGTCGGGCACGTGGAAGGCCCTACTCCGGGACGATTGCATCAGCTCGCGGAGGCGGCTCTTGCTGGCCTGCGGTATCCAGTCCTTTCAGCAGCTCGGCGGGATTAACGCTATCGTATGTAAGGATATACACCCCGGGGGATCGCCAGAAATCAGTTTCCTCAGGCTGACTGTTGTAGACTACGCCAGCACGCTTTTCGAGCGGAGCATCGGCTTCTCGAAGGACATGTCGGCCCTCATGTCAGGGTTCCTGCAGACATGGTTCTTCGTGGCGTCCTTTATTCCGTGGTTCCTGATCGACCGCATTGGGAGGAGGCCCTTGGTACGTTCCATTTAGGGTGGCGACTGCTTGCCATCCCTTGCGCTGACGAGACTGCTAGTTCCTCTCTATGATTAGCCTGATGGCCGCTGTCATGGCGGTCCAGGCAGCTCTGATCTACCAGATCCAGAACCACACGGCCTCGGCCGCTGCTGCGGGAATTGGTGCAGCAGTTATGCTCTTCATCTTCCAAGGCGCGTTTACCGTCGGCTTTCAGGCTACGGTCTGGGTGTATCCGTACGTCCCGTGGATCACTATCCCCTTGCTATCTCACAGCCGAGAAAAAACTTACAGGAGTTCTAGGTCTGAGGTGCTACCTCTTCGCCTTCGCCAGCGCGGCTCTTCGATATCAACGGCGGCCAACTGGATGTGGAATTATGTACGTCCCGAACCCACACAGCCAGCTCCCAGCCCCGGACCAACGATGTGGAACTAATGGAATTGCCGTAGTTTATCGTCCAGCTCACGCCCATATCCATCGAGCGCATCGGCTGGAAAACGTACATCATCTTCGCGGTTCTGAACAGTCTTTGGGTCCCGGTCATTTACGTGTTCTTCCCCGAGACGAAGGGCCTCGAGCTAGAGGATGTTGACCGCCTGTTCGCAAAGGGGGAGGCGCTTCTGGTACTTGGGGGAAAGCCCAACTCTCCCGATGGGGTTGGTGACGCTGAGAATCAACCGGCGCACCTTTAACCCTCGTTGGCGGGATCCGGTGCCCTATCAGATGCCCAGCCCTGCCACGGACCGAGAATTCCGAAGAGTGAACTAGGCTTTTGGGCGCCAGCGTATCAAATGGCGAGAGGGAAGATTGGAGAACAGCTAATTAAAGGATCCAGGGAGCGAGCAGTATGCTCGCGATAGCGGAGGAGGACCGAATCTTCTGGGACAGCTTCGTCGAGCGCTGCTGGGACGGCGGGAAGGACAGATACTATGAGTACCACGGCGCGTAAAGGGGGGGAGGGGGCTGCGATGGGGCTGGGTAAATCCTTGCTGATTGACGGGCGGGCAACTGCCCCGGAATTGCGCGGCATTTTACCAATAAAATCGTCATCTCTAGGCCCATCGTCTCCGTCGCTTAACTGGTGGCATCACCGGCGCCAGAAGACGCGACGGCTTCTTTCGCTTTGAAATAACCCTCTCTGGGTCAAATGGGACAATTCCGAAGCTTCTCTTCGCAATACATCCTATATCCAAACGCGACCAGAGACGTGGTGGCAATTGGCCTGGGCGCGACATCATCGCGATGGTCGATGGGAGTTCGTTGCCATGGTTGGTGTTAGAGTGCGGCTCTTTGCACAGCTTCAGTACCAGAACGATTGCTTGCACCCGGAAGCTCTTCCCAGGTGTTCAGATTAGTTTCCACTCGTTGTTGTAACAGCACAATACGGTCTATATTCGTAGTTAGGTCCGCATCGGGACACCCTATCTTCTATGTACGGGCCTTCTCCTGAGTCTGGGGTAGTTTCCTCTTGTTGCAACCGTTGCCGAAGTCCTCTACCCTTTCGTCGTAAATGCTAATCAAAGACTTCCCTCCTTAAGTGGCTACGGTTGCGTTGGCATTAAGGGTTAGGTCGGTTATGGTTACAGAACTGAGGCTGGACGATGTTTTATTTCTTAGGGAATGATTGCTGGCAAGCAACATTGTGTAGTCACATTCATTGTCTGAATGGTCTCCTTAGTTAGTCCATCAACTCATTGCCATGCCGTACATCACTCGTTGTAGTTCGTGCTTATCAACTAGAAGAGGGACTCCTCTGCGTCTGGTTTCTCTCGATCCCACCAGGACGACCTTGGTCTCGTCAAAACAGGATCTAGTATTGCCTGGGTTTAGAGGCGCCTCTCTGGTGGAGGGTTGGGAGCGCTGTTTGTAGACCTTGGGCCCAAAGGATGCTCGCCACATAGGGCTGGCTGAGTATATTGGGTCGTAGGTACGGACTAAGAACTATTATTAATATAGGGAATAAGGGCAGCATAAATCATACTATTTCGGAGTACAAAAAATCGGAGTAAGCTTAGATGACCCACGTTCAGGTTGTAAGGTGCTTGGCTGCGATTCTGGGCTCCGGCTCCATACTGGAGCGATCGGTCTCATAATGCGATCGCTATCCACCAGATCCACGCCTCTGTTAAGGCCGCGTTCAGCGACTTCTCACAAGATCAGTAGCACACCATACTGTGAAGTAAGAGAATGAGTTTCTTAGTATGATATTTCGGACCGGAATCTCATGTAATAGCAACAGGATGAGTTCGACACAGTGAGGACGGAATGCCAGGCGAGCAGCGCTCGACTGATCGAAGTTGTAATCTCTTTAGGTGCAGTTCCCCGAACTACACTTAATATTCTACATGCGAGGGTTGCATCGAAGCGCCGACGCCTGCCCTCTCTTCTCTTCCCTACGATGCACAAGGACCTCTCTGCACAGGTCACCTCTTATGCGCCATCCTCCTCCGGCGCCTTCTTCCGTATATCCACCCAGCCCATCCCCCAGGCCGCGGCGAAACACACGACGGCGACCGCCACTAACAGGTAAAAGACCGCGTTGACGCTCTTCGAGTACGCGAGTAGCAGCCCCTCGAGCTCCGGACTCCCGGAGGGCAGCAGGGCTCGCACTGCTTGCGCGCCTCCGCCTGCCGCGAGGGCCGCCTCGGGGCTCACCGATGGTGCCAGGACTGAGGTCTGTCGTGTCAGGCTCTGCGTGAAGGTGGCGTTGCCCGCGATGTTAGAGATGGCCGCCAGCAGGTTTTGCACAAATACCAGGAAGGTCATTGCGACGGGGTTCTGTGCTGGCGTGACTGCGTGTTGCACTGAAATTATAGCCTATAATGAAGGATTACTTTCGTATGAGTAAGTGTCGATGCAGTTGGCGTAAATCGTACTCCGAGATGGATGATTGGTAGATTAGGGGAAGGCTTACTATTTGTAGTCCTATCCCACGCAAACCGAATAGTATTTGGTATCCGATCCATTCTGCTGGTGAAGTATTCAAATTCCAGGTCGATATCAGACCGCAGGCAACGGCAGTTATCGCTCCTCCGAGAACAGCAAACGGTAGATAGTAACCGAGCCTTCCCACTAACATAGACCCTGAGTCAGCTTCAGAGTTTCCCCCCTTCATCGATCGTGAGATCATAGGTGGTGTCATGTGCCATTCAAGGTCTAGGCAAGAGGCGGGATCGACTTACCAAGAGCGCCAGAGATGACTACGGACAGCAACTGTGTCAGGATGGAGGGTAGCGTGTAAACGCCACTCAGCGAAGGACCGACGCCCTTGACGGTCTGGAAGTAGATGGGGACGTAGTTTGCACCGACGAAGCTGGTGACGAATAAGAACGAGTTCTGGATGGTGCTCGCCCACACGATCCGTTTCTTCACCAGATGAAAGGGTATCAGGGCCTCCTCCCCCACGCGCCATTCCCAGAGGAAGAACGAAATCACGGTCACGCCGGAGCCGGCGAATAAGCCGATGACAATGGGCGAGCTCCACCCGTAATCATCCGATCCCCACTGCAGCGCGAGGAGGAACATGACGGTGGCTGGTGCGAACAACGCGCAGCCTGTCAGATCGAGATTCGGAACGATGCTGCGGAGCAGGGCGAACGAGAAGGGCGGCTTGAGCGTCTCGTCCGGGACGTGCGTGAAGAACAGAAACAACCCGGAGACCGCGCCGATGGGGAGGTTGATGTAGAAGCCTGAAATTTGTCAGCCGAGAAGCGGAAAGGTGCGGAGATGTTAAGTTGAAAGTAACTACTCACACCATCGCCAGGTCGCGTATTGTGTCAAGGCGCCACCGATCAGTGGTCCGACGACTATACCGATCTGACCGACTGGAATCTATGGTCAGCTCACAGCACTTTGTTAAACTCGATCATATTTACTAGCTTGCGAATACTATGCCAGTATACACTACGCATAACAATTCAAGGTTAGCTTTTAAGTCATAAGAAGGGTGATTTTTGAGGTAATGGTGAAAATTCAGCTATGCCGTCTACGACTTACAAGGCCGTTTGTGCAAAGGTACCGCTCCTGCAATGAGGGTCAAGGCGCCATTCTCTAGGCCCGAGGTTCCCATCCCGGCGACGGTTCTACCGAGGATAAAGAACGTCGACGAGGTCGAAACAGCGCAAAGCAAGGAGCCGATCTCGAAAATGGCCACGAAGAATAGGAACACCCGCTTCGCGCTGAGGTAGGTGTAGAGTTTTCCGGTAAGAGGTTGCAAAGCGGCGCTAATGCCGGGATCAGATCAGTCTCAGTCGGCTATAGTGGAGGAGTTTTGTCGTTGTTGTTGCTATTGTTGTGTTTTGGTCCAGAGCGACAGATAGTTACCTCGAAAGCTGATAAGCCCCTCCGTACCATCCGACACTGTTCAATCTCCATGTTAGCAAAGCCTCTGTAATTGTGCTGTTTTAGAACCGCCGGATCGATGACCTGGCTTTGGGTAGAATCTCCTGAAAGAGTCGGAAAGCAGCTGTTTTGATAGATGCATTACTCTTGTAGCCTGTGAAAATCACTCGTAATGTACGGGATAGCCTAAAGCATGAAATGGAGGAGGTAAAGCCGTCAGCCATTTGGCCAGTATGCCTTAATCATATCCGTCATCGGGGGTAACGACGGGAGACCCTGAGCACACAGTAATTCTGTGGGCTATCTGTGCTCACCGTAGAGATGATACTAAAATCCAAAAGAACGATAAAGAAGACAGAGATGATGCCGAAGAGGGCGGCGAAGAGCTTATGTCCGCTGATATACTCGTCATCTTCCGTACCAAAGCCGTCCGGCGAGGTAGGAGATGCAACGATTTCCGCTAAGGCCGGAGCGGTTCTCGAGGCGGCCGACTCTAAATCTTTCTCCGGGAAGTCGTCGTGCGTGTGCACAGATTTCTCGGGGTCCGGTCCTTTGTTCTTCGGTACGCTCATGATTGTCTCTGCCGCCCCTTCTGCTTCGCGCTGCTGTGTTTTCTCGCGAATCGAAGTCGGCGACGGCGACAGTCGTCCATCTCCCGACTTCAATTGTGATTCTGGCACTATCGTCATCTTTGGCGGATGTGATGAATCGTTGTTCTTTGAATTGGTGTGTGACCCCTCAAACCTAACTAGGCAACCGGAATCGGGCTATTCCGGCTCCGACATGCCGATTTATGCTTCCCATTGCACTGCACAGTCTGAGCCGAGGATGATTTCTAACAACGCAGTTTTGGCACCGACTGCTGCAAGCAGTCGACAACTCTGGATAAACCGTCTTGAAAATGAGCTTGCGCCTGCTTCTGGCGACACGAAGAGACACACCAGCTCCCCGCATCAATCTACTCATCTTTACCATGCCCCTGTGTGCGTGTCCAGTAAACCTCAGCAAAGTACACGGGCGCCGCCGGAAATGTGTTTGTCGGAGGTGCTCTACGCTTCCGAAAATGGCGGCTTCCTTCAACTCTTCCAGAAATACCTCAGTAGAACCCTAAACAGCGACACACGGATTTTTTGTGTTTGTAAATTGCATGGCTGGCTTTGCATTTTGAAAGGGCCTAACCGAAAGCATCATTGACAAGGAAAGCCGAAGGCCAATACTACAACCATAACCTCAAAACCAATGCATATCTCCGCCAATAAGGGCAGACTCGAAGATGTCCCCTGTCACATCGCGATCCTTCATTGGCAGTCTCTCTGCAGTAAGACTCAATCATCGCGGCGGTGCTGTCAAGTGATTCTGCATTGTCGATTGTGACTGATCACAACGGCTCGTATGTTCAATGTGAAGAGGAGGACTCCAGGCATGTTACTCTGAGAGAAACATTAAAATCCATCTCATCTCCCAACCAAGCTCAGATGTCTATTCTCAGTCACTTCCTCCCAGATATCCAGGCATGCCCGATATCGCCTTTCAGTAACTTTGGGAATCGTGCATGTTGTCGATCTTCGATCCTCGAATGTGTCAAACGCTCCCACCAGACTGAACTAGCGCCTGCTTCCTTGGACCACTCAAACCTCGACAATCCCCGTTTTCAAAAAGCACGTCAAGGTTGTCAAACCCTGTGAGACCCGACCAACCCCGCTAGTCCCCACCAAACCCCACTTCCGCTTTTAATAGGGCTGCACTAGTGGAATGGCCTCTGTGATGGATCTTCACCCCCTCAATTACCATGAGTTAGGTCCCAAACTTCTTGGTGGCATGTTTCGGATTCTTCATCTCAATCGTGCACTACATCTGCACCCAGGAGCCCCCCATGACCTGGTCGAGTGCGACCTCACTCACACGTCGCTTGAGGGCCGTTCGTCTTACGCTGCCCTATCATATTGTTGGGACGTTCCTCAACCTCAACACATCATTATATGCAATGGGAGGAAACTCCCCATCAGACACAATCTCCATGCCGCATTGCTTCATAGACGCCAGACGGACAAGACTATAACCCTCTGGGCCGATGCGATATGCATCAATCAAGATGACCTGGAAGAAAGAGGTCGGCAGGTCGGGCTCATGAAGGATATATTCCTCGCTGCAGCTGAGGTCATTATCTGGCTTGGTGAGGAAACAGATGATAGTGACGTTGGCATGCAGGCGGCTCAAGATCTCGCAGATGCGGGACGCGAATACCTAAAGCAGCGCGAGACCCTCGAGAACCTGCCGCCTGGAGATCCGCTCGTTGTCGCCACCTTCGGGCCATTCAAGCATAGGTCCCAATGGGCCAGATTCAACGCATTTTCGAAGATCATCGACCGGAACTGGTTTTCCAGAACATGGGTTGTCCAGGAGGCTGCTGTAGCAGCGAAGATCACAATTCACTGTGGCAAGGCGACTATGACGTGGGAAGACTTTACGAACGCCGCAGTGTTGCAAAATCAATTAGACCTCTATACAAGTCATCACGATCGCAATGGTCCGCCGCTGATGATCATCCAGACCCGCAATGACTTTCAAAATGGCGTTGAACGGGACCTTCTCGCCGTCACGTATCGACACCGACTCTTCGACGCCACAGACCCCAGAGACAAGATATACGGGGTGGCAGGATTGGCAAGCTGCTCGCTCGCAAGGAGTTTAATGTCCCATGTCGATTACACTGTCGAACCATTCATCCTCTACCGCCATGTCGCCACTGAGATGCTGAAGCGCGGCACGGACTTGAATGTCCTCTCCGTTCCTCGCGGCCTCGACAGTGACCATCCTGAGGGGCTCCCAAGTTGGACACCGGATTGGAGAGTCATTAGGCAATCCCCAGCTGTGGGGTTAAAGAACCAGGACGACATCTATGAGATTAGATATAACGCCAGCGGTGGTTCTAAGCCGGCCGTTCAGTTTGACGAGACTGGGCTCCTTCTTGGTCTGGAGTGCTGCTGGGTCGACTCCGTCGATTCCGTCGGAAAGACAATGGTGGTGGACGATATACCCCATGGGTACCCCGGAGTACTGAGACTACCGAAGTCCGCCTACATGCTGGACGAATGGCGGGCTGTAACTAGAGCCACGGAGCGCATCGATTACCCAAGCTCAGAGCCGATATTGGATGCCTTTATTCAGACATTAGTGGGCGGCCCCACGCACCTTGATATGGCTTTCATGAGACAGCAGTACAACATTCTTGATCGACAGGCACGCCTCATTCGCTATATGAGGCGTCTGGGCCCTATACTGCCCCCTAGTAGCGAGAGATATGTCGTGTCATTTCTTGCCAAGCTGCTGAGAGTCCCCGCGTCATCAATTGCATATCCCTTCGGAGTGTCGACCTGCCCTCTCGCCGATCGAAAATTATTTCGCACGAAGAAAGGGTACATTGGCCTAGGTAATGTGCGAGTGACTCCTGGGGATCTCATTGCTATTCCGAAAGGGGGAAAGGTGCCCTTGATACTTCGAAGAGAGGGGGATAACTGGAGGCTCCAGAGTGATTGCTATCTTCATGGCATAATGTATGGAGAGGCGTTTGATAAGACTAAGCTTGAAACGGTCTGGATTGCATGAGAATTAGCTGAATTCCGGTATTCACGATATCGCTCCCGCTGTATTGTCTGAAGTCACCTGTAGGATTCTATCCTCACAAAAGGCTGGTCGCCTTAGTTAATGCTTACCCGATAAATATTTGCTTTATTCGTCACACCGACAGTTTTCTTTCCACGACCCTTGCTTAGGGTGTTCTGGGCAGACACTATTCCAACCCTAGGATTACCTAGCCCAACTCCCCAGAGGCTCGTTACCGAAGCTTCAGACTCAGATCTCTCGAAAACGGTGTATAGCATGGTCAACTTGCCTAATAATCAAGTTGTACTGGCCTCCTCTCCTGAGCAACCGCCTCGGAAACAGCGTATGTCGGGACCTTCACACTCCCTGGAGCTCGATCATAGTATAGGCACAGTGGAAGAGCAGACCGCAAAACGAAAAAGACTCTTTCCTTTTATATGTCAATTACCATGCTTGCCCTCGTCGCGTTAGTCGTGTCTTGGGAGGCAACAACCCTGGTCATCGCCATACCGGTGCGTTCAACGAAGTACTATTTACAGTCTTCCCTCGACATGGCACTGGCTGCCAAGATACACCGCCCGGACTAGGGCGGATGCTGCTCTTCGCAACGGGCACCAGCCTTTTTGCCCTGTCGCTGAGCTGGGCCGACGATCTTTACCCCTGGGCGTCCTGGAAGACTTTGACCCCGCTGATCGTGGGGGCGGTCCTCGTCACGTTGATATTCTACGAAGCGAGGCCTATTGAGATTGTGATCCCGTACCGTATCTTCACCGGGATCGCCTAGGTCACGGCGCTAGTGTGGGTTTTCTTCAATGGTATGATCATGTACTCCCTGATCTTGTATCTACCTCTCTTCTTCCAGGCCATCTTCCTCCGGCCACCTCTGCGAGCTACACTCCCGGTGTGCCTCGTCTCCGTGAGGTTCAACTTCGTCTCCTCCGTCGCCATGGAGATAACCCGCCGCTACCGCCTGCAACTCTGCTTAGGCTGGGTTCTGACAGCATCTTCTTGGGGCTATGGAGTCGTGTGGGAGACCACACATCCTTGGCCGAGAACCACAGCCTGCAGGCCTTCCTCGGAGTTGGCAGCGGTACCGCCTTTACCACGGCTTCCATTCAGCTGCAGGCCGGTGTCGAGAGTGTCGACGACATGGGCATCGCCGCTGGGCTCCTCGTCGTCTTCCGCCTCTTTGGCGCTCTCGTTGGGCAATCGATTGGCGCCGCCGTCTTCAGTTCGGTATCTCAGACAAGCCTAGCTACCGAGTTTGAGGAGCTACCCGAGGCGCTCCAGGTATTGAAGGATCCTAGCCGGGCTATCGGTCTCATTCCCACCCTTGACGGTCTAGACTTGTTAGGTGGGGAGATGCGGAAGCTTATTGAACTATATCAGGAGCCCTTCCAGATGTTGTGGGTGGTCATAGCAGGTTTCTCCTGTCTTGGTGCCTTGGCATCGATACTCACTAAGGAGCTATCCCTCGGAAGAGAAGACGTCGGTAGGCAGGGTTTCGAACGACGTTCTGCATAGACGGTCTTTACGCTACTTAGAAAGGCAACAGACATGGCGAGAAATTTAGGGCAGTACACCAGAGCTGGAAATTCAAGTAACTTGATTATTTATTCTCGCTTCTTCTCTGAATCTCAAACTCGCAACCACTTTGGTCTCCCTTTTACGCATCTCTGACTACGACCCGATTCCGAAGAATGCAATGTCCATTGTCTCATGCTGTGGCACGCTGTGGCCCACACCCTGAGCGCTATATCCGACAAGCTGTGCTGTTGTTGCTGTGCCTTCCCCGTAGATTGTCATGGTATATCCACTCTGCGGAGAGTTGGCTGTGTCCGTCTTTTCGGCGAGCCCGAAGACGTTGGAC
This sequence comes from Scedosporium dehoogii, assembly GCA_002812735.1. NCBI lineage: Eukaryota > Fungi > Ascomycota > Sordariomycetes > Microascales > Microascaceae > Scedosporium > Scedosporium dehoogii. The sequence continues at coordinate 44,533 of PGIR01000048.1, read as the reverse complement.
CACTGCTTAAGCTGCTCCTGGTCTGTTAAGTGAAATGGTTAGCATTTGCGGCTCGATTAAAACGGAGGAGGGAAGATAATATATACAATTAGGATAGCGCAAAGTATTATCGGCCGTTCCATGCCAACTACAGTAATCCATCAGTTAGCTTACCATAGCCAAAATGACAGTGGGGGATGAGAAGTGAAGGCGATACTCACATCTGCATTCTGGGTCGAGTGCCGTTGTAACTCGGATAATACGACCTCACCATATCACCCCATTCCTCTGCGGTCTTGGTGAGCTGACCATTAGCGCAGCTGTTGGCCCAGCCTGGTGGATCTTGAGTTGCAGTCGCTCCCTGGACGAAGAAGCATCCATCGGGAACTCCAGAATAAACTGAGCCAGCCTTAAATACGTCGGGATAAGCCCCAACAAGAACGTTGGTCATCATGGCACCAGAGCTAGTGCCAACAGTGAAGACTCTCTCCGGGTCCCCGCCAAAGTTTTCGACCGCGTGCTTGACCATGTTAACAATGGTCTGGCTGTCACCACCGCCATCATGGGTCAGAGCTGTAACGCTGTCAGTAATTGTCATATTCTTGAGACGCCGGTCATAGGGCGGTATCATGAGGGACTTAGAACGCACAAGCCGTCGAGGCGACATCGAAGCAGCCACCGCCAGACTTTGAGTTGGGATAGATGATGATGAAGCCATGTTGATCCGCTAAAGGCATGTAGCGGGTCTCCGTCGAGTAGCCCTGAGCGGATCCTTGGCAGTGATGGACAGCCACGAGAATAGGCGCTGGGGTCTTGAGATTCTTTGGCACATAAGAGTACATGCCCAAGTTGGTAGGGGTGCCTTTGAAGTCATTGACTTTGCTTAATTGGCAGTCGCCAACCGTTGCAAGGACAATGAGCCCCGCGAATGTGGCCAACAACTTCATATCGATGACGGATCAAGACTAACTCAAGAATACTCAAGACCAGGGCAACCTAGCTGAACAGTACGAAAAGATGGTTGAAGAGTTTTCATTTTCGTTGCCCTGGGCTTGGCGATTGAGTAAATATAGTTCAGTTTTCACGTTCCCGTCGTCCGGAGGGGGGAAGAATCTTGTTTGCAAGGGCTCTAGGCTAATCTTCAACTTGAGGCGATTAATATATCGCACAAAGACAAGTAGGTAAAGCCTAGCTGTCCATCAATATCGAGCATAAATATCCGATGCGGGGAAATTACGGGCAACAGGTTCCCGGTGCTCTCCTCGATCTGATTTTCGTCCCAAGCCGGTATTACAATTTCGATTTACCCCTTTAGCACCGGGTGGAACGGGTATTCGGATGCCACGTTTTCGAGGCTCACCAAGCCGACGACATCCACGGAAAGAAGTAATTTACTATTGTCAGTGGGGTGTGGATGTCTTAAGGGCGAGGGTGGGAGTCATTTGGATTGGCTAGTCGACCATGTGAGGTCAAGTAGATATGTGCAGATATAAATCCAGATCATGTTTACCATTTGGTCGCTCGGAAGGGCGCCGATTTATACTGCAGATTGTCGATGGATAGATTATTTTGTGTCATGACAAAATCAAATTTCAAGCACCACCTTCGAAGGCATCTTCTGATACATATTATTTTGGCGCCCGACTCACTCAATTTCCAGGGCGAGGAGACTGATCAGATCAAGACAAGAGCGTCCAGCATGGTGGCAGAAGTCAACGCAAGAGCTAGATTCATTTGGCTGCTGAGGATTAGACATTAAGGAGTCTAAATGTGTCTGATCCCAGAAAATAAAAGGATGACATTTTTCACAGGGGGAACTTGGGCAGGGCGATGCTCAGGAACACAGTGAGATTATGAGATTATGAAATTATGAGAGCAGATACAATTTTGAATGCTGCTTACCCATGCGGACGATGAGAAGCCTGCATTTTATGAGACACGGCGAGACTGCGAGTGGGTTGAGAGCCCAATCGACGTTCTGGCATTCAAGCCACCCTCTGAGGTATTACAGGTCTGGACTTGAGAATCGAGACTTGAGACGACACCACCTCCCACTTCTCAATGAATCACAGGCGCTCCACCCGTGATGTAATCACTCGCTGTGATTGGCCACCGGCCACCTCCAAGTTTGGCGACCTCCAAGAGAGGCACGTCAAGCATCTCTTCTCCCTTGCAAAGCACTCATTAACTCTTCGTCATGAACATCGCTAGCAATAAAAATGTTCCCAGAATCGTTATCACGGTTAGGCCTCAGGCCACCGATATATCTGACCGTCGTCGTCGCCGTCATGGTCCTCTCGATTTTGAGTCTCCTGGCAACATACACATACCCTCACTACCCCCCTCGCGCATCACGGATGGTGGGGCCATTGTTAGCCAACAAGCCACCGCTTTCGATCACTCGTGGAAATGCTTTCAATATTGTCATCTTCTCCGATCTTCACTTCGGCGAGGAGGAGCATGGATGGGGGATCGATCAGGATATCAACTCGACGAGGGTGATGAATCGGATCCTCAAAGACGAAATCCCAGATCTCGTCGTCATCAACGGAGATTTAATCACGGGCGAAAATACCTTTCGAGAAAACAGCTCCGCCTATGTTGATCAAATCGTACGGCCCATGGTCGACGCCGGTACGCCTTGGGCATCAACGTACGGTAACCACGACTCCAAGTTTAACTTATCTCGGGAGGCCCTTTTCGAGCGCGAAACAAGCTACGATCTCTGTTACACTAAACAGCCGAATTCATCGCTGCCTGGAATTACTAACTATTACCTCCCAGTATACGGGGCAGAGGATGTTCCTGCTCTGATTCTTTGGTTCTTTGACAGCCGAGGCGGGGGCTCATATGAGCATTCACCAGCCGATGTCGACGATATACCTAATTGGGTTTCCCCCGAGACCACATGGTGGTTCAAAAAAGCCCATGGAGAGCTGCGACAAAAGTACAGGAAAACAATTCCGAGTATAGCCTTCGTACACATCCCACCCCACGTCTTCCTCCAGGCCCAGGAGTTAGGCTTGGATCCCAAACGATTTCCGGGCCTAAACGAAGACGTCCCTGTGGCCATCCAGGGCGGAGGGACCGACGATGCCGCATTCGTCGCGGCCATCAAAGCCACGGAGGGCTTGCACAGCATCCATGTCGGTCACGACCACGGAGATTCCTGGTGCAGCACCTGGCCCGATAACAGTCTTGGCTCGACAGCTCCTTTCTTATGCTTTGCGAAGCATACGGGTTATGGAGGTTACGGTCAGTGGAGCCGTGGAGCCCGGATCCTTAGTCTTTCTTTCGACGACGGCGACTATGGCGATGGCGAGATGATAGTGGAGTCCTGGGTGCGGATGGAAGATGGGAGTATTATTACGAGAGTGTCTTTGAATGACACATACGGGTTTGATGAGTATAATTAGGGGACGATGAGAAAAAAAGATAGAATCGCCTGTGACAGCTAGGGTGGGTGTTGGCGTGTTGCACAGAAGAAAAAAAGAGGGAAGAAAGTGCCCAAGAAAGCATTGCAGGCGGCTCTTTTCCATGGTATTCTCCCCTTCTGGTCCCGCAAGCAAAATATTCAATCTAATCGAAAGGCCTAGAGAACGGATTGATGCTTCGATACTCTAGGGACCCTTCGAGAGACAGTACGGGACTATGCTTGATGCTATGCAGCAAGCGGGACCACATTCTTGTTTGTAGTCGGTGGCGATTTTGTCCTTGAGATCCAGTTTACCCTTCCAGATCCTAGGGAAAGTGAGAAAGAGGCCATATCATGGGCCATTTTTAAGAAGCTGGAAAGTCTAGTCATGAAGGTACGTTGGCTTCAAGATATCCCGACTGGCGGGGACTAGGGTTGATCAGATTAATCTCCGTCCACGTGGAAGATAGGCTTTGCCCCTCCTGAAGGTGCTACCTAACTCTCTCGCCACGCGAGACAGATAAGAGGACCGAGCTAACCCGTGCTAGTTCTCGCCCAGCGGCTAGCACGGAGCGTGACCCCGCCATAGACATGACCGAGGTTCATCCAAGACAACCCTGATGTGTTCGTGTTTGGATCAAAATCTTGCTTCCCTCTGCTAGAGCGGAGAGATTGGCAGAGAAGAAGGCAAGTTGGATTTCTGACGTCTGGAAACCCACGTCTGGAAACCCACGTCTGGAAACCCACGCCCGCAACCCTCTACCCTAGTACACGACGATGATGGCACCGTATTGCTCGAGTAAAGCCGACAGACCGCCCTATTGGCTGTTCCCATTAGCTTGCAAAGGTTATCGCCATATCGTCGATTGAGAATGATACCGATGAGATCGATTACGGCGGACAGCAGACTCATGATGGAGCTGCAGAGCTTCATCCGAACTAGAACTAGAAGCCTGCAATCTCCATCCACAGATATGGTCCTAAGTGGCCCCTAACCCTGAGCTAGAACTGATTGAGCTGATCAGGAGCAAGAGTGAGGTGATCTGGATGTGGGTCTTTCCGAGGCTCAAACTCTGTTTCGGCAGCTGCCAGCACAGGCGGTCAGATACTACTACCACGCTCCAAGGGAGAAAAAAAAAAAAAAAAAAAGGGAGGAGAAAAAGAAGCCCCTGTCCCTGTAACCACGGCTCGGCAGGCAGTCCAAGCAACCAATTGAACTGGCCCAGGACCTGGGTCAAAATAGGCTCAATCTCGATAAGGTTTAGGGTAGCATTGTTTGAGAAGAAAAAAAAATTTCAGCCCCTGGATTTAGCGTGGTTTTCTCGAAAGCCATATAATCCAAGGGTAACAGTCGACCATGGCTTTGTTCTCTCCCTTCTCCGGGTCCTTTTTTTCTTCTCATCTTTTCTTCTCTTTTTTCTTGAGAAGAATTTTTCTGTCGTGTACTTCGGCTTCCCCCTTCTCAATCCGGCTGTACTCTTCAATTTTCCAGCCATGTCTTCGCTCGCGGCTACGGCAGCCGCCTTCTTCTTTTGGCTGAGGCCGGAGACGGAACAAAGCACATTTTCGGCGAATGCCAATGGCGATGCCAGCCGAGTTTCGGTGAGTTGATCGAATACAGTTGCAATGCATTTGGAATGCTAACAATCATGTCAGAAGCGCCAGACAAAGACGAATCGATCCCCGATAACGGAATATCCCGACATCAACACCATTCGTAATGCCATTCCGGCACACTGCTTCCAACCATCCCTCTGGATATCGTGCGCCTACCTCGTGCGGGATATTGCCTTCATTTCCGCACTTGCCTACGCTGCGATAACATATATACCCCAGATCGAGAATTCGTACGCCCATGCCGCCGCCTGGATCGTGTACGGCTTTGTGCAGGGCTTGGCATGCACCGGCCTCTGGATTCTCGCCCATGAGTGTGGCCATGGTGCTTTCTCTCTGCATACTCGCGTGAACAACGTCATTGGCTGGGCTGCGCACTCCTTCTTGCTCGTGCCCTACTACTCTTGGAAGTTCTCGCACGCACGCCATCACCGCTTCACGGGTCACATGGAGAAGGATATGGCCTTTGTCCCGCGAACCGAAGAACAACATCGGAACCGACGACTCATGGGCATCTTCAAGGTCGATAGCGATCTCTTTGAGGATGCCCCCATCGTGTCCTTGATCCGACTGCTCTCCCATCAGCTGTTCGGATGGCAGGCGTACCTTCTCTTCAATGTCACTTCCGGCGTCGATAGCCTTCAGCGCGAGCCGTCGGGATGGTGGCCTCAGAGCCACTTTGACCCCACCAGTGCCATCTTCAGGCCGAGCGAGAGGATCTACGTTTTCATCACCGATATCGGTCTCCTGATCACCGCTGCTATGATCTATTATGGCACGACCATTTTCGGGGCATGGAACATGTTTTTGCTCTATGGAGTACCGTATTTCTGGGTGCACCACTGGCTGGGTGAGTCAAGCCGCTGAGGCATTACCGAGAACAATTACCCTCAAAATTGATCGCATCAACTAATTCTTCTCCTTAGTCGCCATTACCTATCTTCATCACACGCATCCCGACCTCCCTCATTTTGATGCTCAGAACTGGACCTTCGTCAAGGGTGCTCTCGCGACTATTGATCGCGACTTTGGCTTCATTGGCCGAAACCTGTTCCACGGCATCATCGAGACACACGTTGTCCACCACCTCTTCTCGTAAGAAAAAACGAATTCCCCTCCTCCGCCCATCAAATGAAATCACCATCGGGATTAACTAACACGCGGGTAACAACAGTAAAATCCCCTTCTATTACGCCGATGAGGCGACTGAGGCCATCAAGCCCATCTTGGGTGACTTGTATCACAGCGACCACACGTTCGTCGACAAGCTTTGGCCCACATTTACCGAATGCAAGTATGTCGTGCCGGCCTCGGCTGCAACCGGTGAGATGCACTGGGCCCACATGGTGAAAAATGAGTAATTGGATGGTTGGATCTGCTATGATTCCTTGAATAGACTTGTCTGCGTGTTTTTTTTTTTTAATATATTTTCTAGCCGCGGGATATATATTTCAAGATAGACTATAGACAATAGACGCTTGGTTAACGGTGAATCTGTTTGAATTGTGATTTCTTTTGAACTCTCCAATGAATGAAGCAAATTTGTGACTGTATGTAAGTAGCCACCTAGGCGTGTGACAACCCGTCTCTCTGCCGCTACCTACACGTCCTCTTTGGAGACCACAATGAATCCTGGCCCAAGTCCTCTCTTAGCTTTCTGCCGTTTTATCTCCGCTGGTAAGAGTGCCAGTGATCGTTGCCTTCTTCAAGCGACAAGACGAATATAATACTGCTGATTCCGGATTATCCTCATCAACGAGTTTACTTTCGCATACCATTTCGTCGAGGACTCTTTCACCGGCGGCAGTGAATTTCTCAACCCTATCGAATATATGTTAACACGCCAACGTTCATCATCCCTGTCGGTTTTGAGCACATGTGAACCTACCTCCGCCCGGTTGATGAGTCTAAGCAGTAGTAAGTCTGGAGAATAGAGAGCGTATGCGTTTCGTTGTCGAATTTAACTCTCGTTTCGAGAGGGTATACATCGGGGTTGTAAACGAATTGATCATTACAAACATTCCAATCCAAGAGGCTAACGTTGAAGGCACTGTTTTGCCATGAGATGTCCCCGGCATTATCTTCCTGCAAAATGTAGCACCATTCAGAAAAGTTGCTACCCGAGTTTATGGCTGTGTTGGAGAATGTCAACTGGTGGTCGGTTGTTGTGTCTGACGATAGGCCTATCAAATCCTGTCAGTGAGTATTGTCTACTGCTGACAGTGAAGTAGGGCATTGTCTCGATAGTGTGGTCTCTGCCTTGATCCTCTTTGCTTGTAATCTGGTCTGGACCTACCTGCTATTAACGGGAGAAAAAGATCGGTAACGTAAATGGTGTGGCTAAGGTACTGGATGTTTTGCAGCTGCCAGTCGATCTCCTCCGGTACTGCTGCCTCCAGACACTCTTCAAAATCCTGGGCAGGATCCAAAACTACCGGGACCGTATCGTCCACCGGGGCCGATTCGAGCAGCTTTCCCTGTATAGTAAACTGGCTTTCGAGCGGCTCACAAATAATACCAGTGCGCTCTACATTTCCAGCAATCGAAGACACGGTGTCTGGTAGACCGCAAGCATCACTCTCAAGATTACATACCAACTCAACACGACACTCCCCAAGGGGCACTTTTATTGCGCCAACGGCAAAAAACTTGGCTAACCTTGGCGAAAAGTATGTCAGTATTCCGAGAAAAACTGAAACTTGATGGGACACAGCAGTCGGGGCTGGCATTACCTTCTCGGGTCATCGTCCCGTTCGCATTCCCATTCTTGCCAGATGTTCAGCTCACCGGTCATGGAATTGTACTTAAAGCTCGTGGGGAACACGTCGTAATCTCTTGCAGCTGTGTCATTACAGCTGAACCACTTATCGTAACCGCCCGGTATACTCTCGTCATGATTCGGCTGCATGGATTGATCTGTTGCTGTACATTCCGGCCTTGAGACATATCCAGTTGCCAGGTTCACCATCTTGAACCGCAGAAATGCATACGGAGGGGGAGTGTAGTCTGCCACATACACCAGGGAAGCGAAGAAATTGATTGCCATGGTGCTATAGAGGGCGGTTGTCAGCTCGAAATCGGAAATCTCCCAGGAAATTTCCCCCAGCGACTGTGCATAGCAGTGGCGATCAGGCGGCGGTGGGATGAGGTGAACGTGGTCAATGAAGACGGAGGGCCAAGCAGTCGCGTTGTTTAGGATGAACTCGCAGTGCCCAACAGTGGCAGTCTCATGTGAGCCTTCCTCCTCGTCGTTGCAGCGCCAGCCCAGGATCCTACCATTGGTTGGGAGCCACTCTTGGTGCCTCTCCACAGTAATTCTGTCGTAAACGAGACGTCAGGGCCTCAAGAAATGTGGGTAGAGGACTCTCTCTGGATTCAACCTTAGAGAACATACATGGAGTCCGGATCCTCATCGCAGGTGAAAGTCTCGTTGAACACAAACCCATGAAACGCCGAACCAGTCATCGTCCCTACCGTCATCCCGACTGGTGCTACCTGCAGCCAGTATCTTTCCGCCTCGAAACCAGCACGGGGTGTACAGTCATCATAGATTAGCCCGTCCTCAGGATTGCCCAGGTAATGCTCCGGTTGGACGCCGTGGTCCCTTGCATCGCAGTCCATAATACCGTCCCATATGGGGGAGGTTACGCTGAGATGGACCTGACTGACATTACGCACGCCATTACTTTCGCTCGTGTCTTCGACTTGCCAAGTGTCCACGGTAAGGTTATGCACCACCAGCAGATTCTCATCCTGGCTGTACCAGTATGAGTCGTTCTTAAATGCACATCGATCAAGAAGAGCCCCGGTTACATTAGTGAAAGAAAAGAGGATATATATCCGGATATGCCTGGCAAGGCTCGATCGTGGCCTCATCCCGCAACGCTAGGCAGTAGCCAATTGTGAGCAAAGCAGTAATATGATATGGTTGCAAATGAGTCTGGAGAGTGGAAGGGCGAAGGTGGTGATGGGGCACGATGAAAGGAGATAGAGACGACACAGCCACTTTATTAGGCTAAGTCCAGGACTCCAGGTGCCACCAGATTCACGCCAGGACAGAGTGCGTCCCATCTCATCTCAGAAATGATTCCTTAACCACGATTGCAGATACGAGCAGGCTTCCGGCGACCTTTAGTTTTCGTGCGTAAGGACTCGGGGAATGCCAGTCAGGTCGAATCACCCCGCACGTCAATTAATCTAATCTGCGGCGTGGTAATTGCGATCCAATGGGGGTGTCCTGAATCCTGATTTATCCCGCCGACAGGTGTGCAGAAAACCGTTTGTCGGAAGAGAGCGGCATCCTGTCGATGCACTCATAACCCGGAGTCATGGGGCGGGGATTTACTAGACCAACTATGGAAAAGGATGAAAGGCAGTTGGGAATATATAGACCAGCCATATATTAAAGGCTCGTCGTGATCATGTCGCGGACTAGCTTTACCGCGGGCTGGATCTCTTCTCGTACCAACATGGTTAGGACCACCGTCGGATTTGAGTCGTCGATTTAATCGGAAACGGTGTAGCCGAGAAGAATGTCAAAATTATACACAAAGGACTATTTTGAGTTATTATTCTTTCGTTATCCGCGGGTCTGAATTGAGATTCCTCAGATCAATCTCGCCCAAGAGGGACTGTGGGCAGAGAGGACGCGTAGACTTCTCCTACGGGTTTCCATGCTCCTTTAGTATTATCGAATACGCATATAGAACATTAAAGCAGCTTCCAATATGTGCTAAGGTAGCCAGTCGACTGTAAACTCGGAAAAATGAACCCTAAGGCTCTCTGTCGCCTCTTTTGCAGGTCGCGCAATGAGGGGACTCACGTCCAAGACCCACTCTTCTCCATCCCTCTCATCCTCATCAGCGAGGATCCAGCAGACCTGACGCATCGGGATTCTCTCTGTTACAGTCCCTTGTTCATCCAGGACGAGCTGGTAAATCCAAAGACTCTTGCCGCTCTCATTGTTCCCAGCGCGGGAAATCTCGATGGTCAGGCCCTTACTCGGATTGACGGGCGTGGTGAGCGGGCTCAAGTGCCAGTCGGCATACCGATCACAACCGACAGCGCTAAGGTGCGGTTTCCCGTGGTAGAGCTCGAGGCCTGCCTTGAGCCATTTCTCGGGCGGGTGGGTTAGAGAGTGGACACGCTTTGGAACCAAGAGCAAGCCGGCCTGATCGTAGCGCTCTGTCCAATCAGCCCAGAACGTCACCCGTGCAGACTTGAACTTCTTCAGGAGTCCAGATGACGTCCGGGATATGGGCGCTATGAACCCCGCTGTCAGCAAAAGCCGCCAAGAAATGCCTGTATTCGAAGGAAAAGGTTGATTATACCAGTGAAGATATCTTTTGCAGGCGGCTTTCTCCAGATGTCAGTGTCGGGCTTTGCCTCGAGTGTGAATGCGTCTGTGGTGGCCATGGTCGAGGCAGACGAAACAGGATGCTTCAGTGAAGATTGGTCAACTCAGGAGACAATGATGCATTGATGGTTACGAAGGGAGTTGTTCGGAACAAATCAAACCGATGATGACATTATACGGTGTAAACGAATCGCAAACGTTACCTAATGAACTAATGTGGACCCGAGCGATGTGAGCAAGAGTCGAAATGGAAAATCGGAGACAGAGGAGGGAGGGGCTGCCTGGCTGATGGGCAAGGTTTAAGTTCAACGCGCCAAGGAGTTGAGAGTGCCAACATCTGAAGCAGCCTTTTACTTCACTTTTCGTGTTCAAAGTTAATTTTCCGGTGTTTGGCGTTAGGAGTTGACGATCCCTCCCTCTATGACTTCTGCCCGGAATACATGTTCTCGTGTTTTACAAAACTGTTGAAATCTCCAATCGGCGCAAGACTTCGATGCGAGCCGCTCAGGTACCGATCCATTGATCAATTGATGTCAGCAATGCGTCCCAACTCCATGTGTTGCAGGCACTGAATCTAAAGATAAAACTCTCAGGCCCCTGAGACTAGCGCATCAAGAACCACGAAGTAATACCTCATTCCTCTGCATGCAAGCTGAAGGATTTCACCCGCTCGCTTGTCCTATCCACGACTTCTCTGTTGGGCCAGCTGGAGCTGCATATGCCCCTGCCGCTACGTCTGGATCGAGATGCAAGGGTCCCGACACCATCATCAAATCAGTAGCTGTATTCGGTGGTTGCTACAGGCAGCATGGCCTTGGCGTTCGTTGGCCTCGCCTCCTTCCGATCGGCGGCGGAATTTAGACCTGGAGACCTGGGAGCTGCCATCGATGCCTAATGCACATATTCCTGTGATGGCTGAGCGTTGTGACTCGAGTCCGTCAAGTCCCACAATAATAAATAGACTTCTGGTTGATCTTATTCTCTTTTGTTCTCTCTTCTCTCCCTTACTGCATCCCCACCCCTGCCATCAATTTTCCCATGATCCAGGCCCAGAGGGCTCGCCTTTCGAGCTGCTCCCCAACCCGGCCCGCTGGCGTCGCCCCAAATCGAAGATTAGATGCCTCTTGCGTATCGAAAAGTCTGTACGAGAAGTTTGCCCGAGATGACAACACTGAGCTGTGCCCACGAGCGGAAATCCCAGGCCTCTGAAAGTTCTGTCACTCTTTGCGTGAAGCAACCGATTTCCTCCAATCCTCTCTTCTCCCTCATCAACTCGCATCATATTTGGATCATGAGCGCCCAGCTAGATAAAGGAAGGGATACCAGAGATCTCGAAAGGGTGAAACGATTAGTCGAGCAGGAAATCACCGACGTAGTACATCGCCCACCTCCAACAGATTCCATGCAGGAAACCGGGACTGCGTTAGAAACACTAACGTGTCTTAGGAGAAACGATGCACTGATGCTGTCTCGAAACTGGTGAGAGACTTTGACACGTGCTTCAAAGAGCAGATACAAGGGCTTCTTAGTGAGTGATTAAAACTGGCCTAAAACGGGAGGCAGAGGGGAAAGAGAGCAAGGGCTTGAATTAACATATTCCAACATAGGTCACCGATGTATAGAGTGGGAGCTTTTTGCCGTTTCTGAAGCGTTAAAATGGCAGTCGGTAAGAAGAATTCGCCGCTTCAATTTCATATAGTATACTAACTGACATTCAGTGGCATTCGAGTATGGCACCGATTCACTGCCACTTGACATCAGGATAGCCTCACTTACATGAATGATCATATTTAGCCCAGTACAATGCATGGTGTCTCAATAATGGGCACCACCACACACCAAAGCGCGGACGGCAGGACTGGAATGCGACGATCATTTGGAAAATGAGAACTGAACTTGCATATCAATGGGATCTCGTCGAAGACGAAATCTCCGAGCTATTCTCAACACTATCACTCTCGGTCAAGCAGACTTTGCAAGACCTACTAGACAGTATTCTCGGTGAGACCAAATATCCTCAGTGCATGGCCTCTGCGAAGACCATTTTAACATTATATCACCTAGGCCTCTTTCTTGAAAGCCGCCGCGTGCCACTGAGAGACGGAATCGAGGCCAGCATGAAGCATTTTGCCTACCAGGTCGATTTGGCGGAACAACGATTCACCCAAGATATTAAGTAGGATTCACCACTTACACTTACACCTAGATATTTCGTTCCTGACGAACTATACTCCCCCAAGGATGATTCGGCGCTATGCATCCGAGTCAAATGCAAACTCATACATCTTTGCCGAGATGTTACCAGCATATATATCTGCGAGTATACAATCTGGTATGTGCAAATAGAGTCGGAGGCCATTTCTTGTATCGAATCACCGAATCAAGTCCTCTTCTAACAGCCGTTTAAAATGGGTAGGTAAGGGCAAGGCCTCGCGCCAGAAGAAGATCATCCAATGTCGCATCGCAGACGGAGATATATTTAAGACTCTATCCTCCACCATATCCTGGCAGATTGGGTTAGCAGTCCAGAACACACAGCAGGAGCTCCAGAGTATATCGAAACGTATCATAGAAGAGATTAAGGCGGATTTGGAGCTTTCATTAACCCCTCTCAGCGAGGACATACGACTGCTAAGCTCCAGTGTTACTGTAGAACGATTGAAAGAGTTTTTCTAGTGTGACGAAAGTCTTACGGAGGAAGCCGGTCATGAGGAGATCAGCACCATTCACTTAGAGTTTAGCATACAATACAATCGTCCATCGCAACAAATTACTTGATTCAAGTGGGAGGGTGGCTCGGTAACACGATTTTACCTCCCAGATTCCACGCGATATTACTTTTCCCGACTTCCCTGATCACCTCTGGCGTGCGAAGTGCTGCTTAGTTCCGTACAATCTGCCACTTAACGCACTTAACTACTGTCCACTCATCCAGAGCCTCCTTCCCCATGTCTCTACCAAAACCGCTCTCCTTCATGCCACCGAACGGCGTGTTCGCGTTCAATGCTGCCCACACGTTAACGGTGACTTGACCGGTCTCTATTGCTTCGGTCACCCGAAAAGCCTTGTTTAAGTCGTTGGTGAAGACTGCCGCGCTTAGCCCATATGCCGAATCGTTTGCCTTCTCAATGACCTCCTCTTCTGTCTCAAAAGGCGCGATGCACGCCACGGGGCCGAAGATCTCCTGTTGCATGATGTCCGCGTCTTGGCGCACGTCGAGAAAAGCGGTATTGGCGACGAAGTTCTCCTCACCGTCACCGCCGTGAAGCAGCTTAGCACCCGAGGCCTGGCCCTTCCGCACGAATGAAAGCACCTTCTCCCGCTGCGTCTTATTGATGAGGGGACCCTTCGTGGTCTCCGATAGGAGCGGGTCTCCGTGGACGGCGTCCCGGCTGCGTGCACTGAATGCCTCAGCAAAGCGCTGGTAGATTGTGCTCTGCACGTAGATACGACTTCCCGCAGCGCACACCTGCCCATTATTCACAGTGATGCCGAGCGTTGTCCAGAGAAGCGCGTTCTCCCAATCCGCATCATCGAAGACAATGGCTGGACCCTTGCCGCCGAGTTCGAGTGTCACGCGCTTGAGGTTCGTGCGCGCCGAGGCGGCCAGGACCTGCCGTCCGGCGCTTGCGCTGCCTGTGAAGGATAATTTGCGGATATCGGGATGCTCGGAGATGGCCTTCCCCGCAACAGTCCCGAGGCCACAGACGATGTTCACAACGCCCGGAGGAAAGCCGGCTTCCGCGATGAGCTGGGAAAATTTCTGACCGTAGAGGGGGGAGGCCTCCGGAGTCTTGATGATTAGAGTGTTTCCGCTGGCGAGGGCAGGCGCAAGTTTCCAGACGGTTATCATGCTTTAGACATCGGTCCGCGTAAGCCAGTAGATCCATAACTCTAGCGGCGTGATCAGGCGAGAGAGGGAGGTGGCTTTGCAGAAAGGAAAGATCCAATGGGGCAACTTACAGCGGCGCGTTCCAAGGCACAATAGCAGCACACACACCGATAGGTTCTCTTCTAGTATAGGCCATCCCCTCGGGGATCGTCAGTGACAGCCCATCTACCTTATCGGCCCAGCCGGCAAAGTATCTAAGGTTCTCGAGGGCCTGGGGGATGTGTATGTCGATGGAGTCTCGGTAGAGGATACCGGCATCCAAGGCCTCGAGGGACGCTAAGTCTGCGGCGTCACGCTGGACGAGGTCCGCTAGCTTGTTCAGCAGGTTTCGCCTGGTCCCAGGGGACTCGGCACGCCAGGTGCGATAGGCCCGTTTCGCGGACTGCACGGCGCGGTCGATGTCTTCCTTCTGCGCCGCAGACACGGATGCGAGCAGCGACCCCGTGGCCGGATTTTCGGTGTCAAGTGTGGCATTCCTAGTGGCTGGTACAAACTCGTTGTCGATGAAGAGTCCAGTAGGAACTTTTAATTTCAACACCGTCGTCAGTCAGGGAAAAGTTTCTGCATTATCCGTCAAGCGCGGCAGTATCATAAATAGTGGACATACTGGTCACTGAGCGGTTGTCTATCCCCTTCAGTGAGACGGTAGACATGGTTTCGTGATATGGAGGTAGGTAGTAGTATAACTATCAATGATGTGAAACTGTTTCTTCTTCCAATGATATGACTTCAGCTTGTAAATAAATATATACTGAATTGCTGAATAACGGATGAACACCAGACGTTTATTGTTGTCAATATGACGAGATACAGTGTGTGCTTGTCGCGATCTAACTCCATGAAGCCTCTCATGCTGGCCGCTTCATTTCACCATCCCCAGCATGCTTGCACGTTACTCTGTACTGTACATTACGTCGCCGGGGATCCGAGAGGAGACAGGGTTAATTGTTAGGCGTCTCTACAAAGGAAGGTACGCACTTAAAGAAAAGTGTGGAACCGGAATGGACATGAGGAAGGAAG
Organism: Scedosporium dehoogii; assembly: GCA_002812735.1. NCBI lineage: Eukaryota > Fungi > Ascomycota > Sordariomycetes > Microascales > Microascaceae > Scedosporium > Scedosporium dehoogii. The sequence goes on along the minus strand of PGIR01000048.1, from coordinate 29,257 downwards.
CCATTCCATTCCTACCTTGAGCTCCGGAATCCTCTGGTTCCTAGTGTACCATGAATCACAGGTAGGAACTTCGGAACCAATCCCCGCAGTAACTCTGCATTCTCAGTCGAAACATCCAGAAGCCATTCGGAAGCGGCCCCACATTATTCCTACCGAGATCTAGTGTGGTTGCGCTGTGCCTGCAATTGCTCTAACCTCTTTTTCGAGTCATGGGGCGGATCTTTACATCCGATAGATGGCAAGAAGAGGCATTTCGATTGCAGGCACCTCTTATCCCTGAGGCAATTTTCCGGGATCACCTGGAATCCTTCTGTTTCTCCATAGGCTCGACCTCTTACGATTGCATGCGCCTCCACTTCCTGGCCTGCCCTGGATTTTAAGGGTCACATATGCTAGGGCCTCGCAACGAAGCTGGATATGCGTCTAAGAATAGAGATTATATGGTAGAGGGGCTCTGATACTGATGCTTACAGGGTTTGGGAGGCTTAGGTCGCATCCTGTGCTCCAGAGCTGGTAATAGGAACAGGTGCAGTGAGAAGTAGTACTGGCCGGTTGTTGCCGGAGCCATGGCCGGGCCAGCCGACTACAGGGTGGTTTAGCTTCCACGATGAATGCAGTCGCCTATATCCGCGACCTTCGTTTAGGTGCGGTCGGACGACGACACCCTCCAGGGGAAATTGCGTAGTTAGCATGTTGTCCACCAATATGCTGTCACTTCCGCAGGTACTGAGTGCCGCCGACGCGTATATAGGACCCGGGAGACTAATTTGCATCACCTAACGGGAAGACGGCCATCAATGCTGTCGCATATCTTGACTTGGCCTGGCTTGATGTCATCACCTAGACCTAATCTGGACATCCACGACGAGCTTCACATCATTCCATAGATATCGAGTCCGCGGGCCCATTAGCGCCACCCTAAAGACGCCTTCGTGGTCGGTGTCGGCATGAGGTGACTCCGGCTCGCCGACGGACCTACCGCCGTAGCCCGGTTCCGTGGTTACCGAACCGATTCTCCGGATTCCATGCCGGTCGAAACAACTCGACCAGCTAGAAACCCAGTTTCGGGAAGATTCCGTTCGAACTAAAGAAAGCATTCCGACTTAGTCAATTCCGATGTAGTCAGATTCTACTATTCTGAACTTAGCTCTGATTAAATCACGCATGGGATCAACTGGATGTATGCCTACTATCAGTTAAGCCTCGAAACCCTCTGGCAATTTCCGATCCATTTTCATATATGACTGTTTGCAGATGTGTGCGCCGCTAATTCAATAAACCCACCCATTGCCCACCTTTTACTATTGCACGGTACTCTCTTGGTCCTTCAGAGGCGAAATGGTACAAATCGGTCGGTAGATAATGCACCAGTTGTAGGTTTTCTTCCTATGGCTTAGGATCATAAGACACTCGCGGATGCGGAATTGTGAGTGGGCTAAACGCTTCTACAATCCATAGAGAAAAATATTCGGCTTCTTTTGCCTTTTTCGAGGCGCTGGCGGAGGTACGTATGTTCATACAGGAGCGGAAGGACTGCCGTGTTCTCAGCTTCGTCAAGCCTCACCGGATACCGGCCCAGGAGTTCTTCCTCCGGCCTAACCCGAAAGGCTCCGACTCCTCAGATACTAACCACTCTCCATCTGCCCACCCCTGTCTAGGCCGGTGTCAGCCATGTCTTTGTTAATCTTGGGTCGGACCACCCGGCCATTATGGAGGCGTTGGCCCATGGCGCCCATCTAAAGGGAGTCAAATTCCCCCGCGTCATCATGTCTCCTCACGAGGTAAGCCCACCCCCAAGAGCACATCATGAAACCAACACGAACTAACATGGAGGCCTCGTGTAGATGGTGGCCATGTGCATGGCTGATGGATTCGCCCGCGTCGCTGGCCAGCCGCAGTGCGTGCTCGTGCACGTCGACGTAGGCAACCAGATGTTGGGTTGCACCATGCATAACGCCTCAGTCGGACGCTGCCCCGTCATCGTATTCGCTGGCCGGTCGCCCTTCACCCTCGACGGGGAGGTCCGCGGGTCCCGCACCGAGTACATCCACTGGCTGCAGGATGCGCCGGACCAGAAGCAGATCGTGTCGCGGTTTTGCCGGTACACGGCTGAGCCCAAGACCGGCCGTAATATCAAGCAGATGGTTAATCGGGCCATGTAGTTTGCTACGAGTGACCCTAAGGGTCCTGTCTACCTCGTCGGGGCCCGCGAGGTCATGGAAGAGGACATTACCCCCTACTCTCTCGACCAGTCTGTTTGGGAGAGAATCTCACCTGCCGCTCTACCTCCAGAGGGAGTTGAGACGATCGTGTCGGTACTAGCAGCAGCCGCGCAGCCGCTGACCATCACAGGCTACTCAGGTCGTAACCACGCAACTGTACCAGAGCTCGTCAAACTAGCTGAAAATATTCCAGGAGTACGGGTCCTCGACACGCTGGGCAGCGACGTATGCTTCCCCTACAGCCACCGCGCGGCACTGGGCGTGTGCGTGGGGGCTGATACAAGCATCGAGACCGCCGACCTTATCCCCGTACTCGATTGTGACGTCACCTGGATCCCGACGCGGTGTCGGCCGCGTCCCGACACCAAGATCCTGCATATTGACGTCGACTCACTGAAGCAGAACATGCCATTGTATTACATACCAGCATCCCGACGGTATAGAGCCGACGCCGAGACAGCTCTGTGCCAGCTTAACGAGTACACCGCTGGCCACCCAGAGTACCGCGACCTCGTGTCCCGGGAGCCATACGCGCCACGCTGGGCTGCCCTTGCTGACGCCCATCGCAAACGCCTCGAGGAGTACGCACTGCGTGCCATGCCCCCGGCCGACGCCGAGCCGCCAAGCACTTCGCTTCTGTGCGCGAGCTTGCGCAAAATGTGTCCGCAGGACACCATCTACTGCGTCGAGGCAGTAACGAACGCACCCTTCATCTACGATCAGCTCCAGGTGGACGATCCAGGCCGCCTGCTTAATTTGCAGCGCTGGAGGACTCGGTTGGTCGGGTGGGGGCACGCTCGGCGTGAAACTTGCAACAGACCGGCTTGCCGGGGGAACAAACAAGGGTCACTTCGTCTGCGAGATCGTGGGCGATGGCACCTTTGTATTCGGCGCCCCGAGCGCGGTGTACTGGATTGCTGGGAGATACGAACTTGCCACGCTAACTGTGCTCTTGAATAATAAGGGTAAGTTTTATCACAAGAGCAATGATCCACAAAAGAAAATCGGACATCTGGACGGTGGAAAAGCATCAGCTAATAGCGAAGTAATAGGTTGGAATGCCCCCCCCGCATTTCCCTAACTCTCGTTCACCCGACAGGATACGCCTCTAAGTTGGACAACAAAGCCCCAACATTTCATTTGACCCCTCGCCGGACTATGCCGGCATCGCTAAGGCGGCGGCTGGCAGGAACGCGTGGACAGCGACAGTGTCTAGCGTAAAGGAACTGGCCAAACTGCTTCCGGAGGCGGTAGCGCATGTGCAGAACAGCATCCCAGCTATCGTGGACGTGCGGCTCCAGGGATCACGGAGGGAGGGAGATAGCGTAGCTGGGCGGAATGGGCTGAATGGCCATGAAGCTTAGTAGTAGTGTGAAGTTGTTTCCGACCTTCCCTGCTTGGGAGGAGGGCGGGATAATGCCTCGGTTCATTCCGACTGGAATGTCATTACCCGAGGGCTGCCTTATGTTAGCAAGCCTCTGGAGAACATGCGGACGATGGCGAGCAGTCGTGTAGTTACAAAGCTTTCAATAAATACAAATCAAACGACTTTTTCTCACGAAACGAGACGTTAGGCCATCTGCCAGAATGAGAGTATGACATATGATCCTGTCGAACGTTCATTTTTGGGCTTGAGGACTGCTGTACCCTTTGACCGGTTCAACTTGGCGACGTTAAAAAATAACTCGTATCGGATCAAGTGCGACCCAAGAATCCAGTGTTTTTCCTCGAGATGAATTGTCGGCTGCACTACCCGCTTTGACAGCTAGCCACTGGGAAAGTATATATGGCTACGGCGACATCGTGCTGGATTAACATGGAGCCTTTGCTGTCGGAGGAGAGCAACTGAATGCGGATCCGCGGTACTGGTATAAAAGTTTCCTGGCTTTTCTACCACAGATCCCGGCGTGGCACTTCCCACGACTCTACCCGGCAAAAAGCATCGCTTACACAATGGTAACAATGGCGTCGGGCAAGGCTTTATTTTCCCAGATGTCATCAAACCACCGCCTCCGGTCGGCACCTCCATGCTCCGTGAACAGCGCCATCCCAGCCCTCTCAAATCCACCCGATCCTCGTACACGCCGCTCCTCCGCAAGCACGATAAAGGCATCCACACACCTACCCTGGCTCTCCTTGTGGGCTGCGCGCATTAACCAGGCCCTCGCGAGCGCACAGCCCTTGCATTGCGTGAGGCTTTCGAAATCGAAAATGTCCCCTGGCGGCTCGTCATTGAGAAACTCCATCGCGCCCCCCTGGAGGTCAAGCCGGGACTCCGTTGCTGACGCATCCGCCCCGCAGCACGTATCCTCAAGCCCGGGAGCCCGGCGGCCTAACGAAGACGACAGCACGTGGAGCCGGTACCTGGCCGAACTGTCCCTGCCGGAAATGTGTCCCATCACGTCATGGCAGTAACGGCGGATGAAGCACGGTAATATCCGTGCACTTATCTCAAGACGTCCCGACTTCACAGCTCCGAGGTCATTACGGCTGTCAGACTCGATTTTGACGGAGTGCATCGTACCCTGAAGAAAATTGACATATGAAGACGGATTTGTTGAGCCGAAATCAAGGAAGTGGAGCTTTTGCCCAGGCGGAATCGACGCCCACGACCGTGAAGGCGCGGTCCAGCACTTTGTCCGACCCGCTGCATTCTTGGACTGGATACACCAAAGGAGTTCGTGATGAAGCGTGCGCCTCCACATGCCGGCACAGTAATCGTCGCCTGTCCAGCCTTGCACAATTCGTGCGCAGCCCGAGATGGCCGGAAGGATGTCGGTGTTCTTAGTCAGACTCAGCGTCATGTATCGCACGACCATTTGGCGCCACTGATACGAGGCATCCATGCTGTTAGATGAGCTGTTCTGGTTACCGGATGCTTTCGCCATTAGCTGGTGATGTGTCGGTTTAAGAGCCATAACGAGCTGGGCCATGAGCTTTGGGGGCGGATGCGGAGGAAGCGAGCGGCCCTCACATTCGCATGTCGAGCCCTCGAGGCACTCGAATGTGAGCTCTCCGTACGTACAGTGGACCACTCTTCTAGAGAGCAGTCGCTCTTGGAACACCCATCCGCGCTCTAGAAGCGGTAGACGCTTCTTGACGGCTGTCCTACCCCAGGAGAGACGAGCTGCTTTGTCGCACATGCGCGCACCTACAACGTACGATGGGCCCTCGCCTCCATCGATCGAAAAACATAGATCCGGTGTCGTGGAAGAAAAGCACCCGCCGGTAGAATCCGCCGACGAGGTTGCGGCGATAGTTAGGTACGCGTGGCGATATATCCCTGCCATCATTGCAGACTCCACCTCCCAATCGGCGCCGTCGTCCTGGATAATACACAAGGAATCGATCCCAATCCTCCTAGAAAAGGTAATGGCGTCGCGGAAATTCCTGGGGAGAAAGTCGAACTCGATGAAATCAAGCCTCTCTCTCAGCGTAGCCCTTGTTGTGCAGCACATGATGGGTGTCAGGCCCCAGCAATGGCTTAAGCAGGCATATGTGCCCTTTTCGCCCGGGGCCGTCTCGACGAGCCTTACTCCAGGAACGCCATTTTTGTAAACCTCGTTAACGTCCACAAGTCGCGAAGGAACGCCAACATTGATACTCGCGCATGCTGGATGGGTGGACGTACACACGTCAATCCAGGTCCGCAGGCGATTTAAGGACACGTCGGAGCGTGTATCGCCTGATAAGAATCTCGCCCTGGGCATTCCTTGGAAAAGTACCGGGAGGTCTGCGGCTTGACATTGTTAATGACGCGCTCTCGTTCAGAAAGGTTGCCCTACTTGCCTGGGGGCTGGAACAGCGGGACCGGCTGAGCTGCGGCGTCTGGATCCGAAGCACGACCAACACTGCACACAAACTTATCTGAGATGGAATAAACTACTTCTTCCGTGCTCTTCTCTTCGTCTGCAAAGAGGATGTTCAAGATCCTTCGGAGTACAGCGCACGAACCACATCCATTCTCTGCCGACGCAGTAAGTTCAGTGCTTGAGAACCAGCACCTGGACGGCGACTCGACAAGTGAGGCCCTGGTCTCCCGAAGCTTGCGGTTCCGGGCAGCCCGAGACAGGCCCGCTCCGTGAGGGATCGATTCTTCCAGGAGCTGGAGCTGGGGCGAGCTCCTGACAGCGCAGGAGACATCCGTCGGTACCGAACACGCGGTACCAATTCCGGACCTGCGCTTCCCCATTTTTTGCCAGAACGGCTAGGTCGCGGAGTGGGCTAATTAGTGTTACTGGGGCAGCCATTGTTTGTTGAATCCCTAGGGATCAAGCGGGGTACGCGTGTCATTCCGAAAACTGATAAATGGAACCAGGCATTATGATATGGGTCGCTGCATCGGCGTATTCCGGTCACTGGCACCGGGCGGGGTTCGTCCCACCCGATACTAATCAACTCTTTCCCGGCACATCAGAGTTTTAATTTGTAATAAATGCTGTGTGACGGGAACATGAAATCGAGGCAAATCAATGCCGGCCCTTGTGGCGAAGTCCGCCACAGTCTCTTCGTTGAATGGTGGGGCGGCAGACGGACAAACAAGGCCTCAACGCTCTGCAACTCTGGTCACATTCGATGTCGCCCACAATGAACGGTTTGACAAGAAAACGAGAATTAACATGATCAAAACCACACACATAAAATCGGCGTACGCCGCGTCAAGTATCCCTCGGATGCGGCCCCGGACTCTAAATCTGCAACCACAACGAGTGCCGTTAATGCTTGTTCCTCCTTGTCGTCAGGGCATCCAGGGGCCTTGAAAACGAAAACCGGAGCAAGAGACCACAAAATGTGAGACTGAGAGCTGCGGGGCATTGGCGCTCTCATCATCTTACGCACCGCTAAATTTAAGCTCAAGTGTCAGGGTGACATAGTTTGAGCATACACTATTCGAATGAATCACCCAACCGGCCGAACGAGAGGGAAAAAGTTCCTATTTTTCTTTTCTTACGAGATTCGTTTCCAATTTCTCCAAGGAAACGATGTAATCGCGCGTTGCAATACACTATCTAGTGAGAGTGTTTTCTAGGAATAAGAACTAAAAAGAAATGTATCCGATGTCTAGGCGTCCTGTATCCGATCTGGAGAGAGGTTTCCGCCATTCTGCATCCCTTTCGGGTGTGGAGCACTGGGATATGTTAAACGTTAGACTAAATGCTCTCATCTCTGTGGATGAGGGCGCCGATGCGGAAACACACGCTTCATGTAATCGTCCTCGAGTTTAAGCATGTTTCCGATTCCGCTTTCGGGAACAACAGAGCAACGGAAGGGCAACCCTAGATTAGGAAAGGACTCGAGGCCAGCCCGTGTTGCTTTCTCCGAGCCACTTGGTTTACTAGAGGTGCCGGGAGGAAAGAGATCCCCTATTTCAATAAGCAAGTTATGAATATCCCTTGCCTGCCAACCTCCATACCACTCCCCGAAATTTCCTGTTTCATGGCAGTTTGAAGCATAGCGAACTTCGTTTTTATTATTACTTGAAAATTTTCACCAGAAAAATAATGGAGGAGAAAACAACTGTGAGAGGAACAACTGTCCTATGCTCATCGAGCAATCCCCCCAGCTTTAAAGACTCCCTTGCAAACACCAACGAGAGACCGGTCCTCGAGTCCGTCAAGTCGCCAAAAGACAACCAGTATGTACACGATGAACTTACCTTTCTCGACCATCGAAATAATTTTGAGTGTATATTGTCGTGGCACGCTAATAGCATGCAGTGCAGAGAGGCCATCTTCCAAGTCGACAAGGCAGCGGAGACCAGGCTTCGATGGAAGCTGGGCCTTTGCATCATGCCATTTGTTGGCATCATCTACCGTGAGATTCTCTATTGCCTTGCTCCTTTCGTTTCTCAAGAAGTGATACTTTAAGAGACAAGAAATTGACGTTTTGATAGTTTTGTGTTTTATCGATCGTGCTAATATTGGCAAGTTAATAACAACTCTTTTATTCCTTATATACATAAACATCCAAATACAGGACAATGTTCTTGTTTTTTCGGGTGGTCTAATAAGTGATCTCTCGCAGGTAATGCTAGACTTGGTGGGCTCGAAAAAGAGCTAAACATGAAGGGCTACGACTACAACATCTGCCTCTCGATCTTCTATGTGTCTTATATCGTCTTTGAGGTGCCTCTCATTGCTGTGTGCAAGTGGATCGGCCCGGGTTGGTTTATTCCGGCTTGCTGTTTCGGCTTCGGGATCACCGCTATCTGCACTGCCTTCGTGTGGGACTTCGGAGCTCTCTGCGGTGTTCGCTTCCTGCTTGGCTTCTTCGAGTCCGCCATGTTACCCGCCAACGCCTACTACCTCTCGCGCTAGTATCGCCGCAGTGAGTAGACCTTCCGGCTCTCGATCTTCATTATGACCGCATCTCTGTCTGGCGCGTTTTACGGGCTCTTGGCCTCGGCGATCTTGAGGCTATCTAACTTTGGGTCCATTCGGTCCTGGAAGATGATTTTCGCTATTGAGGGTAAGTTGAGTTCCCCTCATCTAAGGTTAGACTAACAGCCTCTCCATTCTACAGGCATCGCTACCGCAGTCATTGGCTTCCTCGCCTCCTTTGCCATGACGGGCGGCCCCGAGACCGCCATCTTCGTGAGCCGCGAAGAAAAAGAGCTCGCCATTGAGCGCATCAAGTCGGAGCGCATCGGCACCACAGAGCTCATTGACAACTTCAATAAGCGAAGTTCCTACGGGGCGTGCTCAACCCTGTGGGGCTCGCAACCTCAGTCATCCTCCTCCTCGACACTATCACCGTGCACGGAATCTCTTTCTTCCTCCCCACCATTGTCAAAACCATCTTCCTAGGAAGATCCGTCCTATCACAGCAGCTCCTTACCGTACCACCTTACGCCCTCGGTACGGTTATGTGTGTTGCCATCTCCTTCCTCAGCTGGAAGTTCGACAACCGCGGCGCCTTTCTAATACTTTGCGCGCCCTTTGGCGTCATAGGATACGCCATGTTCCTGGCCACCTCGAATTCGCGCGTGCGCTATGGTGCCACCTTCCTACCAGTCTGTGGAATCTACGCCTACGGAGCCCTGACCAACTCCCACGTCTCCGCCAATGTCGTGTCTGACACGGCCCGCTCCTCGGCTATTGCCACGAACGTCTTCTTCAGCAACCTTGGCGGACTGATATCGACCTGGGCCTTCTTGCCAACGGATGCTCCGCTCTTCCGCATCGGGAACGGGCTCAACCTTGCGGCTCAGCCTCTATCTTCCTCATTGCAGTGGGTATGTATCTGTGGATTTTGGCAGACAACAAGAAGAGAGAGAGACGCAACACCGAGCAGGAATTGACGGGCCTTACCGTCCAGCAAGTCCAAGACCTAGATTGGAAGCATCCGGGCTTTCGGTGGCACAACTAGGCTCTGGATCGGATACCCGCCTGGGATATTGGAGAAGATGTTTGCGTCTCAAAAGGAATCTAATTGAGACCTATATCCCGGCTGCATTCTCAGGGATGAATTTCTCATGCTCTAACAGCTACAAGGCTTAACAATCTGCCCTTAATATATCTACTTTTGAAGTCTTTGGAAGCTCGGAGGAGTGCCAAGTAGGAGAATTATACTAGTCTCCTCCCTGACGGTGGAAGGGGCAAAGGGAGAGGGCGGCCATAGGGAAAAGAGTAGATACTCAATGAATGTGGTAAGTAATGACAATTGAAAGGCATTCCCTGCCAAAAGTCTGTAGCACTTAATATTCAGTAGGCCCATCCATAGATGTCTGCCACTCTCCAAGGGATGGATTATACGCAAGCCGGTACATCTTCTCAAAGTCCCCATTCTCATCGTATCGCGAAACGATTTCCAGGTTCGGCTCGCCGTAATGCCCCATGAACTGTAGCTCCAGCTTCACTTCCAAGCCTGACTGGGACTGACGGTGCAGCGTGCAAGCAAAAGGTTCGGCACGAGCGAAAGTAGAATCATTAAATAGAACCGAGCGTAGAAACGATGCGGGCGTCCCATCCACATCCACCCCTTCGACAATTAACTCCTGAGATGCACGAGTGACCTTCAGCCACCGGTAGAGGATGAAAGGAGGGATTGGAATGGTTAAGATCGCCATCACACGGGTCAATAGATCATCAGTGGTGGAATAGACACGGATATCGGAGAATTCATCCATCGGTGTGTTTTGGAGATTGCAAATGGACAGCACAGCATCTCCTTTTTTCCCAACAATCTGGGGAATCGTGGCAGCCGGGGTGACGGTGAGGGAAGAGCCCAAGCTGAGGCAGAGGTCGGCCTGGTAAGCATGCTCGAAGGCTCGCTGAAGAGCATCCTCAGGGAGGTTCTCCCCAAAATGGATAATGCTGTCCATTAAGTCTCCGCGACATCGAGTACATTTGCGTCCAGTTCTGTGATCCTTAAGGGAAGTCCCATGAGAAGCAATGGCCCTGAAGTCTAGTACGATCTTGTGTTAGTCGATAGGATTGGGTAAATGGGAATGTGAGAAATAGCCCCGGGGAAAACGAGTGATATACCTCGGATATACTCTTTACCGCACCGCGAGCAGTACTCACGATTAGCATTACCATGAAGTTCCGATATTTTGTCCTATCAAATTAGACTTGAGCCAACATGATAATTGGGTGTGTCCATCACGTGGTGAACCTACTGGCAAAATCCCACTCTTTCTATGCAGGCCATCCGTGTTCTGGCTAACGAGGTATTTCAAAAACCCTCTATTCTGGAGCTCAACGAGAGCCATGTGGGTAGGTGTAGGGAGAGCCTGAAGCATATCGGTCGCACTCGCCGAGGGTGATTTTCCCTGTGCCATGAGAGTCCATACTCCCTGTGGGCCGCGAAAATCCGGTATACCTAGGATCAAAGATCAACGGCCGAAGGAAAAAGAGTATGCAGCTTCGAAATACCTGCGGAAGTCGAGACGCCCGCCCCCGTGAATGCGATGAAATGCTGACTCCTCTTAATCAGATCTGCGAGTTTCTCGGCTTTCTCCTGAACACTGTGCGCAGCTTCGAAACGCTCCATCATCTGCTCATCATTTTTATGTGCGGAAAAGGCCATTTTATATCGACTTGGTACCGGAATGCCGATGAGATAACTGAAATTGGAAGTGGTGAGGAGAGAGGTTATCTGATCCAATGTGCTGGGTTTCTGAGGCGCAATGCGGAAATAGCTTGGCCTGGAATTTTAGGCATACAGTACCATTTACTGATCAAAGTAACTGGTAGATCAGAGCAGTTTCTCGAATGAATTTGAAACTTTGAATTGACAGGGCCACATCACAGCAAATTTTCTGACTACATACTCAACGCTAGGGATATATTACCATGGTCATCATCCTCGTGGAAACGTTTCAGTTCTCGAAGTTCCCGCTGGGGTCGACCAACCCCACTTATGTAGCTAGTGCAGTTTCTGCCATACTTTGCCACATGGGTCTTAAGCCTGTCCTCTAAGACCATTGAGATCCAATATCTGTTCAATTCTCCCCAATACGTAAACCCAACGAATTTTCCACGAATTTCTAAGCCACCCATTGTTGAGCTCGGGGTACCGCTGGGTGAAGTTGGCTAGATCCTGCGGTCAGTAAAGCCTGGCTGTTATTGATGCTGCCTGGCTACCCCGCGCTGACACTGTGACCAGCCAATCTGTACCACCCGAAGTAGTGTGTCGCATGTCTCGGATTCGAGGTAGGGCTGGGGGTGAATATATGTACATTGATTCAATGTTACTATCCACGGCAGCTGACACTACTGCTTACTGCCCGAGACGTTGTGCCTCATTGGGTCGGGATATTAGCCCGGATATATCAACCATCAAGATGACCTTAGATGTACGAAGTAACTTACATAAGTGGTCATTTTGCGCAGTTGATCCTCCTCGTATTTCTCGGATCTTTGATCTCACCCTTTGATCTCACGCTCCATCTTTGCGTCTTTTCCTACTCTCTCAAGCCCATGCCAAAGCAGTCACGTCTTCTACACATCTGTTCCACTCACCAAGTTATCAATTGCTTGTGCAAAATGCTCGCATCAAGTAGGTTAACTGGCATAGCTGCCCGAAATAGTCCGAAGCAACCTTACCGTTTGGTATCGTCGATGGCGCCTCAGGGTATGTAATTGTCGGGCCTGATGCCTGCCCTACCGCTTTTCGTGATGTTGTTATTCATCTGACTTCAGCTCGGCTTCCGCACTCTCTCATCTCCTCTCCACGCTACCCGCCGATCCGCCATGCCCTTCTTCTTAATAGTTCCCGTTCTACTCTACTGCCCGCCATGACTAGGAATGGTGTTACACAGTTCCGCACTGTCGTCGCAGAGACCATGACAAGCGCCATCGTAACGGCTGCAAAGCTGCACGGTGCTGGCTTTGCCACCATTGGCATGGCTGGGGCCGGTGTCGGCATTGGTAACGTCTACGCCGCGCTTATCACTGGCACCGCTCGGAACCCGGCCATACGAGGTAAGGAAAGGCTGTCAGGGCATGGTGCCTGCAACCCTGGCTACTAGAATGCGACAAACTGACCGGCGATGTATCGCAGGCCAACTTTTCACTTACGCAATTTTGGGCTTTGCCCTCTCAGAAGCCACCGGGTTGTTCGCCCTGATGGTGGCGTTCCTAATTCTCTATGCCTACTGAACACGGGCTTGGGAACTTCAGAATTGCATATTGGGTCTTGCAGGTGGTGGGGGAACCATAGCAGTAGCGGATATGCAATATAGAGAGGGGACGTCGGCTTCTTTGTACTTGTTACTTTCTACTCTCTTGTCCTTCAATGGCTGAAACAATCTCTCCTCATTATCAAGCTTTCGAGCTCCCGTTGATACTAGCGATAACTACCCATGTAGATAGAGGAGATGTCAACTAATACGTCTAATAATTGAAGACTTTTCATTTCCACTTCGCGACTTTCCACTCCGGTCCTCCAATCCAATCTGAGTCCTGAGTCATGATTCTCGGCGAGCTCCTCGCGATAAAGAAGACCGTACAGGCCTTACATGCTCTCAAGTTGAGTCCGGCTATGTTTTCTCAGCGTAAAACGCGGTCTGGGTATTCCCTGTGCTAGGTTGCCCGCATGCTGCTCGTGCTGATATAACGGACCATCCAAGCCTGATTGAACAGGGTCTAGAGAGCTTCCAAGGTCTCATCGATCGGTTCCTATCTATCTAATCTCTGATGGAACCAATCGATATAAGTAATTCTAAGCCGCCTGCTCCGACGTGATTGAGGATTGCACTGCGTGAAAAGTCGAACTGGTTTTAATAGTCCTCCGATCTATTAAAACCCGAGTAAAAGATGGATTGTTATTCCTCAAGCTAACTTTGAGACAGCGTAGACGAATTTAAATCATTAAACATACGGCGGGTTTTCTCCGACGGCAAAGGTGCATATGCAAGAATAACAGCTTTTCGTGAGAAATATCATGGTGATAAATAGCCTTGCCTTCTCTTTCTAGACCTCGGAATAGCGACCCATCACTAGCTTGTTATCCTGAAACCCGGCAAATAGGTCGCCAAGAACAGAGCAACCCACGGAACCCCACCCATTGCCCACTATAATAGTATCTATGTGCTCTCCAGTGTAGCCCATCCTCAGGGGAGGTACATGTAGGTTACCCGCCCTAGCGTGCAGGCGGTTGATTGGTGCGGGGGTGGGCTCCCCTCAGGCAATGGCCTACTTCTTGTCAGGCCTTCACAGCCACCTAGGTGCATATGCTCGTGATGAGACTCTTTTGTCCCTGAGAAGCATCGTGGCAACTGCTCAACTGCCACCATGGAAACACTCGTACAAAAGTTGAAGCGGTATTTTGAAGAGAACAAACTCTTCCCAGCAGGGCGATCCGAGCCCGAGCAATGGTCTGGCGACACCATCAGCAAGGCACTAGAAAATAAGCCTGGTCATGAAGACATAGTCGAGGGGCCTGACGACGGCCTCGGAACACGAAGCCAATGTCGATACTGATTTGGAGGATCAGCAGCCAATTTCGTTGAAAGCTTTGCTTACTGAGAAGATGAAGTAGACGCCGCAAGTCGTGCTTGGTTGGGTCGCAGCTTGCATCGCCCCAGAGGCAAGACATCTCAGCCCAGGTTGTCCCATGAACCCACGATTGCCACCCCAAAGGTATTGTCGGGCGAGGCACCGGCATCCAAGCGTGGCCGCGTCGGTGTGGTCGGCCTCGTCTCCAAAATGGAGTGGTATATGCAGCTGTGCCAGCTGGTTGCGGCCAATGGTCAAGGCCACCAAGAGCGTTCCGATGAGGAGAATCTTACTTTCCTCTGGAGGCATCGTGTTAGCTTCTATGAAGCTGTCCTATCTTTTTTTGTCACCGTCATCTGCCGTCATAGTGGTAGCCAGTTGGTCGATCTCACTCGGGACTGGCCGAGCCTGCCGAACTCCGATCTCCCCGTAGTTGACGGCGAACTCGCCGTGGCTGTATCGATCGGCCTCAAGTAGCATCTTAACCAGCTAGTAAGGTTAGCAACGCGTAATAGAAAATCTTCAGCGAACTCCGCCGACAAGACGGATCCCAGCCATCGAGAGAGTCAAGTGTTTACCGACTTGCACGCTATCGAGCCCAGGCTCGCCATTCTAGACAGCCAGGCCGATGCTGACAAGGACAAGTACCGGTATTAGCTTGTTTCGACCGACCAGTATAGGAGCTTTTGCGACTGTGGCAACAAGGACGCCAGAATGCTCGGGATCACGTGGAGCCCGGGCAGTGGCAAGTCGGCACTGTTGGCAACGATTGTGCAGAATCTCTCGACACAAGAGCAAACGATTTCTGACTCGCCACGTCTTTCGTACCGCTTCTGTAGCGCGAACGGGCCCGGATTGTGCTCAGCTGCATCTGCCCTCAAGAGTCTCATATGTCTGCTGCTCCTTGAGCAACTCTCACTGGACGTTCACTTGACAAGCCTGCGCGATCCGACGGAAAGAGAGCACTTCGACCACCTCAACTTTCTGGCTCTGTCGGGACTCTTCTACGACATTGCGCGAGACAGCAATCTCTCGAAAACCTACTCGATGGTTGATGCAATCGCCGAGCGTGTAAAGGAGGGGTCGGGCGCCCATTCTGGCTATGGGGAATTCCCATAACTGAGCAGCACCTGGTCAAACCTGGGCAGGGGTGAGTAGGGTGAGTGAGGGAGTTATCTGTTTTGGGCTACCCTGGTTATAGTCGCCAACCACACCCGGCCAGCTTTTTTCTTTTTTTTATTAGCCAATGTTACGAAATATAGATATGGCGAACTTCTGGCTTCGCCGTCGAAAGAAATCGTACAAACTTTAGACCTGCCTTACTCCACATCTCTGGTAGCCTCTCAAAGAGCTCTCGATCATGTGCTAGGTGCTCCAGATGCCGGGCCAACTGAGGAGGATCTTTGCTTCGCAATGTATCCTTAGATCCTTGCCAATCTGGCATATGGTCCGTCCGGGCCATGAGCAAGATGTCGGCCACACCTATCCGCTCATGTTTGCCGCGCCCGCGCACCGGTTGGAGAATGATACCGTAAAGATTGCAAGTCATAGCGAAGAGCGGCATGAATAGCAATTTCCCTGAACCAGACAAGGCATAAAGCTGCTCGTGGGGCATTTCAAAGTAGAGCTGGGATTTTAGGGGGTTATTCTTTGTCGAAAACTGATATGACATGATAGAAAAACCGATTATCTCCTTCCCCTCCGACCATTTGAGTGTTAGCGGAAGGCAAGAACCCTCAATCTCCAGTGGTCCATCGTATTTCACCTTGGTGCCTAGCCCTGCAGTGTGGCCGCGCAAGCTCTTCACCTCGGCGTACTCTGCACGCACTTCATGGAAGCCGTTATAGTCTAGCGGAAAGTCTATCGCTCCATCAACAGCGGCCCAGGACCAGCTGGGAGAGCGCCAGCGCGTCTCAGAGATGGGGAATCCAGCACGGCTATCATCATCCCGGTGCCAGGCGAGATCGTATAAAGCAGTGCTCTTCCACACCCCGGCAAAGTAGGCATCGGCTGGCCTAGAGGCCAATATACGCCCCGCTATCCCTTCAAGGGCCATGAGCTTGTCACCTGCGACGGTGAAATGACATCCACAATAGTCTGTTAGAATACGCTGCCAAACTTTGGCAAATCTCACAGATTCAGGTTCGGCTGATGGTGATGAGGATGTCTGTGGCGGGGTTATATCGTATTCTTGTTTCATGCGCGGCACACCTAGCCATTTGGGTAATCCTTCGGGATACATTTCCAAAGCTCTCCATTCTCGGCATTCCCATGCCATTTGGGCTTGGCCGAAGTGCGCCACCCGTCTGGCCAAGTAGCGCTCCTGAAACACCCAGCCCCTTTCGTTAAGAGGACCTTCTTCGACCTCCTCATCCCAAAGACCACCGTCGACCACGAAATACTTGCGTGTCTGACCACCGATATCCAGATCTAATTGGGTAGGTATTTTGTTGGCCCAGCAGCTGTTTCCGAGCAGATCATCATCCTCTTGCGTCGCCCAGGTCGCCGAAATGTTCATGGAAGCGCAAGTGTAGACCTGTCCCATCATTTTGGATTCTATGGCCCAATCCGTCAGGTCGTCCTGATCTTGTTTTATGCATAACGAATCAATCCACAGGTATTTGACGCCAAGATAACGAGCAATCCTCATTGCATCCTGAAAAACTTGCGGCAGTCGCACAACGTCAATTCCACGCCGTAACTGTGCCATCGTGGACGATTCCAGCTTGGTGTATCTCTTTTTGCCCCAGCGATGACTGAGCGTCATGTAGGGTCCTTGAGGCGGGTTCTCTGCAGTGATAATGACTCTAACGTCGCTGGCCCTCGAGCCAAGATGCAACAGCCGCGTGGGATACCAGCCTTGGCTGCCTTGTCTGCAGCGCTGGTGACTGGTCGAACACATGTGAAACCACTTTCTGAGGACTTCCAGATCTGCTACAGAATTGCTGACACGCGCAGATGCCGTAGTTGCAGGTTCTTCGAGCGTATTAGTCTAATTTCTGACGTGCGTCATCGACTCGGGCGTGGATGCACGCAAGCAGAATACGTCTCTTACCCGGATAGGAAATGAAATTGAGCTCGATGGGACACCCACCCTCCCTACCATGGCCAGGAGGGATTATTCTCATAAGGAATGGAGGTAGTCCTTCTCCTTGCGTCATGCCCTCAACTCCCACACGTCCCCAGCCCACGTATTCGACAACGAGGCTCTTGGTGTGCCATTCTGCGAAGGCCTTGGCATCCTCGATCTCTAACCACGCCGCGAACTTTGTGCAAACCCAACACGTCGACCCCTCGCCAGTGCCATACTTGGGCAGTGTTTTGATGCTCTTCAATCCAGAATCCCGGCTTCTAGGCCAATCGTGAGGCCCTAAAGTCCGCGTCGCGGTCAAACAAATTGAACACACTCCCATTGTGTAGCGAAAACTGAGGGTAGGGTGCGGGGAATTTAGGATGTCTTCCGGCTAGACACTTTCAGTAAAGGTAGCATACAAATCAGTTACATACTGTTAATTCAAAGTAACGGTACATAAAGGTAATTCTCATAATTCAATATAATAATAGCTTGTGATAATTATAACAATAACCCCAATACAACCCTTTCACAATCTGGCCGGCTCCAACATGTCTGCAAAACTGAATAACATGATATTTAATGGAAAGTTGGGAACTTGCAAAGAAAGAAAGCAAGGAAAAGACGACCGCTCCTCCCGTCTACATTATGACACGAAAATCTCTTTCCCAAGAAGGCTCGTGTCCACTTGATCTATGCAGGAATCTTCCCTACCACGGATGGCAGATCTAACACCGTCTCACCACACATGGATTCCACATTGACTTACACCTTTGATCGATCTACGTTTGGGATTGATAAAATAATGTATTATTGTATTCAGCTCCGCTTGTGTATTCGGTGCAATTGTTTGTACGGCCAGAATGTATTCTACATTTAAAATACGAAACGAGAAAGAAGGGAAAAGGGGGCCGGATGAGGACTGGAAAGGAATCACGATTTACGAGGGCCGTCCAGCATCCCCTCCCAAAATTTAAATGAGGCCAACAAGTCAAATGGAAAGAACAGGGGTAAAAAGGAAAATCTCTGCAGGAGAGTAATTCTAATATGTATCGAATGGCTGACACCGAGGATGGATGCAACGCGACGAAAAAGAAGAGAAGATAGTTACATACACAACTGACCAACAGAGAAACAAAGAAAACAGGGGAACCCGTATCAAAAGATATTGATGCAGCCAGAGTACAGAAGTGCCTCCCAACAGGTCGGAATTGAAATAAGACCGTCGCCGATGTACGTCGTAAGCTTTGGGCCTCCCCAATTCTCCGATCCCGACCCCCTTTCCCCTTGATCCCGGCAGAATATTAGATTAGACCTTAATGTGGATGTAGTTAAAGCTGCTCTTAGGAACAGTGCGCGTGCCGTAGCCCTCCCTAACGTTGTGGTTGTACTCCTCGATGGTCACCATGTTGCCAGAAACCTTGGTGACCCAGGCGACATGGCCCCAGGTTCCTGCATTGCTCTGGGCGACGCAGCCAGGAACAGGCTTATTGTTGACAACAACCCCAGTTTTGCGTGCGGCATCATCCCACGAGTTGGCATTGCCCCAGGCGGCACCCTTATATCTGTTGTGGAACTTGAGGCCAAGTCTCTTGTTGATACGCCAGGCGACGAAGCTAGTGCATTGGCACTTGTAGTAGTTCCATGGATCAACGCCGCCGCACTTGCCCTTGTAGGGGTAGTCGTTCGTGACCGGACCGGGGATGCCGCCGCTTGGGGGCGGTGGTGAGCCGCCAGAGCACTTCTTCGTGACATAGCCGTTGGTGCCGGTTTTGACGTAGTAGTCCGCTACGTAGCAGCCGTCGGAGGTCTTATCCCAGATGTTGTTCCCGTTGACGCTGGTTCCGGAGGTCTGGCAAGAAATGTCCACGTTCTTGCCCTTCTTGTATGTGAGCTTCACGCCATAACTGGTACCAGGTCCAGTGCGGCAGTTGACGGTGCTGCCAGTGATTGGGTAGGCCGCATTGGCGAAAGAGAGAAGATTGAGGACAAAGGCGACGAAAACAGCCGCTTTCATGGTGAACATTTTGAAGGCAACTGGTCGAAAGTTTTGACTTATGGGACGGGATGAGAGGATATTAAGGAAAGTGTGTATGCGTATGAGAAAGGAGTGTGTATGCAATGAAAAGGAGTGTGATCGAACCTGTTGGTGATGTCAGGGATTTGTTGTAATGATTGAGAGGGTGTTGAAGGTCTTATATAGACGTAAAATGAGGATTTTTCTTTTTGAATCTCTGAAATGCGTTGCTCCGAGGATGCTATTTTCTCCCCGAGTATGCTGGGATGTTGGATGGATTACTCTAAAATAAGGTCTTTGCTGATCTGCTTGTGCTTCCTGGGGATCGGGATTCGGGAAGGTTACCTTAGAGAGTATTAGTTAGATTTTTGCCTGCATCAGCTTTAAGATTGAACTCTTTCGCGTGAAGCATACTCATTTGACCTCAGATTAACGGGAAGACTTTCTCGACTCGGGTGCTACGGGTCGTCAGTCATGATGGTCGTCTGACAGGTATCGATTCCTGAACAGTATCCGCTTTCTTTTTGGTCTCAGGTCACCTAGGTAAGTGCTGGAGCGCAAATGGAGAGGTTTGGATCATGAGGCGCGAACCATTGGATTCAGGGCAAAATAGGGCCGGAGAGTCGAGCTGAACTGAGGGCAGGAAATTAAGGGGTAACAGTGGACCAGCCGAGGACGGTCGTGGTTACTTCGTAGTTGGGATTACACTCAGCACGATGGACAACATGTATTATTAGTAGTTTCGGTATAATATTCGACCGCAAATACATGGGAGCACACTGAGGGCTCCATGGTCGAGGTCTAAATTTGCCCAGTCCCAAAAGCGGGCTAGCAAGGGGCCAACCGTGCACCTAGAGAACAGAGCATAAGCAGACATGTCAATCAGTCCATGAGAAAAGGCCAAATGCTACTCAGGTCCCTCTATCTTTGGAGAGTCGTCAACTATAAATAACTGGTTAAGGTAGGATTGCGACGAACTTAGGACCTGCTAATCCGAATCGGGGTAAAGGGTGAATTAAACCATCTCAGTAGCGGGGCAGTGCACCAGGGGTCCACAGACCATCAGGGGATAAGCTGGACGTTCAAAAATACTATCTCATTACATTACAATGATTACATTCATGTCAGAGTCTCATACGGACATACCGAGGCAGGCGCTTATTATAGATCCGCTAACCACGTTACACATCCTAGCAATTGAATGGATGCGAGGCCTGAAGTTCATCCAAAGATACTGCGCGACAGAGCTGCTTCTTGCCGAATGATGATGGCTTCGCTGGGGCATGCTTTCTCTTCGGCGGAAGGAGCTGGTTAGCGTAGATGTGTGTGTTCATCCAAGCATCCATGTTTGACTCCACGAATATATAAAGCGACGACCTCGCCCTCGCCCTCGCCATCTGATCTTAAACCAGTCAACATCTACAAATCCAATCCAATCTTCTCTTCTTCTTCTTCTTCATCATCTTCTCCTTCTAGTACTCACTTTTACAACTACCCCACGCATTTACAATTCACAATGAAGTTCACTGCCTTCTCCGCCGTCGCCCTGGCTATCGCCTCCGTTGCCAGCGCCTACCCTATCACCGGCGACACTGTTAACTGCCGCTCTGGACCAGGCACCAGCTATGCCGTCAAGAAGACGTACAAGAAGGGACAAGACGTGAAGATCACCTGCCAAACCTCCGGAACCAGTGTCAACGGCAACAACATCTGGGACAAGACTTCCGATGGCTGTTACGTCGCGGACTACTACGTCAAGACTGGGTCCAGCGGCTACGTGACTACCAAGTGTAGCGGCGGTGGCAGCACACCCTCGGGCAGCTACTGCAAGAACCTCAACACGGCCGGACTCAACCTAATCAAGAAGTGGGAGGGCTTCGTCGCAAAGCCCGCACCTGACCCGATCGGCCTACCTACTGTTGGCTACGGACACCTCTGCCAGCAGAAGAGCTGTGCCGAGGTGAAGTACAAGTTCCCGTTGACTAAGGCTACTGCCGAGCAGTTGCTCAAGGACGACCTTCCCAAGTACAGCACCTGCCTCGGCGGTCTTCTCAGCAGCAGCAAGGTTAAGCTCAACGACAACCAGTGGGCTGCCCTTACCTCGTGGGTTTTCAATGTCGGCTGCGGTAACGCGAAGACCTCGACTCTCGTCAAGCGCCTGAACAACGGCGAGAATGCGAACAAAGTGGCCTCGGAGGAGCTGCCCAAGTGGCGCATGGCCGGCGGCAAGGTTCTTCAAGGTCTCGTCAACCGCCGCAAGGATGAGGTCAAACTCTTCAAGACGGCGTCGTCCAAGCAGGCGTTCCCCAAGTGCTCGTAAATCCACCCGAGACTTCTTTGTTTCCAAATCTTCACCAGGTACGTGTTATTCCGGAGCGCGAATTATGGAATTCTTGCTAATGGCTTCGTTGCGCAGTCAGATTAGCAGCAGACAAGATACTTCGGGCTAGGAAGAACGGGGCCACCGAACGAGAAGCAAAGGTTGATGGAGAGCAGAACTGAACTTTGAGACTTTGAAATTTGTGATAATATTTCGTTTCGAGAGCCGTACATATTTTCCCTTCTCCTCTATTTTTATTCAATAAACCTTTTTCACCACCAACACGGCCCATTAATACCCGACATTTTTATACGAGATCCTTCAGTCATGGCCTCCAGCTGAGCCAGATTCTGCTCGGCGTAAATTTCATCGTTGCTACTTTTGTAAAATTACCCGAAGTAATCCGATTTGACAATCAAATATTCAATCGCTCCAGCTATGAGAAAGCTAGACCAGTGACCATCGACCTAGCTGAGCAAGAGAGCGGTTGTGGGGAATGGGTATTGCTGATCGCAACATCGGAAAATCTCCAGGAGCTATTCTCTTTGACCCCCAGACAGGTCACCGAAGGGGAATTGGAAGGAGATCGTAAAGAAGGAATCTTGTGCCGAATATAGATGTTTTGATTGGTTTCTAGAGGATACAGATCCAGATGTCGGAATGTTGGTGTTCCATGAGTATTGGGAGGGAGGCGTGGGTGCTTGGCTTGGTCTGACTGGTTGACGAGGGGTCTAGCACCAGTGCGTGCAAGCCGGGCGATCAGCGGTTTAAGTCGCCGATCTCGGAATCTTAAAGAGCATCTTCCGAGTGAACAACGCAGTCTAGTCTTTATAAATCCAGCGGGATTAGATGAGGTGTATTAGACCTCTGATGTTTTCCTAGCACAACCCCTACGCGACAGCTGCAAGTGATTTGGGCCAAGTTCGGGTTGTAGTTGTGGTGCACACAGGCGTCTAACCCGCATCACACGGCCTACCTGCCACTGATGCAGGACGAATTTTCGAGGAGCTGAAGGTGAAGTGTACCGGCGAGAGAAACATAGAAGAGGGTCAAGTCTGTTTGCATCATTCTTCACATCCCAAACGTACCTCGGGATATTAGCGTCTTCTAGGCTAAGGGGTACATCTTGAGCTCCCAGTTAGGAGATACGACGGCCAATTCCTCGAAGAGAAGGCAACTGCGGGGAATACCTACTGATAGAGGTCATAGTAATGTGCGAATTTTGATTATAGGACAAGTGAGGGAACAGTTTTGAAGACCATCGAGTGCGCACCAAGGCAGCAATGTGAAAATGAGGCTTGAATTGCACACATTAAATGATCAATGCCGATCGCCCGCTGTTGGCTCCGATCGCTTTCCCAGTGGCTGGGGGTTTTTTAACCAGTTGCTCGCACCTGTACATTCTCGCGACCTTCTCCCTTGTCCCGTCGCTTGGGACCTTCAGACGAAGTCGGCACTTCATGGGGGCGTTTTCCTACATAGGAACAGATGGGATTCTCAACAGGTCTGGCTCGGTGATAGGCCTGGCGGAGTAGGAATATATTCCGCAGCCTGTATGTTCTGAGAATGAGAGTAGGGAAACTGACCGTGAAGTGGAGAGAGATAGAATTCGCCACGGCACGGCGAATTACTTCTGTGTACCTCCGTAATTATCGGCTCTTCCGTCCCCGCCCGGAATCAGCAAATATCGGAAAGTGGGGCACCTCCTTCCGGAACCACGAAACAACCACCGATTGTCTCCAGTATTGGCGAGCACCGTCAATCTATGCTATAGCATCTACTGCAAGGTAAGAAATACAACTTGTTGAATTGCTCGTGCCGGCTGTCTTCCGTAAACCGCATTTATCTCGATTGTTCCTGGGGCATAGGCTGAATTTCCGTAGTGCAACTCCTTTAATCCTCTGGTACTATTGTGTCGGAAAGGAAAGGACCCCGGACCTGGTAATTTCTGCGTCGAGGAACTTCGGCCGGCCCGCTGCGGCAAAAAAAAAAAAAAAGAAAAAAAAAAAAGCAAATGGCCGGGCGGTTTACAAGACGTAGACAATAGTGTCTACCTAGCTATGGGCTCTCTCCCCATCTCGCTCTTTTATGAGAGTAGGATTTGTCCAAACTCAGTTAAGTATCTGACCTTAACTAGACCGTATTCAGTCGAAAACTTCCTCCTGGTTAATCCATCGTTGTCGTTTTCTCATTGCCTTATTCCTGATGAGTACACGAATAATCCTCCGGCAGGCCTCCGGGAAACTGACTGTTGATGCGGCCGTTGCCTGGAACATCCCCGTCCCTCTCATCATCAACGGTAGCGACGTAACTACCAACAAGACATTTCCTGTCATTCGACCTCTCACCAACAAGCAGATATGGACTGCCGCCGCCGTCTCTGATAGGCACGTGGCCGAGGCCGCACGCGCCGCCGAGGCTGCTTCCCCCGCCTGGTCAACGACTAAGCCGTCGTTTCGGCGCGACATCTTTCTTCGCGCCGCCGACGTAACCAACAAGCGGGGCGCCGAGCTCGGTGAATATATGCACCATGAGATCGGCGCAAATCAGGATTATCAGGACTTCATCCTGGGCCTTGCCATCGAGGGGCTCAAGGACACCGCGGGCCGAATCGCGGGCGCAGTACAGGGTGAGGTGCCGAAGTCGATACACGATGGAATGCGCGCAATTGCTCATAGGAGACCATACGGGGTTGTGTTGGGAATTGCACCTTGGTGAGTATTCGAAGAAACAATGGTCATAAGCCAGATAATCCAGGGAGAGAAACACACGACTGATAATATCCGTAGGAACGCCCCGTACCACCTTGCCTCCGCTCCGTCACCTACGCTCTCGCTATCGGAAACACTATCATCCTCAAGGGTTCCGAGCTCTCTCCACGTTGCTACTGGGCTATCGTTGACGTCTTTCGCGAGGCTGGCTTGCCCGGCGGCTGCCTCAACCTCATCTTCCACCAACCTGCTGACGCTGCCACCACGACTGAGAGCATCATCGCCCATCCGGCCGTCAAGAAGATCAACTTGACTGGCGGCACAAAGGTCGGCAGTATCATTGCCGTCTCGGCAGGTCGCCACCTAAAGCCTGTGCTGATGGAGCTCGAGGTAAAGCAAGCGCTGTGGTGTTGAAGGGTGCCGACCTCGAGAAGGCGGCGCTGCATTGCACGAGAGGAGCGTTCCTTAATGTGAGCTGACTTGATATATTGAAACGGAAAATATAGAAAAGCAGAGAATGTCCTTGCCAAGGCAATGCTAACAAAATACTCCTACAAATATAGGCTGGACAGATTTGTATGTCTACCAAGAGAATCATCGTCCACTCGTCTATCGCCGAGGACTTCAAGGTAGCCCTTAGCGCTGCTATTGAGCGCACGTTCGCATCTGACGACGATATACCTGCCCTCGTGACCGCAGCCGCCGCATCCCGGAATCGTGGCTTCGTTACCGACGCTATATCCAAAGGCGCTAAGGCTATTCCGCTCTTTGGTGGCCGCAGTGTTGAAGCTGTCGAGACCTATATGCGGCCCGTTGTGCTGACGGGGGTCGATAAGGGTATGGACCTCTACGCGTCAGAGTCGTTCGGGCCCAGTGTTTCCTTCTTCACTTTCGAGACTGAGGCCGAGGTGCTGGCCCTTGCAAACGACACTGAGTACGGCCTCGCGGCGTCGGTATTCACAGAGGACCTCCGGGCTGGGTTTCGCATCTCGGAGGCCCTGCAGTCGGGTGCAGTGCATATCAACTCGATGACGGTGCACGACGAGTTCGCATTACCGCATGGCGGCGTTAAGAAGAGCGGGTTCGGGCGGTTTAATGGGCGCCAGGGCCTCGAAGAGTTCTTGTATTGGAAGACTGTTACTTGGATGGAGTGAGAATGATAGAAAGCATCTCGAAGTGGATGGTGAAGGTCAACAGTTAATAGACGCCGAGATTGGAAAATTTCGCTCTATTCTCTCTCTCTCTTTCTAGTCTCTTCTGCGCTGTCCTTCTTCAATATAGTAAAAGATGAGTATTTTTCCATTCGGGTTCTTGTAGGCCTCTAGTTCAAAGTACAATGCGCCCATATTGAATGCGAGTGATGTGAGTGATGTGAGAGCCATCAGAGATGCAGAAGAGCTGTCGAACCACCGACCTCTGCCTTCTAGTAGCTGTAACTGCATACGACGTCTATTTAACCTTGAGACTGTGTAGGGAAAACATATCAATTGATACCTCTACAATCTCGACTTGACAGCATTATCAACCTTTCTCGCGTACGGATGGTCTCGGCCAGGGACAAGGTGATCAAGCTCCGCCGTATTGACATACTTTGGGCTCGCGTCTCGCATCAAGTCCGCCATTCCGCAAAGAGCCATGGCAGTCTCGATCTCATCCTTGAGAACTGCACACATTTAGGCGGTCAATTGACAATTCTGGAATTTATGCATCCTTCGACCTCGGAGCGCCAAGGCCCATGGATGCAATAAGAGTAACAATAAAATACAATGGAGCGGAAAGAATTGGACGTACTGTCGATGGCATGTTCGACTCCCTCTTGGCCATACCCAAGAGCGTACAGAAAGGGTCTACCGATCCCGACGGCTGACGCGCCTAGACAAATAGCCTTGACCACATCGGAACCCCTCCGGAACCCACCATCCACGAGCACCTCCATGGCGCCGAAGACTTGCGGGCACACTTTGTGAAGTTCTAGTAGTGTTAGGATAGCGGGTGGTGCTGTATCCGCTGCCCGTCCGCCGTGGTTACTCACGACGATGCCATTGCACCCAATTCGCAGCGCGACCTCCGCGTCCACCGCTCGTTGCACGCCCTTAACCACGACCGGAACGCTCCCTGCAATGCTCCGGAGCCACGCGATGTCGTCCCAAGATAACGTGGGGTCGATAAAGGAGGCCAACTGCCGCGCTAGGCCTGCGCCCTTCCTGTCGCTCTGGATACCCACCGCCGAGGCTGTCCTAAACGCTTTCGCGCGGTCAGCCTCTGAGGCCTTGACCCTCTCATCGGCCTCACGCTTCGACATAACCGGTAGGTCTGCAGTCACGAAGATGGCCTTGACTTTACCGGAGGCCAAAACACGCCGCACAGCCCCTGCCGACTTCTCACGCTCCTTGTCAACATATAGCTGGAAGAAGGCGTGCTGGGGCGTTACTTCCAGGATCTCATCATGCGGGTATGACGAGGGCGTCGAGAAACACTGCACGATGCCTGTCGCAGCGGCGGCACGAGCGAGCGCGAGCTCACCCTCCGACCCGGCTGTCCGCGCCGCACCCGTGGGCGCGATGTAGATGGGGGCCGAGATTGAGCATCCGAAGAGCCGTGTCCGTGTGGTCACGGAGCCGACGCCGCGCATGACGGCCGGGCGGAGCCAGATGCGCTGCAGGAAAGTACGGTTAGCATCACGCGTGATGTTGTCGTTCGCCGCACCGCTGATGAAAGCCCAGGCCTTGGCCGAGAGCGTCCGGCTCGCTACCTGCTCAAAGTCCTCCAGGTTGATAATAGCGTCGAGTGTGGGGCGACCGGGCATGCTGGCATGGCTGGTGGGAATGGTTAGGGGTGGAGTGGCATTAGGAGACGAACGGGGGGAAGGTGCTGCCACAGGTTCCTCTCGTAGCTCTTCCTCCGCGACAAGCGGGGCGTCTAAGTCGCCAATATGGTACTTGGTCTCGAGCGATTTCTTGATCAAAGAGGGGGAGTGCACCTCGTTGTACTCAGTGGAAGCATCACGTCCTGCGTACCGGTATATTACTGTAACCCCAGAATCAAACCATGAGATAGGGTAGGAGTTAGTATGGTATGCACTGGGTTGGGCGTAGGAGATCATAACAAGTTGGCGGAAAAGGGAGGGGTAGGTACGGGAGGATTCAGTATGGTCTTGGATAAACCAATTCTGGACGCACCCTCTGCGCCACCTGGGTGGCCAGGTGCGAAATCCGTCATGTCGTACACAATTCCGTCTACCACAATCCAGAGATCCTCTGGGGCGTTGTGCCGGCTGAGTTCCAACGGTGACACCTTTTTAGCCATGGCCTAATCCTCTTCCTTTCATAGAGTAAGCCAGACTTTGAAAATATTGGCGATTATTCTTGTTTCTTACGTACGAATTGTTCGGTTTAATAGGTGATTGATAGAGCATACGCTCGGCTTGGGTGTCTTTTTTTTAGACGGGGAAAGGGGGTGGGGAAAGAAATGGGGGCTGGTATGCCTTTTCCATCTTAACCCTTGAGGAATGTTCCGAACCGCGACAAGCAAGTCTTCGGTGACATCACGTGCTCAGATCCTACTGGTAGGGATGGGTAGTAATAGAGAGACTCTTCCCACAGGGTCTTTGTCTTATCGGGTTCCGGTCTGTCAGCCGTGGCTCTCGTATATAATCCTCTCCAGTAAGTCAAAGGCTTGGCATACCTTGTCTCCCTCCTTCATAATATTTTTTTTTCCTTTTGCCGAAATTTCGCTTACTTCAAACGAAGTGGCCTCCCAGCGATAGCGTTGCTCGACCGATATTCGGAACATTACTGCCGAAAGTACGGGACGACATTTAGTTGTAGGCAGTAAGTTGAGATCTAGCATCAATTTGAAAGCAACTGTTCATCCGCGACAGTGGGTTCTTTGGCGCTTTGCTCGGCTTCCAAAATTGTCCCAGTGCTCTCTCCAATACGAGCTCTACTGATATCCGAGCGATACACACATCTGCGCACATCAAACTAACCGAGGCCTATGATAGTGGTTGTAAGAACTTCAGAAAAAAATGGAAGATTTGAAGTTGAAAGTATAGATCTCTCGCAGCGAGATAGAAGGGAATGTTAACGGTGTAGGGGTAAGCTCAAAGTCTTCTGGTCAAGCTCACTACAGTTGCATGTTACTGACTGTTTAACAAGCTCTCTACGCTTGCTCTTGTTGTGTCTTTCATGGCGACATGGGCAGCATTGCTCTGCACTTTAGGTCCTGCACTCCTCAGTAGTGGCCCTGCATCACTCATATCTGGCTTCATCCGTATGAATAGAGCCCAGAACCACATACAAACACGAACCAGACCCGCGGGTTATCTAATTAGTGGTTTACTTTCTGTAGTGAACTTTATTAGTACAATCTGTACGGCCATGTCCCTAGCAGAGTCCGCTTCTATGCGAGGAGGCCTATGTGACACTACCCATCGTCCCACGATGTAACCTAGTTAGGATTGGTGGTCTGTAATCTGCCACAGTGTTCCCCTTCCAGGTGGTCAGTACCATATTTTGGCCGAGGTTAGCCCGCCTCAGTTTTGGAGGCTCTTTAGTTGGTATTTCGCATGGACGACCGTATTTGGCGGGCTCGCCTTCAACGGGACCGCGATATTTCTCTGTGGGACGCTGATCCATCGTCCTCAACAACCCCAACTACATCCCGAGAGATGGCAGGGCACCTACCTGTTCTAGCCCATCCTGGTAGTGGCTTCCGTGATCATTGTCTACTGCAGCGATCTACTTTCAAAGCTAGAGTCCGCTGAGAATATGCTATATATCATCTTCTTCGTCATGGTTTTCATCATCGTCCTTGCAATCTCTCCTGATAGACACAATTCAGCTTTTCTGTTTACCAAGTTCAGAATAGCACTGGCTATAATAACGATGGGATCGCTTGGTCCGTGGACATACTCACGTCGGCCAACGTCATGGTTGGTGCGTATATTTAATCGGCCGATGTCCTTGTCTTC
>PGIR01000047.1:0-231073 GCA_002812735.1 Scedosporium dehoogii | reverse complement strand
CACGCCTTCCGCGGGGTATATTTCCGTTTGCTTTTTTTTTTTTTTTTTGTGTTTTTCTATGCAGACTCCCCGACAAGGACCAGGGGTGGGCTTTGTTGATACCAGGGGTATGTGGTGGGGGGGGAAGCAGGCCCAAGAAGCGGCCATGGTGGGAACAGATCACAGAGGGGCGACAAGGGGGTGGGATTGAGGGAGGAGCGTGTCATTAGGAGCGGTTGGCCGCTTATTTGGCCTCGCTCGCCTGATAAACGCACATCTCGCATCGCCGCCGGCAAACTTTTTGGTTATTCAACAATAACGCATTGTCGATTATCAGCATTTGCAGCACCCTCGGTATGTATGCCTTACCCTTTTCTTTCTTTCGTACAAGACGACACAAAGAAGGAAATCAATTCCCCCTAATGGCTGCCTTGGAGCATTCCCCATGACCCCCCTGCCTTCGTCACGCCAGCTACTTCTTTTCCTCATTCTGACACCCCGCTCCCTCACCTATGCCTGGCGCTCAATATGGATAGCGAGATGCATCAAGGCCTCGATGTTTGGAGAGAGGAAAAACTTAGCGCAGTCCAGTTTGCCACTTCCAGTCAGAAGCTTCAATTCCCTTCTCTCCTGGATCTACCCTACATTCCCCCTGTCCTCTTCTAGGCGAAGATCGTGACATTGGGCTCTCTCTCCTGTTGTCTTCATGTCTTACTTTCATCCTTGCTGTAGATAGCCCAACCTCATGCAGTTCTTGAAGAGCCGGTGTAGTTCTCTTCTTGATCTACATCCCCGCGCTATACCATGCCCGTTATAGACTCCAATAACCGTTTTTAATGTATCATTCACGCAGTTGTTCTTCCTCGTCACGTTTGGAGCTTAGATGAACTGCGGGTCCTGTCGTTCTCGCTTCGGTGACTCGACTTAGAAGTTGCGGGCAAGGAAGTGTTCGTCGGTCTTCTCCAATGGCTCCCACGGACAGCAATGTACGCCCTTTCGCTCTAATTAAGCGCAAATCTTCTCTCTCAACAGCGCCCTCATCACGCTTATCATTTCCATGTACCTCACCCAGCCTTCTAGATACTGTCCCTCTCTAGCCCGCTTCCTCTCACACACTACAAAATAAAGTGTGGATGCGGAGGAAGCTGAAAAAGAAGCGGCGTCTTGCGACATAAGCTCTAGTAATATAAATAAGAACATATGCGGGAAGGATCCCTCCAACTTGTGAAAATGCCGCAGGTCTCCGCACTCACATGAACTCATTCTAGCAGCGGTTGTCCGTGTCTAGCTCAGATTAGGCTCCTCCACCAGCTGCACACTAGATCCTAGTGTCTTCCTACGGGTCGTTGACCTATCACTACTAGTCATAGGCCGAGATAGATGGTAAGAGGGGAGATGGGAAGGCCCCATCGTGCCTAAACCTCCTACCAGCCGCCTGCGCAGGAGAATCTCGGCCCCCAAGGCTTCCTCGTGCTCTGGAAAATGGGTGTGAAGGGAAAGAGAGGGCAGTTTGTGGGGAACCAAGAGGGAGGGGCCAAGAGGAGGTTTCAGTACCCAATCACTTCTTCTGCTCTTACGACGTTGGAGGGTCTCTCTCCATCTTGACTAGCGGACGGGGAATGAGGAATGATTTCCAACAGGCAGACATGAGACATGGCAGGCACAAGGGGGAAGGAGGGGACCGGGGTTAGGGAGAGACAGACAGAGAGAGGACGGGGAGTCCTAGCCGGACCAGTCTCGAGGGGGCCAGCGAAGGGGGAGGGTGGGAAATAGAAAGAGGGGCGTGAGACAAGTGGAATGGAAAAGAGAAGAGAGAGAGACAAGAAAAGAACGATAGCCGGTACAGCCCACTCTACAGGGAGTCGTTGTAAACGTGGCCGTCCACCTCTGGCTCCAGCCATTGATTCACCTTGCATTGCAACCAGTTTCTTGCGTCAGGGTGTCGTTACCCGAACCTGCATATCTGATGGGGTACTTTGATGGGAAGAGAAAAAAAGGTTCAGGGCTTTTGCTCTCCTACCTTATCCACTCTACCCACCTGTCCTGCTTGGCTTGCCCGCCCTTGTATACTTACTCTTGGCTCCACCCTGTCCGCGCCTGGGGGAGGGAGCTGCTGCCTATCAAACGCGGCAGAGATGTAGGTACCTGAGAAAACAGGCAAGTGGAGGACTTTCTGGAGCATGTAGGTATATGTAGCTTACTCGTCACTTCGGCGGCGACGCATACGGCACACAGGATACAGCGTAAGCGTTTGTGGGGAGAGCACGGCATCAAAGGGAGCACTGCTAACAGCCTCGTCATTGACGTATCGTCCGCACACACTTCTTATTGTTGAGACAAGACAGGGAGGGGTGCCTCTGTTCCAAGAATAGAAAAAGGTTGAGAAGAAGAAGAAGAAGAACAAAACACTAGAACCAAGTGTGTGTGTGCTGGCCGGGCCAATGCTCCCCGCCGGTCTAATAGCGGCAGATCGCAATGATCTCTAGCCGTATGACTACGACTTCCTTGACCGGGCTCGGCTGCAGCATTGGATGCCTCCCGAGTCGTTTCGAACAATCGTACATGAGGCAAGAGGCAACCGGTCACAAGAGCTTCCATTTTCGAAGCTTCGGTTGTAGTTTTGCGCCCCAGATACATGCGCTAATATATTGCGCAGTGGGGGGAGGAAACCGCACCTCACTTCCCCATATTTTTTTTAACCACCAAACGCCAAGTCTCCCTGCTTCACCCGTCCTTTTTTGTTATTTATTATGGTTCAATGTTTTCTCCGTCCCGTCCTATCCTGCAAGAGAAGCGAAGGGAGGGGGCTGGGTAAGGCGACCAGAGGTGTGTGTGGGTTCTTGGAGGGGGCTCCTCATCAAAAAAGGGGAAAATGGCCTCTGCAGGTCTCTCCAGATGGCCTTCTAACGCGGCCATGTCATTTTTGCCGGCGGCCGGCCGGAATGTTGAGGGTTGGAAGATTCTTTTTTGGAGAATGGACACGCCTTGAGGACGGGACCGGTGTGGTGCTTGTTTATCGCATTTGCTTGATCACTGTCGCTTCCATTTTCAGATTGTCTCTTCTGAGTACGTATTGCCTGTCTATACAGGGATGGTGATTCCTCCTGTCAGTCCATCAAAGACAAAAATGCATAGATGCTTAGCCAGCATAGGGTTTACACGTCGCCTGATTATCTTTGACATGGGGAATATCGTCGTGTCGTGTCGGTAATGTGGTGATGCTGCGTGATGATGTAGTTCTTGCTAGCTCCGTCACATTGGGCAATCTTACATATAATGGTAGAATATCACATTATTTTATCCTTACGCCTAGGCGATTCTTCATTGAGCGATCCCTGTCAAGGTTGTTGGTGCTATGTATGTACTTGTATGAGGTGGTGCGGGGGGGTAACAAAGAATAAAATTAAATTAAATAAAAATTAAAAGAACAGAAAAAGAAACAGAAAAGGAAGAAGAAGAAGAAGAAAAGAAAAAAAAAAAAAAATACCGAAGACTGGGCCGGAGCCTTGACCCGGCCCAAATCCCGGCCCGGCCCCGACCTGCACATCACGAAACACGAGTTCTCTAGCTTCCCCACTTTTTCCCTTTCCGTGCCTTATTCGCGAACCAGCCAATTCACCGTGGCGTTCAGGCCACGAAACAAAGAAGAGACACGGAAGAAGGTTACAGGGGGGGAAAACGAATTGGGCTCTCACGGGTCGGCAAGATTGAAACGACGCACATTCATCGGATCGGCACAAGACAAGTGGTTGGGCAGAGATGGGCACCGTTTTAGATCCAGGGAAGCCAACATCACAAGGTGATCGTATGCACATCAGTGATGGTCACGTACAGCATACATCGATGCCTTGCCTCGTTGTGCCTGATTTTGACCCACGTCAACAATTTTATTTCCCCGAAGGCACAGGCACATACATACACACACAGCCCCAGTGCTGGACGTTTTGCTATGACCTCCTTTTTTTGGCCCCCACGACGAATCGGTAAAGGGGGTCATGATGAGTTGGCAAGATAATAATATCACGATCGGGCTTCGGCTGCTGTGCTGTCAAAAATACCAGACCATGTTTGCTTCCTTAGCCCCAACTACACAGCGCTATATTAGCATGCACTTTGAATCACCGTTCCATTTTACAAGACTTTGACAACTCAAAGGAAGGGAAACTGCATCATCGGGTTCAAATTTGAAGGGCGTACGTGTGGGTGTGGCAATTTTCCCTTTTCGCCGTAAACAAGGCCTGAAAGTAGGCCTCGCGTTTTATTGTGTTGGTCCGCCTTTGGCTTTTCATAACATGGCCTCGACCTTGGTGGCCTCCTTGTGCGGGGCGTGGCCACGTAACGAGAAATTGGAGAGGAAAAAAGGGGGGGGAAGAAGGCAGATGAAAAACTCGAGCTCGAAAGGCTGAGGAGAGTGAAGTTTCTCTCGCTTCTCTGTATTTGATTGGTTTCATAGAGAGTTACGGCCCGTTCCGCTGTGACGGGTGAGTTACGCCTAGACGTCACTACCTGGGGCAATATATTGACATATGGGGATGGCTTTTCGACCTATCTTTCTCTTAAAATACTTGCTTGTTCTGCCACGAATCTAAAGCTTGACATATACTCAAACACGTGGATATTGAACTAGGGGTTGTCAAACACGCTAGTTCCTATATTCAACTGCCACGCTTCTCGAGTCGCAAAAACCTGGAAAAAATATAAAAAGCATCTTAAAATTCCGCGAGATTTATTAACTATCCAATCAAAATAGAGACGAAGTCGAACCGGGCAGGCCTATTGGATACCAGTAAAGAATCATGTGGTAGAAGATGGATGCACTCAGCAAGCCGGGTGGGTAAAGATGGAGGGGAGGGAACCGCCTTGAAGGGCTTGGATGGCAGTCTGGGGCGGGAGACATCGGCCAATAGAACAACTTTCCTCCCTTTCTTTTTGTTCCAATGGAAATTCTACGAACAGACGAAGAATTGGGGCCAAATCGGGGATTGTGTTGTCGCGAGGAGGAGAAATGGGAATGAAGAGATGGGCTTTCGAGAGTTGCTTCAAGGTTTGTTACCTATAGTCGACGTTAGCATCCTGATCCTTGCTTGATCTTAAAGTGCACGTGGGAATTATTCCGCTATTGACGTTTAACCAAACTCTCGCCTCTCAAGAACCCAATGTACAACGGAACCGCGCATGAAAAATAAGTTCACATTTGTTTATTTATTTTTGGATGAAATGGAAGAGCTCAGGTAGACAGAGGCAAGCCTTCTGTTTTCTTCCGGGCGCTCTCCAAATTTCGGCCTCCAGAATTTCAGGTTATGGTTTTTAGGGTATGGGCAAACCGTCTTTCCAAGGGCGACAGCAACATGCTTTCCAAAATAATCATAATAACAACTCGCAGGCTTAGTTCAAGCAGGTCAAATTAAGTCGAGTGGCATATGTATCTTGCCAAATTAGCATGGGGCTGGGTACGTACCGTTGACAGGAAGGTGTTTGCAGAACGTCTCAGAAACCCCATGTCAGCTTGTACCACGGGTACCATGGACTCTCCGGGGACGCGCAGATTCCATGTGAGGCCCTCGGAGATCGTGTCTATACTTAGCGATATTTACGTACATATTGAAAAATGTACAAGCATGCAAGGGGTGGCGTTAGGTTGCTGCGCCTGGCAGAACAGGGCTGTTGGACACTTCAGTGGGAGGGTACCTTGGAGTTGCATGCAACTGCTGGGTACCACATAGCACACTGCAGAAGGTAAATGTACGAAGTACTTCGTCCGTAGAGGCTATGGTGAATACAGAGAGCAATGGCAAATGGGAAATCGAGGTGGACATCGAGGTGGGTATCGATGTGGGAATAAACGTACTCCGTAGAGGTAGAGGTGTGCATGTAGTACCAACCGTCGAGTTACGCACAGGTTTGCACACACACCTTCATGTAGGTTGTCACATCCCCGGGGATGTGAGTGGCGACAGCCAGGGCCCATGTGGCCTTCTGCGGGTTGCAGCCTCGTTCAAGTACGTTGAGTGAGGTGATTGGACAGCCCTCAGGGGCACTCGGGTTTCGAAGTGTGCCATCCATTGAAGCTTAGGAGATACGACATTTTGGTAGAAACTGAATGGGGAGATGGCATGAGGTTATGTCGAGATGAGTTCAATTTTTTCAATAGAAATGAAACTTTGCAAACCCAACATTAAATGACAACGTGAAATTGGTGCCTCCGGCGAAAAATATAAAACTAATATGAGATCAGTGAAAGTGTCGGCTATTATGGGTATCAGAGGCTGGTAGTGATACTTCCAGCCGAGCTATGAAGATGAGAAGGCACAATATGAAAACGACTGGGCGGTCTCTTTCTCTGTGTTGCTCTGTGAAGGGGAAAGACTGCATCATGCTTAGGTGAGGGCTGATATACTTGTATCAATCAATATCTCGCCGATGAACAAGGCAATCTGATTCGCAGAACCTAGAGAACTTGTCTCTTACATGCTCTGTGGTTGGAGGTTGAGTGAGAAAAGACTCTCGCAGGGAATGAACGGGAATGTCGTAGTTTGTTCAGGAAAGTACTGTACCGCACGAAGCTACTTGTAATCGGCCCTGAACCTGCTGTCCCGCTGGTCGACAATGTAGGCTCCTCTCGTGGTGGGTCATGGTGTAAGTGAAAAGTCTTTACTGCTGCAGAGAAGAGTATCCACAGCTATCCTCATATACTAGACAGAGGATACAGTTCAGACACATGCGCTTGGAGAGCGCTAGAAGCGGAAATCGCAACGAGAGGCGAGGTGGGGACTTGGGGATGAGCATTCA
This sequence comes from Scedosporium dehoogii, assembly GCA_002812735.1. NCBI lineage: Eukaryota > Fungi > Ascomycota > Sordariomycetes > Microascales > Microascaceae > Scedosporium > Scedosporium dehoogii. The sequence continues at coordinate 224,305 of PGIR01000047.1, read as the reverse complement.
AAGTACAAAGATGTACATCGATATAGAAGAGCCATGCTATCTTCCGTCTTTCACGATCTAGTGGATCATTAGGAGGGAGGGGATGCCACGACAATTGCGGCCCAATAGTGAGTGTAATGGGAATGACCTTCTATGACAGGTTGGAGGCGAGAGGATTGACGTCTGAGCTGGATGTTATTGAGAGTTCCGAAAGCTATCTGGCGATTCAGAGATGATAGACGTAGAACCGCAGCCCGGCGGTGCACGTTGACCATAGAGAGCTGGCCCCAGAGAGATAGGGCATAAGAAACGGACGCTAAAAGGGAGGTGGGGGGGAGGGGGGTGGGAAGACGGTCAAAGCGGGCGGGAGGACATCGGTGTACTCAATGGTTTAGACTTCTTCGAAGCTCGTGTCGGCAGTTGGCGGTTATAGACTGCTCCGAGGGCAGGCTGAATATGATCGTGCGATTCTCGAACCGAGGCCTTCTCCCTAGCGTTGCTCACTGCTTCACGGCCCTGGATACAGAACATGAACTTTTAGGAGTGAGGGTATTCAACGAAGTGATAACTGGGGCCTGAATGCCTCCAGAGGACACTGAAGGGGGTGGGCATTGCATTCTTTGAGCCAGAGGAAACACATCACAAAGGGATGGAGATACGAGAGAGAAGAAGATCATGTACCTCCTGTTGCCGATATCCACGTCAGTCAGAAGAAAAAAAAACGATTCAATTTGGCATGTATGTTAGTCTTAGGTGGGAGTGGAGATGCTGGGGCAATACAGCAATACAAATTGTATGCGAAGTTGTGTAATATGGGATGGACATGGAGGGAGTGGAAGTGGAAGTGGACGTGTGCATAGCGGCCCAGCTATTCATTTTTTTTCGTCACACCCTCCACCCCCCACCCCCCTGGTCCCTTCCCATGCATTCCTACGGGTAGGGATAAGCTGGAGGGGCGGAAGTCCCAGCATTTTGGTCAGTTTTCGGTGAGAACCAGGGCTCTGATGGGCTGAAGATTGATGCTCGAGGAGGAGTAAGGGAGCTTTTGCCACGGTCTCGCCTCCAGCCCTCGGGGTTGGCGGGCCGGACTTGGCAGGATGGTGAGATGTGGATAATCGGTCGGGTATCATAGAAAATACAAGTAGAAGGGGCGGTGAAGGGGTACCAGGGACGAGAGAATCTATTGCTGTTCGGCTGGTGGTAGGTGTATCCTGTACCTGGCGACTCGTCCAAGTGAAGCGGATGAAGCCTGTGAACTGTGAAGAAGCTGGAGGTTGCGTATCGTGGTGGTTATTTCCTTTTTGGGAAGGTTCCACTTGGTGTGTAAGTCTTCTCCAACCTGTACTCGAAGGTACGAATGCGCCTCTCAAATTGCTGTAAAAATGGAATTTCCCAACGCCAATGGCAAAACCAGTGGTCCTCAGAAGTGACTCTGGTCTTGGTACTCGATTGTATTGATTCGTGATGAGGAAGGCATCTAGACCGTCACGAGATTATCCCCATCCGGTCACGGACGGGCGCGATGTTCAAGCGACAGCAGTAGGTGTGTGTGAATTGTGACGTGGGGTGGTTCTCATTTCATTACTTGAGCAACCGAATCTCTGCTTCCCTGCTCAAAGCTACTTGCCGATATAGAGGCGCACTACAAGTACGAAGTACGCATCAATGGATAACCTGTATAGCCGAGAGCCGGAAGAGAAGCTGCCCTGGTGGGCCTGTGAGACTTCGACTGTTCTGTTGAATCGTGCTTGGTATGTATTTACTGGGGCGATCGGAATGTCATGTTGACCCTCACTCCTTCCCTCACTTATACGGGCTCAAGATGATACATGGTACCGTGCGCACAAATTGGGCTTTCCAACCTAACACGGTACCACGCTTTTTAGGTGACAATTGACCTGCCCAGTGCTCAAGATGGCTCCGTGCGGATTTTCCGATTCAAATTGTCGATGTTTGTGTGTCAGAAATTGGCCGTGGGCCTGGCCTCCGACTTCCCAAAGAGTGACTCGGGAGTACGTGTTGACATTTCATGTGCCCATGATGAGGCCAAGAAAAGTGCCTGTCGTGGGTACAAAGAACAATGAATTGATCAATCACCTCCCGAGTCTAGGCCGCCAAGGAAATTTGGAACTGAGACATGAGTGGTGCCTACCCCGTGACTGCAAATTGCGACTGTCTCCTGCTGCTCTGTGTCGCAAGTTCCGGCTTGGGGTCAATCGACCCTTCCTTCTTTACGACTGACGCGATTGAGGTCATGTTCCCTTTTAGTAGAAACAATGCAGAAATCTGGGCGTCTGTACTTTCCTGTACTTCGAAGAGCAAATCGAACGTCAAGACGGACAATCACGGCAATCACCACCCAACCCCAAGCCTCAACTGTCACCATCGACTGCAGCTTCAAGCAATTGAATGGATAATTGGATATTGCGGTCTGACCCCACCCCCAATTTCGCGGCCTCGCCCACAACCGCACTGGCCGGCTTCTGCTCGTGCGGAAGGCAAAGCGCTAATTAGAACCAGCCGAGAGTTCCTTCCGTCCCTGATTGCATTACCCGCGTGAATTCTGTCCATCGGCGACTATTGTCGGAGCCTTGCCTCTCTCAAACCACACAGCTGCAGCTGCCTGCTACCCATCATTGATCTTGAGCTCTTATTGATTGAGATCTGTCCACCAACCGCATGCGCACATTGGAGCAAAGTGTGACTGACCCCCAAGCTCAACACATCTCGAACACATTCATTCCCGTGTGCCTCTTTCTGGTTTGACGCCATCCCCCCCTCTTTCACGACCGACCACCCGCGTCAGCGACGTGTCTGAGACGAACCAAGTGTGGCAGTGCCATTTCTTGATCTCGACTCGCCGCGCTCCTGCTGCCTGGAGACGTCAACTGTGGAGAACTCTCCCTCCCACCTCTGCCCTCTGGTGCGGCCATTGTCAAGGCCCATCAATCGATCCTCACAGTATTACGCGCGACTATATTGCCGGATCAACCCGGTCCCCCATTGGCGCATTCAGTTGTTTTTGCTCCCCTCAGACGAAGAGGGGGGAAGCCATCAGTTGCCTCGATGATGACAAGGCTGATCCCCTGTTCCTGACTTCGCAACCAGGGCTTTGCCGTACTCTACCCATTGAGAATGGAAATTTTGGGGAGAGAAGACAATTAGAACAACTTGAAGACGACTCCTGGTCGAGTTGCTCTCCAAAGAAAAAGGCTGCTGTTCGGAGCCGCCGAAAGAAATCAAAACTGTCGCCTGAGTTGCTGACGACAACAGTCCACTCCTGCAAGGCAGCAGCGAATGTCATCTCCTTGGCTGCCGCGAAGCCGGTATTTCGCCCGCATCATCTGTCCCTTTTTGCGAATTCTGCCTGTATCAGAACCCTCTTTGCTCTTTGTTTTTCCCCTCCAAAAATTGAAGGAGCGAGAGAATCATTGATTTGAGTGTACGAAGTACTTTCATCATCTTGCAGGGCTGCGACGCTTACGTCACCAGCCTCCTCGATCATTGTTCCGATTCCTCAAGCCAGCGTTTGACCATCGCCCTTTCATCCTTAAGGATCTTATTTGGATATAGAATTTCATCAGGAAAACGGGCCTTGGCGTTTCAAGCGTTTCTCGACTCGACTCCTCTTCGTACGCTGTATTACAGGAGTCTACTCTTGACAGACAAGTCGCAGCAGTCCCTTCATTTCACCACCAGCCAGCGATGAGCTTTGAGCTGCACAGTGATCCCGACGTGATGCAGTCCGTGGAACCTGCGGACTCCATGACGGGGAAAGTCTCGGATCGGTATGTAGCTTCACTAGATACCACTTCTGCGGGGTGTGCCGCTGCCCAACACATCTTTCGGGTTGTTGTTGACTCCAGGGTACCCAGTCCTTCCGACTTGACTGCCCCCGACCTAGCTTCTAACAGCTGGCTCTGCACCGCAAGGTCTCCCGGGATAGCGTCCCAATCACCTACGGCCTTTCCGAATCTCCCAAACGAGATTCTTCTTCAAATCCTCGGATATCTAGACGTATCCGATCTTCTTTCTATTTCCCGCGTGAGTAGTCCGCAACTGTATCATGCGTCTACCCTATGTGATTTCTTGTCTTCTCCTCCAGGGCCCAGCCACCCCCCCACTACTTCTTTACCGATGTGACATAGCTGCAGGCGAGGACGTCGTACAGTTCTCCTGTAGCGCTGGATCGTTGGGGACAAGATGGAGGGGGGGGATCAGCGAAGCTACACGCAAATGGTTCCCGAACTTGCATGTATATCCGCAGACAAAGCACCACCCTGCCGCCCTTTTCATGACATTGAATCCAATCATGCCCGTCAGATCTGACTTTCTCAACAACCCCAGGCAAATCATCAGCTCCGGGAGCTGGCCTTGACTCCTATCCTCCATGCCAATCGGTTGCGCCGCAACAGAGCGATGCTCCCTCCCCTCCTCTGCTCCCCGTGTCGCCCATCCCGCTCGGATCTGATTGCACGCTCCATCGTACAGACCCGCACCTCGATCGTATCGCGCCGCCTGGATCGGAAACTCATATCCATCAGGCTCGCTCGGAGGTTGGCTGCTAGGCCGTCTGCCGAGATGCTTGTACAGCGGTGTGTTCTCCCTCGCGAATGCGTGCCGGGGCTCACTGCGGTGCATGTAGCCCCCGCCCTGGTGGCGAGACGAAGGGCCATTGAGAAGGAGCGGCTTAAGGACGGTCTAAGGTCTTGGGTGGGAGATGTCTGGAAGGGGGAAGTGAGACAGAGGAGGGAGGCACAACATGAGGAATGAAAGCCGTGAGGGGGCGGCGCCTCACTAGGTCGCATGCAACCTCACCCGCTAGCCCCCAAATGATTGATGAAGATTGATGAGAGGTCGGAAGGGAATCTTGGCGTTGTTTTTTTGTTGTGATTTGGATGGATGTGCGATTGTAAGATAGTGTAGTTCATGTGTTTTTGGTATTTCATGGGTTGATGGCTGTGCCGTTTTCGTCTTGGTGGTCTGGTCTGTTGTTTCGTTCGGCTGGTAGTTAGATCATTCAATTAAGAACAATCTTGCAAAACAACTGGGTGCTTTGTTTCTTGGATGTGAACCTGCAGCGCTTCTTGTCCGCTTTCTATTTTTGTGTTGTGGATAGGAACATGGATGGGCGAGATTGTGTCGAGAGGTTCGTCATAAGAGCTTGCTCGTTGGATGGCGGGATGAGGGACACGAGGGTTTATTGATATCCAACTATGAGGAAGGATCCTCGTCAATAAAGCGCTAAGTATACATCGAACATGAAGATAAATCTATGATACACGTCCCCCAGAGACGGCGTAAGTCCAATACTAAATCATCGTGGCTCGGGGTCTAAGGAGGCGCAAAGCTGCCCTCTTCGGCTAGGAATAGCACAAGGGGCATGGTCCTGGGACCACCTTTCGCACTTCACGCACGACCCGCGTAGCGAAGTCCACCCCAAGCATAATCATCCTCTTCATACTCCTCTTCATCCTCATCCTCTTCTTCATTCTCCCCAGCTCCCAAATTTTCCTTACCCGCAGCCGGCGAGGGTTTCTTCTTCTCTCCAGCCGCCTCCTCCCCGCCCCCATCCTGCCTCGCAGTCCGTAACCGCAACGCCTCCCTCTTCTCCTTTAACCTCCGCGCACGCGCCTCCAGCTCCTCCATCTCCTCAAACTCCTCCTCCAGTGCACGCGTAGCATCCTCGCGCTCGGCCTCGATCTCCTTATCCGCCGGCGCGGCCGCCTCTTCGGGGTTTTCCGTCGTCGCGTCGCCGGCGGCGCCGGAGGGCATGGCGGGCGCCGAGATGACGGCGTCTTCGGAGTAGGGTGCCGTGGCGGCTGCGATGTCGGCTTCGAAGGCTGCCCATTCGGATTCGTCGATTGCTGCCGCGGCGGACGTCTGCTTCGCTTGTTGTTGAGGTTGTCGTTGGGCTGAGATGTGGGATTTGGAAGAGGCGCGGCTGTGGTCTCCGTTGGTGTTGGGCGTGGAAGCGCTCGATACGCTATCGCGAATCGCCATTGGCGTGGCGGGCCTCGAAGGAATCTTCATCTCGACGCCCTGGACGGGGGTATTCGACGTGCGTCGGCTCAACGGCGTCAAGCTCTGCTCTTGGCCGCCGTCGTTCGCCACACCGGGTTGTAGTGGTTGGGGCTCAGCAATCTCGGCCCTGCTCCTCTTTTTCCGGACGGTTTCATCCATCATCTCGTCCTCGTCCTCGTCGACGTCCAGTTTCCTCTTCGCGCTCGTAGACGGCCCGGCTTCCCGCTCGCGTTCCCTCGCGGCGGCGAGACCCTGGAGGACCTGGCGGTGGGACGCGTTCCGGATGTGGGCTTCCCAGAGGGCCTCGGTCTTGACGGATTCGCGACATAGCGAGCAGGAGAGCTTGCCGGACTCGGAGTATTGTGCGTGTGGGTGGGTTATCCTCCGGGCTGCTTGTTGCTGCCGGAGGAGGGAGCGTACGTCGGCCATTTGGGAGTGTCCAAAAAAGGGGGGGAAGAAGGTTTGAGCTAGGGATGTGGGAATTAAGCTCTCGACTAGTCCTGGATCTGGAAGTCGCTTGCAATTGTCCAGACGCCGCCGTGTCTGTTCGGTTGGCGAGGCGAGGCGGGCTGAAAGTACAACGAGAGCGGTGGGCGGAGCTGGTCTCAATGGGCCAAAAGGCCAAAGCTGCTTGGGCCGGGGTTTTGCCGGCGGATTGTGGAACAGCGGAACGGTGGGAGGGTGCAAGGGTGCATTTCGTGATGCTGAGAGCTTCTTCCCCACGAAGTGGATTGGACAACTCCTCATTCCATCGTCTTTCTAATTTTTACTTATTTTACTTGTGGGAATTTGTTTCGACTCCTTGATTAATCCGCCAACTTGGTGTTTCCCTTCGCAACGCCTGTGACCCCATCAACAAGACCAAATCGATACCACTTCCCCATCGTCAATTCCTCACAACCTCATATACGTCTCGCGAGTGCGGTGCTGCTCCCAGCGCCCACTAAAATCCATCCCCAATGGGCGATCCCCAAGATTCCCAGCAACCGACGCGGAGCGCCCTTGCTTCAACATGGCCCAATCCGCCCCCATTCTTCGAGGACTTCACCGAGGAGAAGCTCGAACGATTCCGACAATTCGTCGAGAGCCAGCCGAAAGCAGGAGATCAGAGTGAAAACGCGCCCGTGGCGAGGATACCGAACATACCGACGGATTTGATTAATTTACAACCGCCGGCGGAACCCGAGGATGGGAAATGGAGAGTGTTTGGTGACCAGTATACGGTATGAATATGAATGCTTCTCGTCAGGATCTCAGGATGCTCTGAGGTCTTTTATTGATTTGGTATGCCAGCTCGACGACAAGTTACCGACCCTCGAAGAACAAGGTATGCCAAAACTAGGCGCCGAGAGTGCCTCGCAAGACGAGCAAGGGAAGGAGGGCAAACATCAGGACCGGGCCTTCGAGCTTAAGCGGTTGGCGAAGTCACTCCTTCTGAATTTCCTAGAATTACTGGGAATTTTAAGTATAGATCCCGCACAGGTACGATTGAAAAAAAAAAAAAAAAAAACTGTTCTTTGCCCCCATCTTCTTCATACGGATGGCTAAACTGCCCGACTACCAGGCCGAGGAGAAGGCCAATGACCTTCGCACGCTCTTCATCAACTTCCACCACGTCCTCAACGAATACCGACCCCACCAAGCTCGAGAATCCACCATCGCCCTCATGCAAGAACATCTCGACCGAACGCGCGCGGAGACGGCCGCCATAAGAGAGAGCGTGGACCGCACGAAGCGGGTTATTGAAGGGTTGGGGAGTATTGAGATTTCGGCGCGGCCCGAGTCAGCGTGGGTTATGAGGGGCAGGGAGAAGGAGGAGGTGAAGGAAGGGGGGCAGAAGAGGGAGGCTGAGGTTTGGGCGGCGGCTGATGAGTTGATTTTATAGCCATGGAAGATGAGACTGGTGCTATTGGTATTGAGGCTCGGGGTACTTTGGCATGATAGCTGCGTATGGCACTTCAGGGGGGAACCGGTTTGGTTCCATGATGTTTGGTTTTGGACGCATCAACAGCAAAAGGGCGCGGCATTCACACGATCTATGGACTCAAGAACTCATGATTCGCTGTATAAAACAAAAATACCCCTATATTAATTGACCTTTCCAATTGAGAATCCACACATTTCGCGCGTGGTCCATACCCAGAACTGCCTTCGCGTGGCATCCACCATTCGAGGAGAGACAACTCGCATTTCCGGTCTCGGTCATGATTCGCGAGAGAGGAATGTCGTAAGACGAAGAGGGATCAAATCGTAATTTTAGAGAATATTGCGCCGCATTTAGAGAATCACGCAGGGGATGCAACAGCATTCGTAGTCGCCGCACTGAATACATTGCGTCTTGCCGGTCGCGTCGGTGGGCTTGACGATGCTCTCCGCGATCGAGGTGGCAGCGCTGCCGGGGGCTGTAGAGGCGGGCATTGTGGCGGATTGCGCGTGGCGGCGAATTTGGGGTGTTAGATGAAGGTATTCTCGAAGACTTGAGAGTATGCGTGGCTGAGAATGAGGGATTGAGATTGGCGTTGGAGTTGGAATTGGAACTGGGCGGTTTGGATCGTCGGTGAGATTGCGGGGAGAAATATCCCGGGATTGGACTTGGCTTGGGCTGTTTGGAGGGTGACGTTGCTCCTGGGGCTGAGGACGAAGTCCTGGTTGAATTCTCTAAGCTCATTGGTCTCGATATCTTCATGTTTTTATCCACCCGCTTGAGGTTCTGCCTCAACGGTGGGAAGCAAGACAAGAATCCCTACCGACACAGCAAAAGATAATAAAAGTTGGAAATTGATCAAATCCGTTGCACACTACGAAGTACTAACAAGACCATTCTTCATCTTCACCTCGAACAAAGTACTGGCTGTATGAGCTAGGAACGTTGATTCCCGAGTTCCCATGGAACCTATATACTTCTGGTATTGGGCCATAAGAGCTGTTCCATCAACAGCTTCACTATTTTCCCATCCATCCTCCTCTCCTAAACATGAAAAAAGAAAAGAGGTATCTCGAAAATCCTGCTCCCAACTCAACAAGAAAGCCACCCTCTCACAAAACCCTCCCTTCCCTGGAACCTAGCATGAAAAGTCCAAAGATAAAACGTAACCGAATTACAAAAAAAAAGGTAGAAGACAAAACAAGAGCAAGAAACAAATGTTCAAAGTATTTGCAGGAAAGAAGAGAACGAAGAATAGAAGTTAAAAGCGAACGGAATAAAAAGCGTCTCTGACGCCTACTACTACTGGCCGTTGGCTGGCGCCGTAGCAGCAGCCGGATGTTGCAATCCCTGCATGGGCAAGGCGCCGGCAGCCCTGGGCCCGGGACCGATTCCCTGAGCCTCCTTCCTCGCGTTTCCATGGCGCTCCAAAAGCATGCTCAGATGCTGGAGATCCTCTCGCGCTTTCGGATCCGATTCGAGAAGCTCTCTTATGATTTCCCATTCCGTCTGCGTCATCTGATATGCCATCGGGAGAAGGAACTGCACCGTGGGCGCCGAGTGAAGTGGTCCCAGGATATCGGAAGCCATCTGCTGGCCCTGAATCTGCGCCTTTTGCCTGGCGACTTCGGCCTGTTCACTAGTCGGCGGTACTGTGGGGGGAGCGGCTTGGGGCCTAGGGGTCAGGGGGGTGCCCGGTGCGCTGGGTGTTGGGAATTGCCCTTGCGGAATCTGTGGCGAGATCGCAGAGGTTGCACCGCCGGGGCCCGCCGTCGTCGGAGTGGAGGCCGCAGCAGCAGCGGCTGCCTGGCCCGCTCTCGAGAGCCTAGCATCGTCACGGTAGACAAAGACAGCCAGAAGCATAGGCTCCGTGCGCTTCGCCGGAATGAGATTCACAGCAAGGTTAAGCATAAACTCAGGGTGATTTCCCTCGCCGGGGACGACGGGCACGAGGTAAGTATCGCGGACGTTAGCAACGCCCTTATCGCCAATAACACCATATCGTTGCTTGGAGACGAAGTAGTTGTAAACGGCCTCGAACTCGGCCTTGTACGTCTCCGAGGACGGCGATATGCTCGTGACGACGACGTCGGTGAATTGGTTGTACCGAAGGCTGCAGAGGTATTCCACGGCCTTTTGCTGGTCGATCCGGCCAGCAACGCTTAGTCTCTTGGGGATCAGCGTAGTCCAGGGCACGATTCTATCGGCGGCTAGGTTGGCCCCACCGATGTACTTGATCGTCGCCGGGATGTCAGCGAGGGAGTTCATGACGAGATGGCCTCTCCAGACAACATCCGGGTCGTTGTCTTCCGTGGGAGAATATGGCGGCGACTCTGTCTCGTCTTGTAAAAGCCTGTCGACTTCTGCATCCACTCCTGGGCCGCTCGCAGGACCAAATGTACCACCAGAAGGTCTTCGGATTTGGTTATTTAGCGTCGGAGACTTTACGCTAGAGAAGACTTTGCCGATGTCGAATTCGCTCTGCCGCGGCGACTGCTTGGTGTCGATGGTCAAGGGTGGCTTGCCGGTCGAGTCTGGAACCGCCGCACTTTCGCTTGCTTTCCTCGAAGGACCGCCGGATCCTTCGCGGGGCTTAGCGGCAAAGTTCGGCGTCTCTTCATCAGCCTGCATCTCATTGTCGCTTTCGATGAATTCTTCGCCCTTGTGTGTTCGTCGGACCCGAGGACCTTCTTCGGCGATGAGAATAGATTGCTTTTCTACCTTGGCCTTCATCTCGGCCAGCTCCCTCTGGAGCTCCTTGGAGGCCAGGTCGTGGGATGTCATGACAGCCAGCGCCGTAGGCGAAAGCTTATTGTTGAAAAGATTGCTCGACAGGTCCTCATTATTCTTGAGGTTAAACGCTAATGTCCTGCACTGGCCGGCATATTCCTTGTGGTTGGCGTGGCTGTCGAAGACGGCCCGCTCAATCTGTAGAGCATGCTTTTCGGCCTTGGCTTCGATAGTTTCGCCTTCTTTGAGGGCGTAATTGCCCTTCTTGATGCCGGTGCCGAGGGCGTGGGTAAGGGACTTGAGCAGTACCTTGACAGGGCCGTGGCGGTTGTCGGGTAGATCAGTGAGGCTGGTGGCAAGGTCCTCGGGAGGTTTGTAGCCCGAGGAGATGGCCTTGGATTCCGACACTTTTTGCAGTTTCTGTGCTGGGGCGTTGGCCTGAAGATGTGTATATGTTAGCATCCATCCACTGGCACTATTAGTAGCAGTACGTAAGACAACTGGACTAACCTTTGACTCGTCCTCTTGTGAATCATCCCGGGTCTTTCTCTTCCCAGTTGATGGTTTCGCGGCGCCCTCCTTTTCCTTCTTCAGTTCGAGGCCTGGGCTCTTGCTTTTACGCTGTGCGCCCGGCGTAGCCTCTTCTGTTTGTTCTTTACCGTCCTTGGAATCGCTGACGCGTTTCCCCCTACCGCGACGGCCCCTCTTCTTCTTCTTTTCAGCTTCGGCCTCGTACGCAGCGCGTCGAGCCTCCCACGGCTTCTCGCCCTTCTTCATGCCCTCGAGGAGTTCCACATGCTCAGAGGGCTTGCACTGCTCGCAATAGTAATGCGTGGGGAGGTCTTCCGTAAAGACGCTCATGCCCATGCATACATTGTGCTGCCATGCCCCGCAGGTATCGCACGCGATCCAGGGCTCGCCTGAATCCTCATCTTGTTCGGTGGCGCCGCAGACGCAACGGATGATTTCCTCCTCGGGCTCTTCTTGTTTCTCATCGGGCACGCTGGCCTTCTTGCTCCTCTTACCCCTGCGCTTGGGGGCTTCGATGGGTTGGTCGAGCTGGTCGAAGGTTTTCGTATGCTGGCCTTTCGTGGCTCGCACCGATCGTCGAGGTTCTGGTTCGCCTGTAGACAGAAGAAGAGGTTGGAGGTCAGCATGTCGTCTCTTGACAACGAGTGGTATCGACGCGTAGAGGGGATCGGTGCGATCTCGAGTCGGGCGCTTGACGCGGTTACCCAACGCGGTCGCTGGGAACGAGCTTCTGAGGGAACGCGCGACTGAACGAGTCGCTCTTCGGGTACGAGGAAGCTTACCAGACATCGTGGAAATCTCGCGATTGAGACTAAGGAATTACGTCGTCGGGGAAATGACGAGGACAACTTCTACAACAAAGACAACTACTAGCCACGATCTAGGCTAGACCCTGTCGGAACTCTTGTGCGGCAAGTTATTACACACAAGACTCTCTTTATGATTCTTCTGATCAATTGTTACGCAAAGGGACTAATCTGAGTCCAGAACGTCACTTGCGCATCGCAGGTAATGGACAACTTTTGTTCTTTCGCAGAAGCGCGAAGGGCACGAGACGAGTAATTGTTCAAATATCCCGTATCCCGCCCGCAAACGGTGGGAAATAGCTCCAAGATGACCTGCCTATACGATGGTTTGGAGAGGCAGTGATGGCCCAGAGATGACTAGACGCGGCAGTCTACCTCCTAATCACTTGGGATGGCTCGATACACCGAAGCAGGGATGAATGAAGCTCTTGGAATGTCTGTTAGAAAGACGAGAAGTCGAATTATATGGATTGGTGTCCGTAAGAGTCGCGAAGTGGTGATGTTGGAGGGAAAGGGGTTGGGGTGGCGAAGCGCGTTAAGTGCTGTTGGATTTGAATTGCGATTGATGATAAATCTGGGGTTTTGGACCCGTGACGTTGTGGCTGGAGGGATTTGACGTCTATTTTTCGTCGGTTAGTGGCGACTTTTGCATGTGAGTAGCCCAGGCGTTGTTTGATGGTTTTGTGAGTCGGATGCGATCTGCGACGGAGATGAAGAAGGTTGTGGGAAATAATGAGGAGGAATTTTTCTAATTTTTATTTTTCTCCTCTTCGGCTCTTCATGTGGCAGTGGGTTGTTTATATGATGGAAAGTTCGACCCCATCACACGACCAAGTTCATGTCGCGGAATATTGGCGCCTAATATATCAGGGTTTACTCTATTCGGCTAAACTGGGGTAGAACAATGATTAGTCAGTTAGCCGTGACAGCCCCAGGCAGTTGTTGCCAGCGCGGACAGTACCTCACTACGCGGCGCTTGATTGCCTGGAGCGACGCATCTTGCTTGGTCCTGGGGAGCTCATCGAAGCTTCAGCCGTGTCGAGGAAAGCAGCATTGAAACCATCATACACCACCATCCACACAATCACGTTTTCGGGTTTCGTCCGCAATTTCCGTTTGAACGACAATCCTTGAGGCAGCGGTAATCCTTAATTTCGCGATTTCGCCTTGTCCATCGCACTCGTCCTTCCCCCAGCCATCGATACATTTCCGCCCACCTTGACATCTCTCTGCCACCGCCTTCACCATGGCCCGTAGATACGATTCTCGAGTATGTTGAAGTCCTTACCTATCAACTCGGCGCCGTCGGATATGTTGCGTCCCTTGTTTTTTTTTTCGATGAAGTGCCCGGCTAACGCTGGACGTTCCCCTTTAGACTACCATCTTCTCGCCCGAAGGACGATTGTACCAAGTCGAATATGCCCTGGAAGCCATTTCTCACGCCGGCACAGCCATTGGTATCCTTGCCAAGGATGGTATCGTACTAGCGGCGGAGAGGAAAGTCACCTCGAAGCTCCTCGAGCAAGACACCTCTGCAGAGAAGCTCTACATCTTGAATGAGTACGTTTGGTGTTCCCTAGGACTCGGCCGCACCGACCAATGTGATGGCTAACCTCGTCCTCTCCTTTGAATGTAGCAACATGATCTGCGCCGTCGCCGGAATGACAGCCGATGCCAACATCCTCATCACATACGCGAGACAAGTTGCCCAGCGCTACCTTCTCACCTACGACGAAGACATCCCCTGCGAACAGCTCGTGCGGAGGCTCTGCGATCTCAAGCAGGGCTACACTCAACACGGCGGTCTCCGACCTTTCGGCGTGTCGTTCATCTACGCGGGCTGGGACCCCCGCCGACAATTCCAGCTATACCATAGCAACCCGTCTGGAAACTACGGAGGTTGGAAGGCGACGAGCGCTGGAGCGAACCACGCCAGCGCTCAGAGCTTGTTGAAGCAGGACTACAAGGAGGATTGCACGCTCAAGGAGGCTTGCGCTCTTGCTGTCAAGGTGCTCAGCAAGACTATGGACTCGACCAAGCTCAGCAGTGAAAAGAGTATGTCGTTCCTACTTCATTTCTAAGCCTCAATTCCTGTTGTCGAATGTTTTTGCTAATGACATATCCCTATCACAGTCGAGTTTGCGACAGTAGGCCAGACGAGCGACGGGAAGATCTACCACCGCCTCTGGAGCGCCGACGAAATCACCGCGCTGCTCAAGGAACACGATTTGGCCAAGGACGAGTCCACTGATGACAAATAAACCGATGTACATTGTTGATTTTTGTTATTATGCTGGAACGTGAGGGAGACCGGAGCGACGGTCTCGTAATGTACCTGCATCCTCCGGTGCCAGGTACCCTTGTATTACATAGCTAGATATCTGGAACCAATGACTACCTGATTGCAGTAGACATGTGCACATTCTGTTTACCATCCTCCGCATTTATCTTATAATATATTGTGGGTGGGGTCCAGCGCAATACGTCTGCCCTGTAAACACCGGCCGATGAAAATCGGCAATGAATCCTGGCGTGGATAGAGATGACTTGGCGCAGTACCCAAGGTTACAAGTTTGTAGAATGCGGATCGTAATTTGCGAAAGTTTTCTTTTCGTCGAGTGAGCGAGGATAGATATATCAACAACCTCAATGGTGCTCCTGGAGACAATCAGCACTATGTCACAGGACTTAACGTAAATCAGACATTTCAACGCCTACATCATTCAACCCGGCCACGCCGCTCTCTTCATCCCGCACCCTATTCCAACCAGGAGGAGCCACCTCAGGCTTAGGGTACGGCTGATCACAATCCCTCGCCGTGAGGTGCGGCCAATGCCGTCTATAACTCCAGTAGGCGACAACAAAGCCCAGTAGCGCGCCGCAGCACACATCGTAGACATCGTGGCGGTAGTCCTCACAGCGACTAATAGCGATAAGGGCAGCGCCCAACAAAGGAATGAGGCAGAGCAAGGCGCGGCTAAGATCGCGGCCGCCATGCGCATGGCGGAAAATGCGGAGCTGGCCGGCGAGGAAGATGCTGAGGAAGCCGAGGCCGGCGAAGGAGAAGGAGGAGTGGCCCGAGGGGAAGGAGCGCCAGCCGTCGTGGAGGGTGTGGTGGTTGGCTTCGGTGCAGACGGAGATGGTGACGAGGGTGTTGGACGGGGTGTCGGGCGACGGTTTACAGCGGGAGAGGAGGTCGGGCCGGGGGCGGCCGACAGTGTTTTTGATGAAGTCGGTGATGAAGGAGGTTAGGATTAGGGCGATGGCGAAGGAGAGGTAGGTGACTTCGTGCTTGTGGACGGGGGATCGGGCTATCATGTTGTATAGAATCAGGATGCCAAGGGGTATAAAGAGGGCATATACGAAATTCATAGCTGCGGAAGAAGAAAGAACTGGTCAGTGACAATCTGCGGACAGCATCGTAAACATTGCGATTTATACTTACTGACTGGTACCCTCTCGACTTCAGCATGAGGATAGGAAATATTCAAGTCATTTATGAAGAACATTCGGTGGAATGGTTCGACAAAGAAGACCATCTTCGAGACGAAGTTAGATTTGGTTCAGGGAACGGGAGAGCTTGCGCCGAGACCTCCGCTTAGATACTCACCATGAGATATAAGAAGAGCAGAACGGCAAAGCCGATGTAATCTGCTGCATAGGTGCGCTACGATGCCCCAATGTCAGCCATCCAACAATGAAACGCTGTAAACCGATCACAACTCTGAGAAAGGTGACGGCGAAGGGAGGTGAGCATACCTGCCAGAGACCCTGGACGGACGCCAGCTTGGCAGGAGGGCCAGCTGAACCATTCCGAGTGGGCGGCATCGTGAGTTCTGCAAATGTCACCGCCGGTTTCGCTGTAATATTCGTATCATACAGGGCGTTGTCTTAGATCCGACCCAACCTCGAGGCAGAAAGCCCAGTACCTTCTCATGAATAGCGCCTCCGTGAGATATGTGGCTGTGAAGAGCAGCCTTGGGAAGAGTGGTCGGCGATTTCCACGGGTTGCCCCCCTCAGTTAATGACTGATGAGCAGTTTGTTGACGTCTATTCCGCTCCAGTACTCGCTCATAAGTGGGATTGCGAGTTTCGCCAATTCATGAACCATCCGGGCATGGGCATGGATATGGATGGCTGTGTTGAGTTGTGACCTCAACGAGAGTTTGAGCCTGGCGGCTTCACAGTGTCAACTTCTCACAGCCTCAACATCACTTCTCATATTCGCAATATTATGTCTATTTACATATATATACGAGTGAACTAAAGCCTCAAAAAGGCTGCTCTGGTTGTCCAAGAATTTGATTATTATTTACAGCAGAAGTATGGCCGAGATTTCAATATCATATTTCTCATTAAACGTAGACAGAAGGGGGAACTTGGGCCGAATTAAGACCTCTCCAAGGTATTGAATCTTTATAAACGATATTTCACAATCCGATATCCCTACCTTAAGGAGCACGAGACTCGATAACTTCTTGAATCTTCAGTCAACATCATCAATTTCTCGCCTCACGCGCATTAAGCCATCTCGCTCATCCACCCATCTCTACGCCATCCTGAGACGATATGGACCTTTGAAAAGATCTACCCAAGATCCACCCAGCTCCGTCCCGCCAAGACTCCCACGAAAATGCTAAAATCAACGTATAAACCATCTACACATCCCGACGCCCTCCCCCCACTACCGCCAGGATGGACCGAACACAAAGCTCCTTCGGGTCACACCTACTACTATAACACCGCGACAAAAGAGTCTACCTACAAGCGACCAGCAGCTCCAGTCCCTCAACCGACTGTTGCAGCTCCCCAGGCCTTCGCACCAGGGACATTGCCCGGCGCCTTCCCCCAACGTCCCCAAGCGATCCCCAACTTATCCGACCCCGCCGTCGCCAACGCCTGGCTAGCGCGGCATCAAGCTCAATCACGACCGGCCCATGTGCGCGACCAACGGGACTCGAGGCCGAAACCCCAGCCGTTCGATAAGCCGAGATCGAAAGAGCCCATCCCCGGCTGCGAACCATGGATTCTAGTCTCGACCAAGTACGGGCGGAGATTTGTGTATAACCCGGAGAAGAATGCTAGTTACTGGCGCATACCCGAGAAGCTCATGCCGGGAATTTTGGAGCTTGATAAGGCTAGGGTGTTAGCGAAAGCGAGAAAGGTAGAGAAGAAAGAGACGCCGGAGGAGGGTGCTCCGCAAGACTCTACTTCGAAACCTCGAGAAGCGGAAGCTCCTGCTGCTCCTGCCGCCAGGGCGACAGATGAATTATACGACAGCTCCGAGTACGAAGAGGTCGAAGTAACAGATGAGGAGGTGGAGGAAGGTGATGAAGCAGAGCTCGCAGAAGATGAAGAGGCCGACGAACACCGCTCGAAGCGACAGCGGACCGAAGACGTCGCCGACGAAGAGATGGCGGATTTTGACGAGGAGGAGTTGGCTCTTCAATTGCAGCTGATGGCCCAGGAGCAAGCGATGGAGGAA
Source organism: Scedosporium dehoogii (assembly GCA_002812735.1). Lineage (NCBI taxonomy): Eukaryota > Fungi > Ascomycota > Sordariomycetes > Microascales > Microascaceae > Scedosporium > Scedosporium dehoogii. The sequence goes on along the minus strand of PGIR01000047.1, from coordinate 206,826 downwards.
GGAGACTACGACTACGAGGAAGAGATCCCGGAATTCTCGGAAGAGGACGCTCGTGAACTTTTCAAAGACTTGCTCAACGACTTCAAAATCAACCCCTACAGCTCCTGGGACAAGCTTATTGAGGAGGGCAAGATTATCGACGATCCCAGGTATACCGTCTTACCGACTACAAAGGCTAGGAAGGACGCCTGGGAGGAGTGGTCTAGGGCCAAGATCCGGGAGCTCAAGGAGCGGAAGGAGAAGGAAGAGAAGCCGGATCCGCGAGTGACGTATATGCTCTTCTTGGAGAAGAACGCGACGCCGAAGCTTTACTGGCCCGAGTTCAAGCGGAAATATCGAAAGGAGGCTTGTATGAAGGACTTCGCCCTGTCAGACAAAGACAGGGAAAAGTGGTACCGGGAGTATATTAACAAACTGAAGCTGCCCCAGTCGACACTCAAGTCTGAGTTGACGACATTCTTGAAGAGCCTACCGCTGGCCGTTCTCAACAGCTCTTGCGACCGGTCTTCGCTTCCTCCCGAAGTCCGGGCCGACGTCAGGTTTATCGGCCTACCTGAGACTGTCCGGAATCCTTTGATTGAGGCTTATGTGCAAACCTTGGGACCTCCTCCAGGTGGAGAAGAACAAGCACCGGGGCCGGGCGCAGAAGATGTCAAGGCGAAGGAGGCGAGGGAGAAGCGTGAGAGAGCGCTGGAGCAGAGGAATAAGGCTTTCGAACAGCAGAAGGAGAGAGATAGGCGGAATCGTGAGATTGCGAAGGCTAGGTTACGGGAGGGCGAAAGAGAAATAGAGAGGGCTATGCAGGTTGGGAAGCGTGGGTTGATAAGCCAGTTGCAGGGCGACGATCGAGATGAGGACTGATTAGATATCAGACAAAGCGCTGATATTATAGATAATGTCGGTGACGATTATACTCCCACCGTTTCACATCGATGCGGTTCTTTCTATGCCGGCTTACTCTGTGATGTCCATTCGAGTCTGAATTGACTTCTCCGCTCTCTGCATCAGTATGTATGTCGCCAGCCCAACTGCATGACACTTACAGGTCATTCCCAATACCTAATTGGAAGATGAAGCACCCGATGTTTCCATCCTTCATCCAGACGAGGCTACAATAAGCTCCCAGCTTCGTTCTCCCACGGTTCTCAGGCCTTGATCAAAACCTAGTCCAGGCCAACACAGCCCCCGCCCAGCAATGAGATGTCCGGCCGGGCGCACGGAGTTAGGGACAGCCAGTTGGAACAGTCCTCTGCTGTCTCGACTTGCATCCTTCAGACACTTCCAGATGTTGTGTGACCTACCGGAGGGGTATCCCGGAAGTTAAAGAGGGATGCAGAGAAGATAAATAATGGGGACGTCCGGCGCTCCTCGGAAGTCGTCTTCATCTATCCGCCGCGATCAACATCATTTAATTCTCAACGGCATCTTCGCATGAAAGATAAAGATTAAAGAAGAAATACCATGAATTACAGATTAACCCAATTGTTTCTCTGCCTCGTCATAGGTAGGACGAACACCAGCTCTATTCCGCTTTTGTCCTACGATGAAGGCTAACATCCAGATTCGACGAAAGCCGGCGTCGCCTTATCCAGAAATGCTCCACGAAATCCAGCAAACCCCATCGAGAGCCGCCAAAGAAAAGACCTTGACTACCTACAATTCTCTCGCCAAGCTCGCGATGGAATTTCTGATAGCACCACCAAGGAAACTAGGGCTTTCCCCCCAGTCAACAACCCCTACGGTGAAAGGGCTTGGGGCCCCGGAGCAGGTTTCGGCCCCGCCGGAGGTCCGCTAGCAGGCATCAACGCCAATTCGGGCTTCGATCCTAAGAAGGCAGCTCGTGTACGCAATGCTCACGGTGCCGTTGCCGCTATCACCATGGTTGGGATTTTCCCAATCGGCGCCATCCTCATTCGGACCGGAGGAAAGGTCTGGCTCCACGCAGGAATCCAGGCGTTTGGTCTGGTGGGCCTTATTACGACCGCGGCCCTTGGGATATCTTTGGGGAGGGACATGAGGAACCCGAGAACCGGTCAAACTGTTGTGAGTAGAAGGGGAGCCCCCTTCCATGAACGTGATACTGATGCCTCAAACAACTAGATCTCTCGGCCCAACATCGGGTTCCACCTTGTTATCGGCATTATCGTGTTCGTTACGCTCCTTCTGCTCCAGCCTATTCTTGGCCTCGTCCATCATCGACAGTTTAAGAAAACGGGAACTCGACAAGTGTGGTCGCGACTTCATCTCTGGGTCGGTCGCGTCGCTATCACCGCCGGAATAATCAACGGCGGCTTGGGTCTCTGGGTTGCTGGTGCTGGAAAGACTGGGACTATCTCATATGGTGTCGTCGCTGGAGTTGTTTGGCTAATATGGGCGGTTCTAGCTGTTCGGGATGAGACGGGCTGGGTGGCAGGACTTCGGAGAGAACCTCGCCAGAGGAAGGACGAAGTCATGGGCTAAGAATAGATGGGGTGGTGTTTTCCACACAAAGAGGCAAGGACAGACATCTAATTTGCTTAGCCAGGCATTTATGATCCGGTTTACTAGAACCAAGGTTGGATGAGATCCAAGGTTCCTTGGTCGGAAGTCAATGGGCTTCGACGAAACACGCGAAATACAATTGTATAAGGCCAGTCTAGTTTCCACGTTAATATTCCATGTCTCCTTTTCCTTTAACGCAGTACTACTGAAATATTGAACAAAAAACCAAGCCATTCACGACTACAGCTCATCGAAAAACCTACTCGCTTCCTTTTCCACCGTGGAGGCGATCCCCCGAATATCGACAGCAGTCTTGCAACCATCCTCGAGGACATAGTCATCAACCAGCCCAGACTCAACCCATTCAAAATAGAGGTTCTTCACATCGCCGACATGCTTCTTCTCAGGTTCCTTCTCAGGAACAATAGTAGCCTCAGCCGCTACGGTCGCCTCCACGGTATACCAAGTTCCAGTGATTTCTTCGGGGTCATTCTCCTCGCGCTCGGGCGGCTCAAAGGGAAACACCTTCTCTTTATCGGCAATGGCAACGACCTTGACGCCTGGGGAAACGTGCTTAGCGGACAAGACGGCGGGCAGAGACCCGGTTTTATTGCAGACGTCGCCATCAGAAGAGACTATGTCGGCTCCAAGGAGCACCAGGTCCACGTCCTTGGCAGCAATTGCGGCGCAGGCATCGGTAAAGACAGTGACCGTGCTCTTGTTGGGACTGGTTGAAGTCGCGTTTAGCTTCTCGATAAAATCGACGGTCTTTGCAGCGAGGGCGGCGCCTTCGAACCGGGGTCTTGACTCCAAGATTCGAAGGTCGAATGGGAAATTCGTTGCCTCGATTGTATCCGTGAGGCACTTCGATATCGTAGAGCTTCCAGAAAGCGTAAGCACTCGTACAGGGCGATCTTTTGAAAACCGGGATTCAACGAGCGACTGGAATGAGCTCGAGATGTTTTTGTTGAGATCAAGTCGCTGCCTCCCATATTCTTCCAAAGCGTCCCGAACCGCCTTTCCACGATCGGCTTTGGAAAGGTCCTTCCATTTCGAAAGAACGCGACTTTCAATCAGTTTGAGAGATGAGAGCATCACGTTAAGAATAGCAGCTCCCATACTCTCGCGGCCATTCTTCCAAACGTTCCATGCCACCATGCGGGCCTGCTTCCACCATTCCTCCTGCGACTCGGCGTCCAGGGCAGCGACGACATTCGTGAATGTCTCGAGGGCCTTTGCCGCGAGGATTCGGGCCCCGTTCAGGTGATCTTCCTGTAAGTCCTCTAAGCCTGAGGCGAGAATCTTGCCGGCCTCTTCGCCAATGTCGTACTCGATCCAGGCCCTACGAAGACTGACGGCAAGCCGAGGTACGCCTCCAAAAGCGTCACTGTCATTCACATCGCGGGGATTATGCCATCCCCAGCCTTCATGCTCCCAATCGATAGTGAGTCCTGCTTCCCCCTTTCCCCCTTTCTCGATGGGGATGAGATCGAAAGCGAAGGGGTGGATAGTCCATTCCCGCTTGAGGCGCTCGTCTATGAAGGAATATTTCTTGCCCTGTCTGCGAAGCCGAAGAGACTTCTTAGTCAAGGTTGTCTCCTCATGGAGTTCCCGCCATGCGGTGTCGAGCGGGGTAGGGTCTGTTGTTTCGACTGAGCCCGATATGGGTGCCAGTCTATGTCTGTGAGGGATGTCAGCCGGAGTCCGAGATATTTCCTCAAGTCTAACTTGCAAGGAAGTGCGGACGACGGTAGATTACTTACTGATACGTACTGACCTTGTCGCTCCGTTTGAAAAGAGCTACCTTTGGAGCATCGGTGGCTGTAGGTGAGAGAGTTTTAAAAATGAAACATGAAACTACAGACCGGTGGGTGAGCTCCCGGATAGGCGCCTCCATGATCTAGGGTAGACGATGTAATTCAGTGACTCCAATGCTTCGCATTCAAATTCGGGCGATGGCCTAAGTGGTTCGTTTGTTGATCTCAAGCGTCGTTCGTTGATATTATGGAGAGAATTAAGGTTGAACGGGCAGAGCGAGAATGATGACACGATTAAGTTGAGTGAACCATCGAATGATTATCAGCCAAATTATCCCGTCACACATAATTTTGAAGAGTGCGCAACGTGAGAAACCATGATAAATCACCCCACACGCCTGCGTATACGCAATACAGAGTACTCAATTGAGTACGTCCCTCAGCGAGAAGAATAATTGAAGAGGGCTCCGGTGAGACCGGGCCCGAGCCCGAGATACAGAATAGCCCCGATCACGGCGCCTGGCCGTCGCCTCACATCCTCCATCTCTCCTTCCCGCCCGGTCACGAACTTCTTATCTGGGAGCCTCGAGGGAAAGAACCCTCCCTCCTTCCTTCCGCCACCCTTCTTCCCCCACAAGATCCAACCGTGACTTTATATATGAGGTTACGGAGCGAATCTACCAGCCGAGTTGTTCAAGTGAGCCTGTAATCATGATGGTCTGGCGGGCCAAGACCAAACGACTCACAAGGCTAGAAAACGACCCCGGATTGTTTTCGTAGGCGATGGATTCATTCGACCCCGGAGCCGAGCTTTTTTGCCATTTTTTTTTTTATATCCCGTGGATTTTTAATTTCTTGATTAAATTCATTTGTTTTAGTTGTACAAAGTGTATGCGTTCGCTTTCTATTTTTCTTTGGCATCTCTCCAACAAATAACTGGAGGTCGACTCCACGTCTAGAATGATTCTGGAATAGGTTCTGGGATAACCGGCCATGAGGAAATCCCCATGCACAGGGCCGCGTATCCGCTGACATTAAGCCGACGCGCAGGACTTACTTTTAAGAAGCAAACCAGAAGCGCCCGGCCGGACGGCTTCTCGCCTGGCCTTCCCAAGTTCCGGGTCGATGGTTCTATCTAATCTAGGTTCCTGGTTGATCGGGCATAAATTGGTCATTCACATAACCCCAAAAAGATCATGATCGTCATCGAATGGGTGGAGAAAAATGTCTCCTCCCCTCCCGAAAGGCTCGATGACGTTCATTGCCGAAGAGACCCTGCTGACGGGGGACTGCCTCTGGGGTTGGACGGCATATCTTCTCCGCATCGAGGTGGCGTCATCTTTCCACACACATTCCATCCCGATGCTCGTGTAGCATGAGGGCTTATTTGAGGGGGTGGATGCTAAATACCCGAGCCTGGTGGTGTAGACCACGTCTCGTCTACTCCGTACGGCGACGCGTGGTATTCATCGCGGTAAACTTAGAAATCCGAGGACGACCAGTGGCTCAGGAAGAAGAGCACGTCAACAAAATGGGCCGACTCTAACTTTTCTCGCGGCTTCGGCGGACTTGTAGTGTACAGATCATATGCGTACCCGATCCTTCTCGGGATAACCTTCATTCTTCCAAGACATAGCAGGGATAGTACGGTATGCAACAGTCTGGAAGGAGGCAACATCCCGCGCCACGCTGACACTCTCTCGTTACGGATTCCCCTTCGAGACATAGGCAGTCGTATACCGACCCACCTTCCCGCCCACTCATCCACGTTCTCACTCTCGTTATGGGGGAGAGAGATACCCCCTCAATGTCTTTGAAGACTCTGGCTTCTCACGTGGTGCAAGACCATAAATACCGCGTACAAGGCAAGTGACTGGCAAGATGTAAACTCTATGCTTCTGGTGCGTCCTCGCTGCCATGTACTAGGTAAAAGCCGCGTTAAGCCACAGCGCCTAGACACTCGACCTGATATCATTCATCATGCGAGATACTCTTTCCGTCCCACCCCTCCACTTTAGCACCCCTACAGGCCGCTCTGGTCTTTAATGACCCCAAGAGGACTCCTTGTAGGAGTGTACATCTTGAATGAGATAAAATGTCCGGCCCTCCTACCTTGTAGGGACGTAGGGTGTTACTCTGCCGTGTTAAGCCTGTGAAGTAAGAGCAGAGTGAGACCTCTTGGAAGACTGGGCAGGGTAGTATTCAGAGGGGGAGTTAAACCCCCACGCTATCCTTATAGGGTCTGGTTATCCAGTCGAGCTCCTGTCCTTGTCCCGTTGACATGACGCTATGACTGAGGCTGGGAGAGTATTAAACTACACTACTTAATGATTATCGGGGGGATACTGAACACCAACAGAATGTTCTTATTCTGCTCGGGATATCTTGAAGTACCGGCATCTAATTACCTCTGCATAGTCCCCACCCCGCTGTGTCGACCGGTGACAGGGCCCTGAGACTCCAGAGGACAGCTGCCTTGGATCCAGCATCATCACACCTTCACTCCAACCCGAAGCGAAGGCACTGTTACACTTTCATTGATTTTCTTACGAATACGCCAGATCCATGCAACCTTAATCCTCGGCGTGAGGGGCAGGTGCTCCGCGGTGTCCACGGCAAGCACCCTCGGGAACCTTGTAATCTAAGTGAATGAATCGCACAAGATCACTGGAGCCTAACTTTCCTGGACCCGTCCCTCCCATCTGGATACCAAGTTGCCCATACCTTCGTACACCATGTCAATCTTAGAGTTTCCAAGTCGTTGTTTGGTTCTGTCGCGGTAATGGTCCGTCCCTCCCCACAGCCTCCTGCACAAATGTCGTACCTCAATGTCTTCATCGGGGCGGCCACAGACCCTGGTCAAGGTGTGATGGCTCCGCAGATGCCCACTGGTGATACTTGTATCAGGTACTTCGTACATGGGGAATTCGGGACATTCAACTCTTTTTCATGCTGGCTAACAGCCAAATCTAGAGGCAGAGCACGCTGGAGGCACGCTTGGGGCACGCAAAACGAGACAAAACGAAAATCAAAACTCTGTACTTTTCATATTATGCTGCCAAAACATGACGCAGACACTTTCATCCAATGCATATACACAATGATAAACACCCCCATCTAATAAGCCATGCCAAATGATATCGAGGAAAAAACAGGAGCCGCAGAAATCGCCACATCAACCCACCATCATCCCAATCTTAAGAGACGAGGAGGCAACAGATTCTAAATGGTAAACTATACGAGTCATAGAAAAAAATGGAAGAAATCGCATCATTTTTTTTTTAAGAATGTTCAGAGATACAGTACCTCCGGAGAATATCTCTTTTATGCGTGGAAAATGGACTCGACCATTTCTCCCGACCGTACTGCGAGAACCGAGAGCAAGGTATCACTCAACTTTAAAAAAAAAGAAATATGTCAGTGGCGTTAAACTTTAAAAATGGGGAATTGGCTTGGTGGTTGAAGTAAGAGCGACATCGGAAGAGTACTTACACCGTGGGTGCCCTCGCAGCAACCCTGCAGCCACAACCCGGACCCGGGCTGAACGGCGCCGTTGTCAAACTTTACTCCGTAATTCCTGCCGACCTCGAGTTTCCTAGTCTGCGACACGCCGTCGTTGCTGGGGGGAGAGACTTGCCAGCCATCAAGGCTCTTGCCGTTCGCGCCAACGGCGGTCTTTGCCGACGCCGCGGGAAGGAGAGAGAACGAGTCCTTAAGCAAGTTGAGGTGTGCGCTTCGCTGGTAACCGGTGGCAGAAATGACAATGTCTACATCCAGGACCTCCTCAGATCCGGCGGCCTCCGCGACCGGGGCAATTCGAATCTGGAGGCCGTCGTCGGGGTTCTGGCTCTTGGGCTCGACAGATTTGACGATGTACCCGCTGCGAATGCGGTGGGGCCATTGGGTCTCATCGGGGCCAAGGACTAGCTTCTGGCCATACATGCGCTCGAAAATGGATTCGATAAGCTCTAGGCGGACAACGCTATAGTTCGTGGGCTTGGCATCGGCAAAGAAGTTCTGGCGCCACTGGGCCGATTTCGAGTGGATCACGTCGGTGAACTCGGGGTTGAAGATACCATTGATGCTGCGACGAGGGGGGGCACACAAGTTAGACACCGAGAAATATGGACCAGGAGGGTGAGGGAAAAGAGCCTGAACGCAATGTGAAGGTGTGAACTTACAAAGGCGAGTCGTCGCTAGGTCTCAGATAGTCGGACCGCATGATCAGGTGGGTGCGGGAGTTGGGGTAGAGGTTCTGAACGTTGGTGAAAATCTCGGCGGCGCTCTGCCCAGCACCAATAACGGCGACGCTGTATGGCTTGTGGGAGTCGGTAAGGAGCTTGGGGACAACCTTAGCGTATTGAGAAGAGTGGATAACCCTGGGGTGGTTGAGAGAGAGAACTTCGGGGATCTGGGGCTGTCCACCAATGGCGACCACCACGTTCTTGGCTCGGTAGGTGGAAACGGTACCGGTATTGACGTTGCGGCAGCTGACGGCGAAAGTCTTGACACCGGACGCGGTGGAATCGGCGGTAGCGGGATCGGGTGTCACAGAGAGGACCTCGTGGTTGTACTGGACAAGGTCATGGAAATGAGAGGCACACCAGCGAAGGTAGTCCTCGAACTCGACACGAGCGGGGAGGAAGGTGTTGAGGTTGATGAAGTCAATCAGCCTGTCATGTTCGGAAAGGTAGTTAAGGAAAGTGAATTGAGACTTGGGATCCCTCAGCGAGGCAAGATCCTTGAGGAAGGAAATCTGCATCTTCGCGCCGGGGAGGAGCATGCCAGCATGCCAGGTGAACTTGGGTTGCTTCTCAAGGAAGAGAACACGAGGAGCGCGGCCGTCAGAGCCAATCTGACCGCCAGCGGCCAGCTTGTCGTGCATGGCGATAGCAATGGACAAACTAGCGGGGCCGAAGCCAACGCAAAGGAGATCATGGACATCCGTAGAGTCAGTGGGAAGGAGGAATTGGGACTTCTTGACTGTTCGCGCAGTAGGCGTCTCAGCAGCAGGCTGCTGCTCTACGGGAGCTTGAACGGGAGCTTGGACGGGAGCTTGGACGGGAGCCTGGGCGGGAGTCTCAGGAGCTTGGATAGGAGTTTCTTCTTGCTGAAGGGCGGCCGGAGGCTGGACGGCGAGGGATTCTTCTTGAGCGGCGTGGCCGTTGCTATTGGCAGTGCCATTCAATTCGGAGTGGCCATTGGTACCGTTGACACCATTGGTGCCATTAGTGCCGTTGACGCCGTTAACGCTGTTGACACCGCTCGAAGTGTTGAGGCCATTAGACTGGGCGTCTACGGCGGCGAAATCTTCGTTAATTTGAGGGGACATTGTGTAAATGACGTGGTCTCGGACGAGGGGCACGATAAGAAAAAAAAAATATTATGGAGGGGTTCTGTCGTAGACCTTGGAGGGGCACCCAGAATGCGGGGCAGGCCTGAGGAAGGAAGGACTTGGCTTGTAATCCGGAGGTGGACTGATGAGGGCGTAACCGTGGTGGAGGGTTAAAAAAAAGTCTGGTGTGATGGATGAAGTTTCTCTTGGATACCTGACAACATGAATTGTCTCGGACGTGAGGGAGAATGGACCAGAAAAAGATGTTCTTGTTAGATGCCGAGCTTGAGAGCTGAAGACTCGCGCATTGATAGGTGTCAAGCACAGTCAAGGATCTAGAGCTTGAGTATGTGATATGTACACTTGGACTAAGTGGTAGTAGATGGTGCTAGATCGAGACTGGAAGAACTCGAAGCTGATGATAGGGAAGAAGGGAGAGGGACGAGAACAGAGCTCCGAGACGAGGGGAGCCGGGAAGGGAATTAATATAAATTTTGTGTCGACCGGGACGAGAACGGGGTACGAATAGAATCTAGGTCCTATTCCGATTGCGAGATGGCTTCCGGTAATTTCTTTTGTCTTTTCCTTTTTCTTTTTCTTTTTCTTCCCTTTTTTTCTCTCCTACTTTTTTTTTTGTTCTTTCCTTATTCTTCATCGCTTCTTCTCCAAAGCTGTTCCTTCCAGGAACAGGCCATGCGCAATGGTAACTTGTACCTTGCCCACTCGGTGAGGTACGGGGGGATACATTTGTGTGGGAGACCTAAGACATAGAGTTCACATAAAAAGAAATCGAAGTGGCTGTATATGTTGAGGATGGCATTGTACCGAGATGTTAGAGATACTTGAACAATTAACGTAACTGAATGGGAAGGGTCGACAGCACCATGGAAACGCGAGTGTGACGACAGGCAGGACATAGTGTACTTCGTACTAGCAGGGTAGGGGAGTTACTCCACTACGGGAGAGGATGGTCTGTCCTGCCAATGATAGACGGGAGTGGAGGTAGAGTGAGGGAGGTGGATGTAGTGAGTGCTACTGAATGCCACTGAGAGCCACTGAATGGGAGTTAGTGTGCATTTCCACTCACCTTCGTCAAATGCTACATGGACTGGGAAGGCCGGCTCTCGCCATCAGCACCAGGCTCTGGACTAGGGGATGGATCAACAAGAATGGTGTGCTCTCATACCCGCCCCATTGGACATGTTCCATTTTGGAGCACTAGCAGGCATAGAGGTCTCTGGTGGAAAAAGCAGGACGGGCACATTTCTCTCCCAACTTGTTTTAGTGGATGAAGTAGTGCAGTGTACTTCGTACAAGCGGTGTTCTCACAATCCGTGGGGTACCGCTACCTCCGACTACCTACAGGTAATGCCTACTCTTTCCGCACTGGCGCATGGAAAACACGTCTGGCCGCGTGCAACGCGCAAGGTTCCCTCGCAGATTGACAATATGCCAGCCTCGGCAAAGGTTGGCAGGGAACAGCTCTAACCAGGAGAGTCAAGGCAAGGATGAAAGGCAAGGATGAAGATTCTTAGATGTGGCTTCGAGGTCCATCGCGTTTCCGTGATGGAGGCAGCACGACACAGGCTATTCCTAACCGGGACGGAGATTGATAATGGATTTGGACTGAAATGAGGAAGGGTTCCGGCGCCGTCGGACGATGTCTCGCCAAAATGGGGCATGGCATGGCAACTTGGGGCATCTTGCCCCCACCTATACTCACGTAGCCTCAACCCCATCCCTCGCTGTGATTATGGACCCCTTGTTACAGAGTGCGCTGTTACTCTATCTTTATTCTCGTAGTGCTATTCTGTCTTACTGCCCGCGGGGCCTCGAGCGGGGGTGAAATGGGGGGTTCTGTCAACAAGCAGGGTAATGAATGACTTGAGGGGATTTTTAGTGGGAATAAATGCGACAAGAGTGCCGATCTTCCATTTGTCTTAGTACAGGAATGTCGGGCTGTCCCGGGTTCAATTTAGAAACATTTTCTTCTTCTCTTAGCTTGGCTTCCAATCGATGCTACTAGTGACAGCTAGCGGCGGCGCAGAACAAGTTGTTTGCTAGTAGTTATGTAGATTGAATTTGGCTTGATCTTGTCTGCTCCACAAGATACCATACAGGTATTTCCAAGACTGCAGCTACGCCAAGTACTTCCTGGACTCATGAGCTACGGATGGGATCAATAAGATTGACCAAAGCCACGCCCTGTGAGCAATACGAATATGGCTTGCGCATGAATTCTAACCACGCAAGCTACTGTGGGTGGAAAGAAACTAAAACTGATCTCAGCTTTGATACACAGTAGTAGTACCGACAGGAATATTAGGGCAACGAAACCGATGCCCACAATAAGTCGGCTGAGCGATGAAGAACTTTTTTTCCTTCTCTGTTTTTCCCTCCTTCCATTTAGGCTTGTCTGCTTTGGGAATGTCGTCCTTGCTGGACCCCTGCAACGATTGATTATCTTTGGATCAGATAAGATGAAAATTTCAGTCCGATGCCGGCTAAACGGGGACGACGGGGGTCCCAGGGTGCTTGTATTGGCTACCTTGGGGCACAATTCCTCGGAGCTCAGACCCAGAAACGTCGGCTTAGGCCAGGACCGGATTAGCTTCAGGGCCCAGGCCAGATCACAGACTCCAGTGACGCTGAAGATCATGGCAAGGGGGGCTTGAATGAAAGGTTCTTGGTCCACATCTCGTTCCCGCAAGGATTTTTTCTTCTTCACGCTCTCTTTCGGTGTACGAAGCATGTACGATTTTCTTCATGCCACGCCACTCGGAGAGACGACGGAGGCTAGTGTCTGCCCGTACTTTTCTCTACGCTACTTGTATTATCTGTAACCCGTGGCTGGGTTGGTGCATGAGGGGGAATGGAGAATGGAAGTGGAAATGGCCGACGACAGGGGTTCCCCTCTAATCTCACTTCAAGTTCCCCATGAGGGGTTTTTATCTGATGATCTGATAAACGAGTGCCAAGAAATGCCGGAGCGGAACCGGGAATTGCTCAATGTTCTTTAGCATCTCGGACTTCTATTTCGCTTCTGGGCTCGATGTTTGGACAATCTAGCTGCCAGATCACGACCGGAGATGAGCCGCCAGAAACCTAGCGTCTTTCTCTGTTCTTTTCGCATTCTGTTTTCTTCGGATTTCATATTGACACAGCATTGATCAATGCAATTGTCGCCGTCCTGCGAAATGTCCCTTCAACGTTCCATCCTCCCCCACCAGCCGTCTGCATCTGTGACGCGACTGGCAACCAGATACTACTTTGTACAAGTCCCGGGACACCATACTTTGTGAATAATTCAGCAGTCTGAGGGAATCTCAATGGCCCTGGCTTGCCAATGCATACTGCGCGGTGTTCTGCTAGTATTCCGCGTGGTTACAACAATGAAGCACGAAATATTATGAAGTGCTGCATGGCTAGGCCGCTATACTATTGTATCACTACTGCTAGACTAGAGAGGTCCAATTGTCGCCCGGCTAAGTCCATCTCTACACTACCCTGGTCCTACGCACCTCAGAAACAAGGTGTCTCGGGAGTCAAGAGTGGATTTCGTCGGTGAATCGGAGATAGCGCCGAACATGTACGAAGTACGAGCAAACATTGATCAATTTCCCACCTCTTTTGAATAATACCACTTTGAGACATTTCATGTCCTACTTGGTAGAGCAGCGTTCGGGGTGACATCGCCGTGCTGGCTGTATATTGCGGCCTCACACTACGGAGCGCCGCAGCATATTGTTGACGCCTCCGAGCCTCCGACACATGAATCGATTGATTAACGCAGGTGATCTTCCATTCACTCCCAGCGCTCGAACCCGAACACGACGAGAACGAGAAAGTGGGAAGAAAATCTTTCTGACACGCCACGGCGAGTACCGCAGCCGTACAGTAGATCCCATCCTCGGAGCCTAAGTCTCGCAAGCCCATGTGGCCGGATGGAGCAGTAATAGTAAAATCATCACTCCCTTCTCTTGAAGTCCTGGATGTCGATTTGCGCGGGTCGTACTTCTGGTCCCTTGTCATTACCCCGCCTGAAGTAAGAGTTCCCCCAAATGCAATGTGTGCGTGCTTGCACCCCGAATGGATGTCGACTCCAGCCATCCCCCCTTCTCCAAGTATGGTGTAAATTGGAGTATGCCGCATGATGCATTCACCGCTTCATTGATATCACCGGGCGAGGAGTCTGAGGACCTAATTGGACTACGTGTGCCATCTTGTCCGAGTGGTTCGGGGCTTCTTGCTACCGTGTCCGGAAATGGGGAATCGCTCGCCAAGCACCGCAGATATCCAAGGGTTTGGGTATGCCATGCCTGGTGGGGTTGGGGGTTCAACAGCTTGGACAGTCCCCGAAGGGTTCAGTGTTGATTGCTACCCCACGAGGCCAGGCCCTATTGAAAATTAGCAGTTGCCGCACGAGCTGCATCTTTCTGAAGAACGCCAGGGTGCGCATCCTCGCACGACTTCCCGTCACTAGTCCGTGCCGTTCCACAGCCACCCAGGCCCAGAATATGGGAATCCCATCAATGCTGGGACTCGATGTACGAAGTAGTGTACGAAGTAGACGGTAGAGCTCCGGATGCGGATGCGTGGGCGTCACTTCCTTCCCTGCTCAGTGGGAGGTACTAGATACACGACCTCGATGGCGACTTCTAATCTGTTCAATGTCTCTTCATCTCTTCATTGCCTCCTTCCACGAAAGATCTTCATTAGGTCATTCGATTAGAGTCGAGAATGCAACAAGCTTGTACACTCCCCCATCGGGAGACGAATACACGCTCGAACGCTCGGTTACTTCGCGCCAACTTGTATCGATACAGCATTCTCATGCTCGTGCTCGTGCTCGGTGCTCTCTCTTGCGTGTTACTTTCTTTGTACCCGGTAAGTTGGGAGTGACAGCTTGTGATGGGCTTGGTTTGTTGCCCCTTCCGAACAAGAGTGCTGCCCGCCTGCCACCTGCCACTTCGCCCACTGGCCTGGACCACCCCACCTGCCTCGAGCAATGGGGTTGACCTTCTCCATCGATCTCCGCCTTCAACCGTGTAATCACTTTCGTCTTCCTCCTCTTCTCATCTCGAGCGAACATCACAAGTAATCACTGCCAAAAGAGAGACTCTTGGCCGTTCGAGCAGTCTGCGAGTCTCACGCCACTTAAACATTTCTACTCCGGTCGCATCCGACTTCATCGTGTGGTGTTTTCGTCATTCCATTGTCACCATTCGATGCCGCGGGTTCATGTTTCCCTCTGTAGATATCCCCCCACCCCCTCCTTTCTTCCCCCATGAAATAGTAAGCACGAAGCATGTCAACTTCGACCAGGGAGTTTCAAGGCCCCCTCGTATTTCATTTTTCCTCTTGGATTCGATGCGGATCCGTCAGGGTGGAGGCAGCAAAGAGGTGTGGCTTTGAGCACTCCACAGCAGATTTTCTAACCGACCCTTTGCAGCCGCATGCAGGTTTATCCCCTGTGCTGCATTACCCATTACCCAGTTATCGATTTTAGCACAGACAGGCCGATATCCTGGCCTTCTCCCTTCGCACACTAACAAGGTCGGACGACCTTCCCCCCTTAAGGCTATTAGTCGATGTGTTCTTCCCGTTTACCTCCTTCCAAGATGGATGGCTAAATCGGTGTCAGGCACGTGTCAAGCGGGTGGCCTCAACTGGGCCTCCGCCCCACAGAACGGCCCCCCAAAACCACACCGGCTTGTGTCGGTCAGGGAGATCTGGCCTGGCAGTAGAGTTTTCTGCAATCGAGCCTGGTGTGCCTGTCACGGCAAAGTTGTACGCAGGCCCGACGAACAGCTCTGGAAAGTTTGCCGAACAATAACGCCCAGGGGCGCAAACATTGCATTGTAAATTACACAGACTCGCCGATTGTTCAAGAGCAGTGGTTCGAGCTCTTTCGACGCTGGGCATTCGGAATGGTGCCCATCTATCATTCCTCGCCTCCGCCATCAGCCAGGCACAGCGAGCCTGGGGCGCCTACTGGCCAGGCCAGGGCAGATCTCGCATGGCCTGGGGACAAAGGGACTGAGCCAAGGTGGCTTGGCCGGGGTCCTATGCCTCTGCCATTTGTCGTTGCCCAGGTTCGCGTTCGCTTCCTGGTTACGAGGCCTCAAGGCAGGTTCTGACCAGCGCTAACCCCCACTCCAAGTGCCCGAATGGTGTGAATCCACCCCAATTTAGGTGTAATAGTGGTTTTATTGACTGGTAGGATCTATTGTCCCAGAGCCCCCCGATCGGTTTTAGTCATGGCCGAATGCTCCGCGTCTACCTGTGTAAACGGGGGAGACTACTACCGTGTCGCCAACCAACGGCCGACCTCTCCGGTGTCCGGAGGCGAATCAGTCTGCCATCAGTCAAATGATGTAAAAGCGCCGGTGTCGCGTTGCGTCATCGCCACTGACAACCTAAAATCTCCATTTACAGCTTTAAACTTCGTCTTTTAGTCAAACAACCTGTGTTACATAGGCTGCCTGCCGACCAGTTAACTTACAGAGTGCGACTGACTCTATTTCTCTAGTGCCTGAACCGAGGTGCGTCGTCTGAATGGATCGATGCCTTCGGTCAACCAACAACCCCCCCCAAAATAAGCCAAGGTCCCTGGCCACCATCACCCTTGTCAACCCACGGAGCTTGGAATGTCTCCTCGCACTCGCCACGTCGTCGTCGCATCAGGCAAGGGTTGAAGTGATACGGATTCAAACCCCCAACTTCACATTCTCCATTCTGCCCTGTCATCAGCTTTCCATTTCTCTTGGCTGAGTAATATCTCGATTCTGACAGGCTCGCGTCGCGATGCGCTACTTGCCCCTCTCGTCCATCGGCGTGGAGGTCGCTTTCCCAACTTGGCAGTCGAACCATCACCTGGCCTACAATTATTAGGTATGTAAATACAATGTAATGCTACCCTGCGGTTTGTGAGACATCTCATGCATGAGATCATAGAATAAAGAGGTCGTAGTCGCAGTCCGTTCACAGAGGGCGGGTACGTCAACACAACCACCACCAACCCAAGCAAGGTTTTAGATCCAGCAAACCCATATAATCTGCAGACTGCATACCTTGGTAGCTCCGTGACGACGGCTCCTGTCCAGTGTATTACATTCCACTCGATCCTGATTCGCTCTATCCCGCAAACGCCCGTCTGCAGGTGCATCTGGAGCCGTCACCTCTGATTGTCCGTCATCCTACGTGCCTTAGCTTTCGCTATTCTCACGCCCCGGGGGAGCAGAGAGTTGACCTCTCCCGCTTGAGCTATTGCTCCGTCTCATTAAACGATTCCATTACAATTAGAATCGCTCACAGGTGAAGGAAGCGAGGGAAAGCGAAGGAAGCGAAGGAAGTACAGGGCCCAGGTCCTCGTCCCTTGAACGCGACCACTTTCACACTATCGACCGCTCCTCTTCACTCATCTAAAGCAAAAACGAGGACGAGTGCTACGAACCTCTCATCCGGAGTGAACCATTCTCCTCGACTTTCCTTCTCTCTCCCCCTTGGAATACTTGCCATCACTCACATTAGGGCTTTAGCAGCAATGGCATTACTTTCAATCATCAACCCGGAGCCTGTGAAGCTTCCAGGCCCCGGCCTCCTCCATCATCTCGTCTCCTCGACGTCTACTAGTGCCAGCCCAGCAATCGACGCGCTACTTGCTAGCAGTTTACGTGTGTCCCTTTCATACGCCGAGCTCCATGCAGAGTCCGACTCCTTGGCCGCAAAAATCCGACATCATCTCTACATTCCTTCCTGCCTTGGTGCAGACTTTATCGTTCCTGTTCTACTTCGTCAATCCCCCGAACTGTACATATCCCTTCTGGCCATCCTTAAAGCCGGTGGCGCATTCTGCCCACTAAACCTCGACGCGCCCTCAGAAAGAGTGCGCTTCATTCTTGACGATGTCAAAGCGAAAGTCCTTATCACTACCAAGGAACTAGAACCTCTCCTACCGACTGGACTAGATGGTATAAAAGTTCTAGTGCTGGATGATGAAGATGCCGTGGTTGACAGCGAGTTCAACTCTCCTGGCGTGCGTGAATGTTCATATCCCTCTGATATAGATACCCCAATCGCGGTTAATGAAAAGGACCTGGCGTATATCATGTACACGTCCGGTTCCACAGGCACTCCCAAAGGTGTCGGCGTGTCTCACCAGGCGGCCACTCAGAGTCTCCTGGCACATGATAGGCATATACCATCATTTCTTCGTTTCTTGCAGTTTGCTGCGCCGACTTTCGATGTCTCTGTATTCGAAATCTTTTTCCCCCTGTTCCGCGGATCTACACTTGTCAGTTGCAGTAGGGAGGCCATGCTTGATGACCTTCCCGGTGTCATCAGGGGCCTTGAGGTGGATGCCTGTGAGCTTACCCCAACCGTGGCTGGGAGCTTATTACGCAAGCGGGAGAATGCTCCTGGGCTGAAGCTTCTCTTGACCATCGGAGAGATGCTAAGCGAACCCGTCATCAATGAATTCGGAGGCACACCGGAAACTGAGACTATGTTGTGGGCAATGTACGGGCCAACAGAGGCCGCGATCCACTGGTATGCCTTTCCCAGCGATATTCTAATGGTTCACTGCACCTGAATGCTAACAGCAATCATTTTATTAGCACCCTCGTCCCAGCGATGCAGGCTGGTGCCTCAGCAAACCAGATTGGAATTCCTCTTGACACAGTGTCCTGTTTCGTCATATCATCAAGCTATAATCATAAAGACCCTTCTTCTTTTACCGTTGTTCCTGTTGGAGAAGTAGGCGAACTGGTGGTTGGTGGCTATCAGAATGCGGTCGGGTATCTCAACCGGCTAGAGCAGACAACGTCTGCCTTTATCGACTCGCCATTCGGACCCGTGTACCGTACTGGAGATTTGGCCAGGGTCCGCGACGATGGCACTCTCGAATGTCTTGGACGTATGTCGGAGGGCCAAGTGAAACTCAGGGGCCAGCGTATAGAGCTCGGTGAAGTCGAGCATGCTGCCTTGAGGGTCCAAGGGTGTCACGGCGCGGTGGCGGCCGTCATCAATAACATCGTCATTCTGTTTTGCGCAGTTGATCCTGGCGAGGATATCCTCTCTACTGAAGCTGCGATTACGCAAAAGTGTTCCGAGTGGCTGCCTGCTTTCATGGTTCCCGGTGATGTTGTTATCACGCACCATTTTCCCCGCCTCCAGTCAGGCAAGGTCGACCGGAAGCATTTGAAAGCGGAATATCTAAGGTCAATTGCGGAAGGCCAGAGCAATGGCGAAGGGGCCGAGGATGCGAGCTCTGAATCATCAAAACAGATATTATCGGCCATTGCTGCGATTGTCGGCATCGAAGTTGGACCGAAAACTGTTCTCGCATCTGCTGGTCTTGATTCCCTTGGTGCAATTAGACTCGCATCGCGACTCCGCAAAGAAAATATTGCCATCACGGCGAACGAGATCCTCAAAGCTAGAACCGCTGAAGATATCTGCCGCATTGTGCTCACCAGCGTTGACCCATCGGCCACTGGCATGACCGGTGGAAGCCCTCTTCCGGCCCCGAGCTCTCTTTGCAAAGACATCTCTACCATCATCGAGAATCATAACATCCTGCAAGAACTCCGGCACGAGATCGTTTCAGTTGTACCTTGTACTGATCTCCAGTCCTCGATGCTGGTTGAGACGAGCTATAACTCGACGATGTATTGCAATGTGGTCGAACTGGGTTTCCCGGAATCGATGCAGCCGAGCGACGTTGCAACTGAATTTCTTAAACTGTCCGTCGCGAATGAAATACTTCGGACTGGGTTTATACACCATAATGGAGAGTTCTTACAGGTCGTCCTTAAGGGTCTGAAACACTCTCAAGTGGCGATCGTGGATAATTTCAACCCGACTTTCGAGCTTCGCGAGGATGTGGATTTCATTCGGCCTCTTAGACTCCAGATTCTGGGTAACAGCGATTGTGCTCCGCGAGCCCTTTTACATTTGCATCACAGTATTTACGATGGATGGTCTTTCGACATGTTGTTGTCGGACTGGGCGACACTGCTTCAAGGAGGGGATCTCAGCCCCCGGCCTCAGTTTTCTAATATGGTCACTTTTACCCATAACATACCGGAGAAATACTACGAGGTATCCAAGCGGTTCTGGGCCGAGCAGCTTACAGGCTGGGAGAAAACACCGCTACCAAAACTTTCAGGGCGCGCCTCACAATTCGACACTTCAGTTCTCATCTCCAAGGCAAATCTGGACGTGAACCGGGACGCGGTCATGGCAGTCGCGAAGGAGCTTGGATGCAGCCCGCAAGTTCCATTCCAGGCTGCATTGCTTTGGCTATGGTCCGCTATCCTCGGGTCTCCGGATGTTGTTATCGGCTCAGTGACTTCCGGCCGAACCATTGGCCTCCCGGAGGTGGAACGCATACTTGGACCCTGTATTGCGTCAATGCCTCTGCGGGCCAACCTTGCTAATGCCGCGACAGTACGGGACCTGCTCAAATTCGTGCAAGCGAGCAATCGCTCCATCATCCAGCACGCATTACTTCCGCTCGCCGAGATCAAGAAGTTGACAACCCTGACCGGGAAACAGAACCTGTATGACGTTCTGTTTGTATTCCAGGAGTCTTTGGAGAGCAGCCCCGCAGATGATCATGCTGTGAAGCAACTTTCTCATACAGACATTCTGGAAACGCCCATTCTCGTCGAAATTGAGCCACTCTCTGATGGCTACCGCATCCAACTTACGTACCATGCTCAAGTTTTTGAGCCAGCACTTGCAGAAATGTTCATCCGCGAGCTCGACCAGACCGTTCAAACTCTCATCCGAGACACCAGCGTGTCGCTTACTTCAGTTAGGGATTGTTTCTCTGCTGACCTTCTCTCTATTCATAATCCCCAAGTCCAGCGCTATGCCGGAAGCCAGGATCTTGCCGGCGTCGTTGAGGCGACCGCAGAGAGAACACCGGACAAACAGGCTGTTCACTTTGTTCGGTCGATGTCGGGTGATCAAGTCTCGTCTGACGTGGAGACATTATCCTTTGGAGAACTCAATAGCCTTGCGAATCAGATCGCAAACTGGATCCGTCACATTGACCCCGAGGGCCAAGATTCCGTTGCGGCAATTATCATGGACAAATCTGCTCTCTTTTATGCCTCAGTACTAGGCATACTCAAGGCCGGCCGGCCATATCTTCCTGTTTTGCCCTCGACTCCGGCCAAGCGCATTCATGCCATTCTTGAACAGTCTCAAGCCTCGATCTGCCTTACTGACAGCGTCTCATACACTACAGTCCAACCAGAACATGCGAAGATCGTTTTTAATGTGCAACAGGCAGATCTTGGAGCGTTCCCGAGGAACAACGTCGAGAGACCGATCAATGGAAGCCGTCCCGCGTATGTGATTTATACTTCTGGAACTACAGGAACACCCAAAGGTGTTGTCCTCACGACATTGAACATCGTCAGTCACCTGGATATTCTCGAAAGGCTCTATCCTGTCGAGGAATCTTCCAGGCTTCTACAGTCATGTTCTCAGGCGTTCGACGTGTCCGTCTTCGAGATTTTCTTTGCCTGGAAGTCTGGGATGTGTCTTTGCTCTGCGATGAACGACGTCCTGTTCGAGGATTTGGAGCACGCGATCCGGGTTCTCGACATTACGCACTTGAGTATGACGCCGACAGTCGCATCACTGGTAAAACGGGATGCGGTCCCAAACGTTCAATTCCTCGTAACTGCGGGTGAGCCCATGACACAAGCTGTTTTTCGTGAATGGAAGGGAGTCCTGTACCAAGGTAAGTGATTTATAGTCCCTCTCTCGAGCATTCTCTCTAAATCAAATGGCCCACTAACTCATGTCGCAATAGGCTATGGCCCAAGCGAGACGACCAATATTTGTACGGTTAAAAAGATGTCTGAGGGAGACCACATTGAACACCTCGGCTTTGCGTTCGACAACACATCAACCTTTGTCTTCTATCCAGATAGTCTCGAGCCTGTCCCGATTGGCACCGTTGGTGAACTATGTTTTGGAGGTGATCAAGTCGCTCAAGGGTATCTCAACGAACCAGCCCTCACGGCAACCAAGTTCATCTCGCACCCGAGCTTTGGGAATCTTTATCGCTCAGGAGATCTGGGCAGGATGCTACCAGATGGGTCACTCCTAATCTTGGGTCGTCTGGATGACCAGGTAAAACTGCGCGGACAGAGAATCGATGTCGGGGAAATCTCTGGCATACTCTCCCAGACCGGGTTGGTTTCGTCTTCTGCCATTCTTCTAATGTCACGCAGCTCGGACGCATCGAAGCAGCTGGTGGCCCTTTACGTCAAGACATCTGTTTCTGGATCACACTTCCGTATTTTGGAGTTATCCAATGAAGATAAGGAGCACCAAAGGTCTCTATTTGCGGCGTTGGAGTCTTCACTACCGTCTTACATGGTTCCGTCCTATTTGATGCCGATTTCCGTTATTCCCACAGTACCGAGCGGCAAGGTAGACAAGAGGGAGCTAGCGGCCGCGTTTCAAGCACTTAGCCTAGAGTCATTGGAGAAAATGTCACCTCTTGCATGGAGAACTGCGGACGGACCGAGCGAACTGTCCGCCGACGAGGCCCTCATCGCGGATGCTGTCTCCGGGGCACTCAAGGTAGAGCGATCTCTTATCGGCAGGTGGACTCCACTCGCGTCTCTCGGTTTGGATTCTATCACCGCCATCTCGGTTGCTAAGTCTCTGTCGGATGTGCTGCAGCGAAGAGTGGCCATATCTGCAATCCTGCAGAACCCATCTATCTCTCAGTTAAGAAGAAGTCTCCTGGATGAGCCTAGATCGAACGAAACCCAGGAGCAGGAGTGTGTGTCGGAAGCGGCGTGGATGCCTTCCAATGCAATCACTGAATCAATATCCGCCAAATTCAGAGAAGCGACTCTCAATATAGAATCCATCTTTCCATGCACTGCTCTACAAGAGGCGATGCTGGCATCCACGCTTGATGGAGTTTACTATAACAGCATGGTGCTTCGGCTGAAGATACCCCCGCATACGATGAAAAGTTATTGGGAAGCAATGTGTGCCAGGCATGCCATTCTCAGGACCTGCTTTATGTCAACCGATGACCCGGACCATGCCTTTGTTCAAGTGGTATTGGAGACATCTCAGCCGAGATGGCGAACATCTGCACGCTCCTCCAGCACTGTCGACGAATGCTTGGAACACCTGAGGGCGGTGGTGGATTCGCCTGCCGACACCATGACACCTCCCTTCGCCCTCGAGGTCATTTTCCAAGATGATTTTCCCTATCTCTGCTTTTTCTGCCACCACGCCATGTACGATGGAGTAGCTATGTCTACACTTCTTCGAGAGATTGAGCAACTGGCAGGTGGTGAAGTATTGAGTCCTGCGATCTCATACGACTCTTTCCTCCGAGAAGCTCTCATTCTGCCTGCCAATACGGATGGATTCTGGAATGATCAATTCCGGAATTTCCAACCAGCTACCTTCTCTTGCAATGAAGTCTCAAACGGAGGGCCCACAGCACACACGCTGAGTTTCCGGCTTGATTTGCCACTTGATACACTGGAAGCTCGCTCACACTCGCTTAATGTGTCCCTCCTCTCTGTTTTCCAGGGAGTCTGGGCAAATGTATTGTCCATAATAACTGAGTTTGAGGACGTGTGCTTTGGCAACGTTATGAACGGTCGAACGGTCCCAGTGGATGGAATAGACCGTCTTGTTGCTCCATGCTTCAATACCATCCCCATCAGGGTGGACCTCTTTCCCCATGATCAAGCTTCCGGCCTCTTCCGACATCTACACCGCAGCAATCCCGAACTGATGAGGTATCAGTTCACACCACTCCGCCGGATACAGAAGCTGCTCGGGCACCGCCACGGACTTTTCAACAGTCTCCTCCTCCTCCAGCCCGCCCAGCAGCGTTTGGATGAGAACATATGGGAGCTGGTATCGGATGTTGGTGGCATGGATGTCCCTCTCGTGTGCGAGATCATCCCAGACACTGCAGCGAACGTAGTAAATGTTACTTTGCACTATGATGGGTAGGTATTATCTGTAACTGTTGCCATTGAATAAGGAAGATAACTAACAGATATCATCTAGCTCACATTACACACCACTTTTCATGGCCGCGGTTGGAGATGCTCTTGATTATCTGACATCTTTCTTGACTCAATACCCATCCTCAGCTCTGCGACAACGGCAGCACTTACCTCTCCACACCCGAAACGGCCTCGATCATCTTACTGTCAAACGATCCACATCGCCTATTGATCGATCAGCACTAGCTCACAGCAACCACGATGATACGTGGTCGGATGCGGAACTCCTAATAAGGGAGGCTCTTTCAGCACTCTCCTCCGTCAACGAGAAAGCGATTGGCAAAAAGACGACCATATTCCAACTTGGATTGGACAGCATCAATGCGGTCCAAGTCGCATCGCTGCTCAGGCGCAGAGGCCTCAATGTGACGGCAACTGACATTCTGAACTACCCCAGCTGTGGAAGCCTTGCCGCGAAGCTCCGGCAAAAATCCAGCACTGTCTTCACCCCTGCGGACATCTTCGACATATCGACCTTCCAGAAGAAAACGATTCCTAGCATGCCTTTGATGAACATGCCGTTTGAATCTGTTCTCCCCTGCACACCGATGCAGGTTGCCATGTTGACCGAATTTGTGCAGTCGCAGGGTCGAGAATACTTTAATTACCTTCACCTGGAGCTGGAGGACGGGCTGTTACTTACCGAGGCGGTCGCTGCATGGGAGGCCGTGTTCCAAGCGCATGCCATGCTCAGAGTTGGGTTCATTGCAACTGACAACTCTGACTATCCCGATATCACGTACTCAATGGTTAAGTACCCCCCTCACTCTATTCAATTTCCAGTCTCAGTGATCCAGCCTGGCTTGAAATTGAGTGTTGCGAAATGGAGACTGGATATGGCACAGGAAGTGCTTGGGGCTCTGCATGAACCGCCGTGGAGGGTTGCTCTGATCGAGAATGATGGCCGGATATCTATGCATGTCGCCATTCATCATGCGCTTTATGATGCCCATTCTCTTGAGATTATCCTAGGTGGCCTTGCACGTTGTATCAATGGCGGCCATGCTTTCGAATCGGTTCCACTGGAGAAAACGGTTGGCACCCTCCTGGGCCTCGTTTCCAGAGACAACCAGAAGAAGTCCGAAATATTCTGGAGCCAATTATCTGACAAGGCTGTCGTGAACCCATTCCCTGTGATGACACCTCTTCGGGTAGAACGGGGCAATTTACAGAGCCATTCGTACAAGTCATCCCTCTCCTTCAAGGACATCGCCCACGCCTGCCAGACTGCGAACGTCTCCGTCCAGGCTGCTCTTCAGGCTGCATGGACGAGAGTACTGTCTTCCTATATTGGTGAAGAAGTTGTCATTTTCGGGACGGTCATGGCTGGAAGAGTGACCGAGTCGATGCAAAAGGCAGCTTTCCCTTGTATCACAACTGTGCCTGTGATTGCCAAGAACTGCCTGGCAAACAGGGAATTGTTGGATTCAATGATGACCATGAATAGGGATCTCCATCTCCATCAATTCTCTCGGCTGGCCGATATCCAGCGCTGGCTTGGACACCCTGGACGCTCTTTGTTTGACACCTTGCTGGTTTACCAGCGGAGCTCTTTAGATCACGTTCCAAGACCTTGGGCGGTCAAGCAGGATGAAGGCATTGTCAATTATCCTGTGTCAATTGAAGTCGAGTCTCAAGACAACTCTGCAGTGAGCTTCCGTATTACTTTCAAGACGGAAATTCTACCCCAGGAACAAGCATCTACCATGCTTCGCCAACTTGACGCTGCGCTGCGTCATCTCATCCTCGAACCCCAAGGAATCGCGGACGAGCTCTGGTCAAACGAGCCTCAATTAGCATCTGTCGCTCCTGCACAGAGCGTCGAATTACCCACCAATGCTTCGCTGCTTCACGAATTATTCGAGGCCCAGGTAGTCAGGCGGCCAGACAAGGTCGCTCTTGAATTCGTGAGTGGGTTTGCTGGCGGAGAGGCTGTATCGCAAACGTGGACATTTTCCGAGTTCAATAGCGTCGGGAATAGAGTCGCGGCCCTTCTGTCGCGCCAGGTAACCCCAGGATCGATTGTCGCGATTCACTTCGACAAGTGTCCCGAAGCTTATTTCTCTATTCTCGGTATCTTGAAGGCTGGTTGCACTTTTTTGGCCCTGGATCCATCAGCTCCCGTTGCTCGGAAAGAATTCATTCTCCGAGATTCCAAGGCAGCGGCACTGCTTGTGCGATCCGCTGTCGAGCTCGATATCAAGCCGGCGACCCTTGTGGTGGAGATCAATGAAGAATCCATCGCTAACGAGCCGACATCGGATTTCGAGCCTCCCTTCATATCACCAGATACTACTTGCTATTGTCTTTATACTTCCGGAACCACGGGAGAGCCAAAAGGTTGTGAGATCACGCACGAGAACACGGTCCAAGCCATGCTGGCCTTCCAAAGCCTCTTCAGAGGCCACTGGGCTGACAATTCAAGATGGCTTCAGTTCGCGTCCCTCCATTTTGACGTTTCCGTGCTGGAACAGTACTGGAGTTGGTCTGTGGGCATAGCGTTGGTATCTGCGCCGCGTGATCTCGTTCTGGACGACCTTGAGGGAACGATCAGTAAATTGCGAATTACGCACATTGACCTTACCCCCAGCCTTGCTTCTCTCGTCCGTCCGGAAAAGGTTCCATCTCTATGGAAAGGCGTATTCATCACCGGAGGCGAGCAACTGAAGCAGGATATTCTCGATGCCTGGGGTCCAAAGGGAGTCATTTATAACGCCTACGGCCCGACAGAAGCGACGATTGGAGTTACAATGAGGCAGCAGGTTCCTTCTAACGGGCGGCCGGTAAATATCGGTCGGCAATTCCCCAACGTGGGAACGTACGTCTTCCGCCAGGGAACCGAGGTACTCGTGCCCAAGGGCGGCGTTGGCGAGCTCTGCGTCTCGGGCAAGCTCGTTGGCAAAGGCTACCTCAATCGGCCGCAGCTGACCGAAGAGCGATTCCCCGTGCTCAAAATCTTCGGAGAGAGGGTGTATCGCACTGGCGATTTGGTCAGATTGCTTCATGATGGCTCGTTTGACTTCCTTGGACGGGCCGATGACCAGGTTAAGCTGCGCGGACAGCGTCTTCAACTAGCAGAGATTGACCACGCCATCAGATCTGGAGTCCCTGAGGTTCGAGACGTGGCAACGATCGTATCAAAGAATAGCAAAACCGGCAAGGACCTTCTCATCTCATTTATTGTCCCCTTACGGAACGGGGATGGGGTATCCACGATTGGCCTCAGGGTTCTTGAAGGGACCGAGAGCCGCACAGCCTGCAGCAACGCGAGGGACGCATGCAAGACTCGTCTTCCGGGCTACATGGTTCCCACCTACATCATTGCCCTGCCATACATCCCCTTGTCTCGCAACAATAAAGCAGAGGTAAAGGAATTGAGGGCCTTTTTCAAGAATCTTTCGCCGCAAGACCTGTCGAAACTATCCTCGTCGCCCACCACGCAAGCCAACCTATCGCTAAACAAGACTGGAACTCTAGTTCTAGAGATTCTCAAAGAGTTCAATGGGGCAACTGAGGATATAATTGATGGAGAAACCAACATCTTTGATCTTGGAGTGGACTCAATTTCTATTCCCCGACTCTCCAGACTCCTCAAACAGCGTGGCATCTCCGGCGCCTCTCCAGAACTAATCTTGAGGCATCCTATGCTTGGTGATCTCGTCCAAGCACTCGAGAACGCTCCAATTCTTTCTTCAAAGAGCAAAATTACGGAGGCGAAACAGGTAATGAGGGCCTGCGACCACCGCTGGCGCGGCCTCGTCTGCCGCGAGCTCGGCGTCAAGCATGAGGATATCGAGTACATCGCTCCATGCACCGCTATCCAGGAAGGAATCATTTCAAGAGCCCTTACCGGAGTCGCTGAGAGGAAGTCGGTTTATTTCAACAATTTCCACCTTTCTATTGCCGAAGGTACTTCGATTGAAAAGCTCGAGCTTGCGTGGAAGGAGACGATCCGTCGCCATGCTATCTTGAGAACGTCGTTCGTAGCGACGCCCGACGGGTTTACCCAAGTCGCCCTGCGAGATGTGAAATCACAATGGTTTGAGACATCTCTTTCTCCTGCCGAGTTCCAGCTGGAGGAACGTCGTCTGAGGAGCGCCTGGGTAGAGAAGAATTCACCCCATGTTGTCAGTCCACTGGAACTCCTTATCAATCGATCCGAGGCAGGTATCCAACTCAATATTCATATTTTCCATGGACTCTACGATGGAAACAGCTTTGACGCCATCCTCCGGTTTGTTTCGAGCCTATATCACGACGAGACGCCGAGTGCTGGGCCTGCGTTCGTTGAGCTTCTTCCTCTGGGGCCACTCTGGAAGCATGATTCCAGCAAGGAGTTCTGGCTTAGGCATCTTCGGGAATGGACACCGACCGAGTTTCCTCCCGCCGAGGGCTTATCGACAACGGCAGACATCTCTATTCATCAAACCATCGGCGCAGAGCCACTGGACGCAATGAGAAAATCTCTCGGCGTCACTTTCCAGTCTTTGGTTCTGGCTCTCTGGGTGTCTACGCTGCAAGGATACCTCAACAACAATGTCACAACGGGAATCATCGTCGCCGGCAGAGCAATTGATGCCGAAAACGTCGAAAATTCCATTGGACCCCTTTTCAACACCCTTCCATTCTATGTAAAATACTCCAACGGCGTCAGCTGGAGATCCTTGGTAAAGCAATGCCATGACTACAACGCCTCAGTCTCTTCGTTCCAACACGTCTCCTTGAGAGATGTTCAGAAGTGGTGTTCCAACGGAAAGCCTTTGTTTGATAACCTTTTTGCTTTCCAGATCGATAATCCAAATGACAATACCAGAAACAAGTCTCCGTGGACCCTACAGGACGACCAACCAACTGCCGACTACCCGGTTGCCTTCGAAGCCATCTTGAGAGGCGAGGAGCTCCACTTGACCGTCGTCGCTAGTGGGGAAGTGATTGAGGAGAAGCAGGCGACTGGTTTGATGCAAAACTTCCTTGACAACGTCACTCGTTTACTCTCGGACAGAGAAGCACGGATTTCCAATGAAACGACCGAAGCCCGACAGATCGCGCCCGCCGAGAGCACCGCCCCGGAGCTCGACAATAATTCCCCGGATGGAAAGACGCACATATCGCTTTCAACACGCCAAGATCTGTCCGACGAAGGCTGGGTATTATTACGGGAACTCTCGGACGCTTGTGCTATGAATGTAGATGAGCTCTTCAGCCATCTATCGCTTCCTAATCTTGGCTTGGACAGCATTGACATCGTGAAGCTAGCTGCCAAGCTGAGGTCCCATGGCATCATGCTATCAATTACCGACATAGTCAAGTGTCCAACAATCGGCGACATCATTGAACTACTACAAAGCCATGGCTCGATATCAATTGATCAATCACAGAAGGAGTCGGAAGCATATGAGCAACTGAAAGCCCGTCTAAAGAGGTCCGTTCAGCTGAACGGAATACAGGAGAAGGACATTGAAGAGGTCCTGCCGCCAACCCCTCTCCAGGAGTCCATGATTGCTCAGATGCTACAGAGTGATTGCCAACAGTACTTCAATCACGATCTCCTCGAGGTCGGTCCCGCAGTAGAACTCGACAAGCTTGAAAAGGCCTGGGAAACAGTTTTCTGCCACTCAAAAATTCTCAGAACTGTCTTCCTCGAGGTCCCGGACCCCTCTCTCGACTTCTCGTACTGCCAGGCCATTCTTCGATCTTCCCCGACAGCTATTTCGAGGGTGAGTCTGAACGAAGTCGGTCAAATTCAGGATCTCATTGAGGCGACGAAGATCGATGCCACTACATCGAGAGGCCAGGCCAACCTATTCCGACTACACTTTGTAACTATCGGATCAAAGAACTTTATGTTGCTATCGATTGCGCACGCTCTGTACGATGGCTGGTCACTGGCTCTACTGCACCGGGATGTGGAAGCCGCATATAACGGCGAGACGTTGTATTATCCCTCCGCGGAGCCCTACCTTCGAAAGTTACAGTCATCTTCCTCCCAAGGTCAGGATTTCTGGAAGCAGTACCTCGTCGATGCAAACCCAACACTCTTTGCGACAAACGGTGCTGCAGAGGCGGCGACGGACAATTCAACACCCCATCGGGCAGAATCCACATCAACCACCCACGCCCAAAGAGTAGCTGAATTCGGCAAGAAGTACGGGATATCCCTTCAGGTAATTGGTCAAGCCTGCTGGGCAGCCGTTTTGGCATCCCTTCAATCCTCCCTTGATCTCACCTTCGGTGTTGTACTATCGGGCAGAGACTTTGATGGTGCCGAAGACGTCATGTTCCCCACGATGAACACTGTTGCTGTCCGATGCGTTCTCCACGGAACAGTGGTCCAGTTTTTGCGATACATGGAGGAGAACATGGCTGGCTTGAGAGAACACCAATCATACCCCTTGCGAAAAGCACTGCTGGCTGCGAAGGGCGTGGCGTCTCCGCTCTTCAATACACTGTTCCTCTTCCAGAAGTCACCAGCCCTTGCGACCCGAGAGGGCTCGGAGCAAGAGCCTCTCATGGCATCGGTCGAGAGTTCATCAGCTGTGGAGTACCCCGTCTGCGTTGAGCTTGAAGCTGTCGGGGGCGCCTTGGTCTGGAGAACTGCCTGTCAAGACACCTATTTCCAGGCGCACGATGCCAGCTTAATTTTGCACCAGCTCGACCGAGCCCTTCAGTATATCCTAGAGTCGCCCGAACAGGATTTACTATCATTCGGGCCAGCCCTCGTCTCGATCTGCGGTCTGCCACCAACTCAACTGAAAGAAGAGGTGTCCGACGAGGAACCCGTCCTGGCGAATGGCACTACGGACAAGCAGGATAACGAGACGTGGACAGAATCGGAGGAGACAATACGAGAGGTACTGTGCCAGCTATCTGGCGTCTCGGCGGAGGACGTCCCGAAATCCGCAACCTTGTATAATATTGGTCTCGACTCCATCACAGCGATCAAAGCCTCGGCGAATCTTCGACAATCGGGAATCCACCTTTCTGTACGGCAATTACTCACGGCGTCATCCATCTCAAATATGGCTGAGCTGTCCAAGGCGATCGGTGATCTCCACGCTTCTCCAGCGCCACCATCGGCAACCGAGGAGGAAGAGTATGCGGTAGACATCGAGGAAAAGCATTATGCGTTGGCGGGAGTCTTACCAGATGAAGTCGAGTGTACACTCCCAGCATTACCTATGCAGGTATATATGCTGTCAACCTGGCAAAATTCGTCGGGCTCCATCTTCTTCCCAACTTTCCATTGCCGTCTGAGCAGTTCAGTGGCCCGAGAGTCTTTAGAAACAGCATGGTCTTCGCTCATCTCAGAAATGGGTATCCTCCGGACTTTCTTCGTCGCTATCAATGACGCGACCAGGCCACTCGCGCAAATCGTTGTGAAGGCAGACTCCAAGCCTGCCCTCCGACGCGCTCACGTCAGGTGGGCTGATGACTTGGGTCATACCAATGGGTCGGAGTCAGGGTCTAGTGATCTAGTTCAACTTCATGTGCGGAAAGACATGGATGGTTCCTGGCTCCTGGCCTTGCACATCCACCATGCCTTGTATGATGCGGTGAGCCTGCCAGCCATCCTGGATAGGTTCTCCTCTCTATGCGCTGGATGCCCCGTGGGTCTCCAGCCCTTGAGCCGATGGAAAGACTTTACTGCAATGCGCTCGTCATCCGTGTCTATCGATAAGCGACGGCAATTCTGGACAGAATACCTTGGTGTCACTGACACTCCAGTCTCACAACTCGACTGGCAAGAAATCACAGAGAAGACCTCCAAGTTTATCAGAGGCGCAGTCTCTGATGTTTCTCCTCTTCGCACTCTTTGCTCAGAGCACGGCATAAGTCTACAAGCCCTATTCCTGGCTGCGTATGCGCTCACTATCGGAAACACCAAGACTTCACAAGGCGGTGAGAAGACTGTCGTATTTGGCACATATCTAGCCAACAGAGCCCTTCTTGAGACCGTCCCGGAGACCTTCCCAACATTAAACTTGGTTCCCCTCAAAGTCACAATCAAGGAGGAAGATACTGCTGTATCCTTGGCATCGCGTATTCAGCGCGATATCCATGCCGTCACAGAAGCGCCCAATTCCACCGTCGGGCTCTGGGAGATTGCATCATGGACTGGAATCACCATTGATTCTTTCGTCAATTTCATTAGCAGTGGCGACCAGAGCCGTTCCCCAAGCGAGACCGAGGAGATTTCCCTCGAAGTCATGGATGATTCCTCACCTCTTGATAATGGTGATGTATCCAATTCTCTACCATTTACATTGCCACAATGGCTAGAAGAGAACCCAGTCGCAAGAAATTTCCCTGTAAGTGAGCTTCTTTTCTGATATTCCAAAACGGGCACTGATTGACGTTGGAACTAGGCCGCTATTGATGTGGAGGCGACGGTGTCTGGCAGCGGGTTAGATATTGGCATCTTCGCTCCTGCGTTCTGCCTGTCGGACTCTGGGGCAGATGGTATGATGGAGACGATTATTCGCATTTTGAACGGCGTATAGGGGTAGTAGCATTCCATTGATAGGGTTGGTATACTGGCGTTTTACGGTTTTGTATTTTTCAGTTTCTTGGCTCCCTTCATTCTCAGATATAACACTCTATTCACATTCCAGTTATCATTCTCAAGCATATCAAGATCAGAAGAAGGTAAAGGTCACAGCGAGGGCCGAGGCTCTCTCAAGTGGAATTATTATTATCATGTATATATCTCCTTGCATTGGAATGGAGTGTAGGCTCCGGAGCCCACAAGTCAACGAAGTTGACCTCAATGTCCACACCTCGCCTTTGATAGCGGTCGGATATTATTTACAAGCCTAAAAAATACCCCTCTCTCGAATCTTTTCCCGCTCAAACAGCTCAGCTAGGTTTCCCCGCGGATGAATCTCCAGCCGTCGCCGTCGCAGCCACCGCCTCTGCCGATGTGAGAGCCTGCTTCCGCATCTCCTCCCGTTCCTTCATGCTCTTAAACACACAGGCCCAGACACAGAAGCCCATGATAAGGAGCGAAACTCCGATGACAGGCATGCCAACCACCAGGAACATAAAGAGGTTAAAGGCCCCAAAATTTGGGTGCTCTTGGGGTGGCTCCGGCTTAGGGTCGTATTTGCCATCGGGAATGACTTCGCCGGGTGTCCACGTTGGCACCACCATTTTACTGGTCAGAGTGGGCGGCTCTGGTGTCAGCGTTGATCTGTCGCTCGAAGCCCACGTCACGAGCCAGGGTCTGTGAACCATGAGGGTTTGATCCGCCTCAAACATGCCTGACACCTCGAATTCGGCGTCGCCGGATCTTGTCGTCGTGGCTGCCCCTGGAACCCAGCGTCGACATAGATGCTTTGACATATCGTCATCTCCCTCGCTCCAATCAACGGATGTGTAGCCACTAGAATCGCAGCTGGTTAGATAACTTCATTCATCTAGCTGGACTGATAAATTAAAAAAAAATATATAACAAAATGGAGTGTAGTCGAACCTATTACAGCAGTAGGCCGTTGAGGCACCCCGGCGGTTCCAATCCCATGCCATGTTGTAGTACGTCCAGCCACTAGGACATACGGCAGGACTGAAATAGAACTGGTCTAGTGGGTCAATCTCCTCCCAGCCAGACGGGTAGCATGATGCCACGGGCTTGGACACCTGGACTAGGACCTTGGAGCTGGTTCCATTTCGGTACATGCGCATGTCTGTGTACCTCCAATTGGATTCGCAGCCGGACGGTTGTACATAGGGCGTGGTGACAGCGAGCAGTGATGTTGTTGTCCTAACAACAGGCGGCCGAGTTTTGAATAACATGCTTGGCTGTGAAGGGAGGCGGGCTGGAACTCTTAGATGTGGTTAAAGCAACGGCAAGAATCCGGGGGTCTAGGGTTGGGAGGTGCCTCTTTTATCTAGGGACAAGCGCGACGCTCGTCCGCGAATACCCACAGGACCAGCCAGACACAGGCACAAAGGGTTCAGTACGAAGTAGGAAGACGCTTGGCCGCGATAGGGATCTGAATTACGATCGATCAGCCCAAAGCGGGAAGATCCGTCCGGGGGGGATGGAATGGCCCGCTGCTCCACTGCTAAGCCCCTCGTTGGCTCGACATAAACATGCCAGGCGACTGAGTCTGTGATCAGTGCGACTCTGCACGACCCTGACTTGTGGCTGTGAGAATGAGCCCCATCTTGGCAAGGCACTCGATGGCTTAATCAAGTAATACTGTTATTATCCCTTCGTCCGTATAGACTCACATGTCCACCGCCGTGGTTGTACGAGGCGACGAGGATACGAGGAGAGGAAATTGGCAAACGAATGTAGCTTTATCAAGGGGAAACAACAATCCTTACGAGGAGCGTTAAAAATAGAAGCAAATGGGCAGTTGTTACATGTACTTTTGATAAATCACCATCTACCACAGCCGCCTCACAACTGGTTCAGGGCACCTCTCCAAGAAAAGAGTACTGAAATCCGGATGCGGCACGTTCTCCCCCCTCAAATGGCGTAACAGGCCCTACGGTTTGTCGTCCCCGTGAAATGCGATCGCGTGTAGTGGTGTCTGCCTCCGACTGATTTCCGAGTTCGTCTAAATGCATAGAGGGATAGTTGCAGCGTTACACGTTGGGACCGCCACGCGGGACCCGGAACCATAGCTAGCAGTGCCTACCGGAACTTCGTTTGCGAGCGCTCCAGCTTTTGCGTGATCACTTCGATAATGCATTGGCAATTCGTAGTTGCCATTGTGGTCACGCGCGGCGTTGAGATGCTCGGCTTATTAGGACCAACCTTCAGACTTGCAATGTTATTCCTCAGCATCCATCAAATAATCATTGCTGAACCACTCTCCCAAACCAAGCTTGATATGGCTCCAATCGTATCTTGTTATCTTTTTTCTTTCCTTCAAACCCATGGCTACCTATTTCCTGAACATTCAAGTCTCCAACCAACAACTCCTCAGAAGTTTCGCCGAGGTTAAACACGCACAAAATGCTCTCTCCCTCATATCCCCTTCGGAAAGCAACTAGGTCATCCCTCGTCTCCACAAATTGCATATCTCCTTTAGTTAATGCAGTATGAGAAGCTCTGAATGCTAGCATACGACGATAATGCTCTAGCATGGAGCCCTTATTCCCGTCCTGGTTATTGACAGCGAAGTCGATATGGCCAGCGGCCACGGGCAACCATGGCTTGACTCCGGAGAACCCACCGTACGGCAAACTTGAATCCCATACCATTGGCGTTCGACAACCATCTCTCCCCTTGAACTCTGGCCAGAAGCGGATACCATAAGGGTCTTGCAAATCCTCGAATGCA
The DNA here is from genome assembly GCA_002812735.1 of Scedosporium dehoogii. NCBI lineage: Eukaryota > Fungi > Ascomycota > Sordariomycetes > Microascales > Microascaceae > Scedosporium > Scedosporium dehoogii. Next base: position 171,882 of record PGIR01000047.1, on the reverse strand, counting down.
ACATCGGCCTCTGGTAACCCTAGCTCTTCGCCTTGGTATATGCACAAAGAGCCACGGATTGTCATAACTAACGCTGACAATACCTTCAAGTGAGCCATTTTGTCGCCTTCCTGGATTGACCATCGTGAGGCAGGACGAGTTGTATCGTGGTTCGAAAGGGCCCAGCAGCACCAGCCATCACGGCTCGCGGTTTCAAAAGCGTCCACGATGGTATGTACCCGGTGGGCATCGACTTTATCAGGGGACAGGAAGTCGAACAAATAACACATGTGTAGTCTCTCCTTGCCACTGGTATATGAGCTCGCCAACTCGAGGGTGCGATGTGAATCGCTGACTTCACCAACCGTGGCAGCCGCAGGATACTCTTCAAGAAGGGTGCGGAATCGACGTAAGAACTCCAGATTCTCAGGCCGGTTCTTGTCATAGATGTGGTCCTGGTAGTTGTATGGATTGACAGCAGGAGCAGCTGAGTAGTCCCTTTCTTCCGGGGCCAGCGGCGGGTTATTCTCTAGACCTTGGCTGTGAAAATACAAATTGACTGTATCGAGTCGGAAGCCGTCGACACCGCGATCAAGCCAAAAGCGAGCCATGTCAAGCATAGCATCTTGAACCTCCGCGTTATGAAAGTTTAAGTCCGGTTGCTCGGGGAGGAAATTATGGAGATAGTATTGCTCTCGGCGAGTATCCCACTGCCAGGCAGAGCCCCCAAACATTGATAACCAATTGTTTGGAGGGGTACCATCTGGACTAGGGTCAGCCCAAACATACCAGTCCGATCGGAGGTTGCTGCGTGAGGATCGACTTTCCTTAAACCATGGATGTTCCTCGGATGTGTGAGATATCACCAAATCGACGATGACTTTTAGGCCAAGGCGGTGGCATTCCAAGATCACAGTGTCGAAGTCTTCAAGCGTGCCAAAGATGGGGTCGACGTCTTTATAGTCAGCGACATCGTAGCCGTAGTCTCTCATCGGCGATTTGAAGAACGGGGATATCCAGATAGCGTTGGCGCCCAGTCGGGCGATATACGGTAGTCGGGACAAAATTCCCTGTAAATCGCCAACGCCGTCGCCATTGGAATCTTGAAAAGACCGCGGGTAGATCTGGTAGATGACGGCACCGCGCCACCAACCTCGATCTACTCCTTCATTTGGCATCTTGAGCGGTACGAAGTATAGAGAGTAGAATTTGTTTGTAGCTAAGGATCTTGAAGGTGTGAAACTCGAGCCCATGCCAATTCAGCGTGTCTACTTAGTCAGCACGGAATACACAGTAAATTGTACCAAGTAGAATATGAGCCAATTTTCTAGCAGGGAGGCCAAGGTAGCATGCCAGAGTGGTTAATGGGTAAGATTTGAACACCACAATATCTTATGACTTCGGTCTCGCAGGTTCGAACCCTGCTGCTATCGATTTTTTTTTTGTCTCCTCCATCGTCTTTAGCGATCCTCTCCGTTCTTCAGAGGACGAAATTACGTTTAAGCAAGGATGGTAAAGTTACCTTCATTTAGGAATAGTTTTTTCCCCATGTTAATTTGCAAGAAGGGTAATTAACAATTCTTTAGTTTAGGAAATTCCAATATCAAGTCACCCGGCGACAGCTTCTTTGAAGTCGTTCAAGCTGGATTTATTCTACTGAGCGCTGTCGAGCTACCTATTAGAGTCTATACCCGGGGAGACTTGCAGCCGTTATCGAGATCTTCGAGGCGGAGGAATATGTCGCCGCGGATGCCGATGCAAATCGCGATTGTCAATGCCGTCAAGAACCCTGTCGGCAAAGGCGTTGGCGGCAAAGACTGCTTGCTCAGTATCGCGGTGCATGTAAATACTGAACTTCTCTCCACTTTTCAACTTGCCGCATGCTCTTATTGCCAAGCGGCTTGCCGGATCAGACTCTAGTGCAGCCGTGGCGTATACATTGGGATTTCTAGTTCCTGGAGCAGAGAACTCTAGGAAAATCGTAATAAACTTTTCGCCAAACTCCCAGTAGCTCGGGAACGTAAGCATCATGTAACATATCGTCACGACACGTCCTGCGCTGTGCACCTTATCCGGTGCAGTGACCCGATAGCTCTCGGTTTTGTGCTTTGTCTCCCATTCCTCTTTGGCTCTTCTACCCGAGTGCCACTGGTATTGCGGTATGCCAAGGCGCCTTGTCGTGGGACGGGATATTGTATGCGGGTGAGGTCCGTCTTTTCCAACTAACTCGGCAACGCTCCCAAGCGTCTGTCCGATTTGTAGGTTGTCAGTGTCGGCAAGGCTGAAAATGCCTCGAAGCTCCCTGCTTTCGATCTTGTCAGTCTCGAATTCCTTCTCCCATGTTGGATTGGAGGCAAGTAGCTCATTGAAGGCTGCATAATCTGCCTCTCCTGGTAGTTCGCTATTAAACGAACCCAATTCTGCTTCGAGAATTGTTTCTTGGCCTGAACTTTCATTCTGGATACTCTGGCTCATATCGGCAATTGAGTCTGGCTTGGCATCTTGTGGTGTGCTGTTAAGTTTTTCTAAAACATCCTTCTCGGCAGATGCTTTTGCCTTCTTGTATATCTGAGCAACTGTTTCGAATTCGGTCTGGTCAAAAGGCTGACTCTGACGTGGGCGTTTTTCGGGTTGGGTATTTCAGCACTGCGGATGTTGTGCTCGTGGATCGTGGGTCTCTCGGAAGGAGATGAAGGAGCATCAATAAACCGCGTGTCAACGAGCCAGCAGCCTTCTCAACCTCCCTGATATCTGAGTCTTCAGTAATGCCCTTCCGGTGAAGCCAGGCTCGGAGGTTGATGTCCAAGTTCTCACTTGTGAGCTTGGCACCTCCACGCTTTTCCTCACGTGCTTGGCGAATGATCTGAAGGACTGCCCCAGCTCTTTCGAACAAGCCGCTCCGGTTTCGTTCAGTTCCCGTGACAACAGCCGCAAACTTGATGATCATATCAAGTCGGCGAGCCGTTGCCCATTGCTTCAGTGCCGAATCCGGAGGCACTTCAGGGCAATACAAGTAAAGTCGTGGAACCGGGCATGACTTCTCAAGGTACACTTCATACTCGCAGAGGTCAAGTTTTAACTTGAGCTTGCTGTGTGTAGAAGGTGGTATACCATCAAGAATAACCCTGCGGACATTCGGGCCGCAGAGAAAGATAACTCTATGGGAGCTATTCTGAATGAGGTCTCGATGGACCCTTGTGAGTTGGTTTTCGTGCTTTGGTTCTTGGATCAGCTCGATGGCTGCTAGAGATAACCCGGAGTATTGGCTAAAGCCTAGGGTCCAGATTCGACAAGTCTCGTTGGTGAATCCGCTTTCGAGAATACCCCAAGGTGGTCGTAATGTTGAATCACCTTCATTGACAATAGCTGGCTCGTCTTTCACGTCGCCATGATCAAGGATAAGCGCGACCCGTGAGGCTGCTAACCCAAATGGACTGGTGAATGAAATTGGGTTCTCAGTAGTAGCCTTCCACGTTTCCTGATATCATTTTCAGCGCACGAAATGCTGAATTGCCATCAGTTGGGCTTTGAAAAGAAAGGGATGTAGGGTCCGGAGGATTTTGCAAATGATGCATGGCCGAAATCAGCGACTGAATACAGTTTGGGCCAAGGCGGTTGTTGCTCATCCCTAAGATCTGGGTATAAGACTGCCTAGTTGTCCCTCTGTTTTGAAGCCACTGCTTGATTTCGGGGTCTGGGGATGATGATAACGCTGCCAGGAATGGCAACTTTGACATCTCATCTAATTAGTGCAGAGGTCTGCGACTGCAAAAGGGGAGAGACGACATTTAGACCCACGCTAGCATACTTACTGCCATTTGCTAGAGGCCCAAAGGAATCCTCCAGTACCGAGATGGAGCAGTGCAGCCTGCCCGCACACCGCAAGGAAAGAATGGTTTGGTCAATGGTTTATGGTATTTCCTGCAAGAAGTCGCTGCAGAACCCCTGACAGGAATGGAACGGTTGTCGGAACTGTCGATCAATAGGAATAGCACAAGAATAAGTGAAAAGGAAGTCTCCAAATAAGGGAAACTTCAAGAATCATCTCAGTGTCCAAAGGGGCACCCTGTGACATAAGTCGAGCCGGAATAGGCAGCCGGACGTCACCAATAACGAAGGGAACAGTGAAAGACCTGAATAAATGAGTCAATTGAACTGTCGAAAAGGACTAGTTATCTGTAACTTGTGGAAGAAGAAGAAGAACTTCCTCTCCCCTTGAGAAAAGAAAAGAAAAGAAATAACTACGCCCTGGTCTTCCCGGGCGGGGAATAAACTTCTTCCGCCACAGCTCTTCCACCCTACATGAGGACAGAACCCTTCTTTCACCAGTCGCCTTATTCCCCGTCACAGCACCTTCGCTGGTAAAGACTGGAAGGCTCGGCAAAATGCCATCTCTAGTATATTAGAGAAGTAAGGGGTATCGGGATTCTCGGAAGTTGTCGGGATTTCCTAAAGTTTGACGAACATTGCCGATCGAAAGCCACGACCTCTGGAACAGATAAAGTAGTGCAGTGAATTTGCGGAACCGCCGAGGATCTCTGAAATATGATAGGGAATGCGCCTCCTAATTCCGTGAGACTGTCCAACATAGAAACGTAGGTAGTCTGGGTTTCGAGCGTCTTTGACAACGTTCACATAACCAGCGGAATCACTCCAAGGCACGGCGTCGCGCTTCTGTGAGCCATATACATCGAGCAGCCTACAATCATTTTTAGCAGACGTAGCTTAGGGAAAGGCGGTCATTTCAAACTTACCTTTCGAATGTAAGAATACTGTCGCGAAGTTTGAAAATGTGTGGGTCAATGAAGCCCACGGCGGTCTTGACAACCCCTTCGGTGCCCCCAACTTCCTGGAGCCACCCCTTATACCTGCATTGTATAAACTCAGGGCAAATCGGCGTCTCGTTGGGGCGATCGATTGAGCTCTCTTCCGCAAGTTTATTCACCAATTCTGTAATAATGTTCGCCATATCAGGGAATTGGATTTTGAATGTGATATTAAACCCGTCCTAGAGCCTAGTTAGTTGGTTTTTATAACGTAGAGGGAAAAATATGTTAGGGAAAGGCTGAGAGTTCCATACGACATCGCCCTCCTTGATAACTTCAGGCACGCTCGGACAAGCCACAATGGCATTCAAAGATGCCCATTTCCTAAAAGTCCTCACGGAGACTAATGGCAGAGACGCCCTCCCGAGGGCTGGCTCTTGTCTCCTCGGTGGCCGGTATTCCTTGGGTTGCGACAGCGATGAACTCTTGTTCTGCTGGGGGTTGCTGGCCAATGGTGTTCTGAGCCGCGCGAGAATAGCAGCCCACTCTATCGGGTTATGGGCCAGGTGCCACAGAAAACGTTCTGAAATCGGATAGTTCGAAAGAAAATGTCACAATAGTTGAAGAAACAGTTATTAACCTGCCCGAAAAAGAGGTCAGACCCCACCTAAAGGCCGCATTTCCCTGGCATTGAGAGAAACTATGTACCTGTGTATGTGCTTTCGTACTTTGGTTGCCCTAGTGCTAGCATACCCCGGAGCTTCGGAATCTTCTGCACCTCGTGACAAGTTGTAGTAGTGTCCAATGACACGTGCTGCAATATCGCTGCAACCTAAACACGAAGCATTTGTTGCGAGGAACCACGCAGCTGTGGAAGATTCCTCTGGCTGGGCTCCGCCTCTTTCCTTCGTATGTGTCTATTTTCTCATCCGTTCTTTTAACGCTGAGTCGAGATCTGACCCAGGTACTCATTCGGAGCTTCAAACCAGCCTTCGCCGGGCCATTACTCCAGCTCCGCCAACTTGGCAACGACCGACCACAGCTACTCGGGCTGCAACCAAGATGGATCTGGACTCGAAAGACATGGCCCTTGTAGTGAGGGGCGACAACTCTTCCTCGGGGCTATGGAGTAAAGACGGCATCGTGGAGAGCCAGTTCAACAACTGACATCCTGTCGTCAACAACAACCTATAGACAAGAACCATAGTACCCACCGCGGCACAGCCCATACGGTGCCATGCCACCATTACAATATACTAAAATTAAAACCAGAACGAGGTCTACGGCAGCAAGGACAGATAATAGGACCTCGGTAAGTGCCCGGATATTGGTAATTGTGTTTCTTAATAAGGAAGGCCTTGCGGAAAAAGACGGGAAATCGTCATGGAGTTGAGGCTACGAAGGTAATTGGTGAGCTGTCGGGCTCGGACAGTATTGATCAATCCTGATGCTGGATGGGATGAGCTCTTTGGTGGTGCATCCCGAAATGCTTTGAGTTGCCGACGGACTTTGGGCTCAGAATCCGGACTTTCGTGCCGACAAGGCTAATCTCAGGTAAATCTTCGCCTGGCAGGTGCCTCATTGGGTGGATTTGGTAGCACTGAAAGGAGTCGTGAAGATTTGTGTACCTTTATGCCAGATTGTGCAATATTATGTGCAAGGATAAATTTGTGAAATTTAGTGTAATGTGCATAGTTCTGCATAAGAGACGGCGTACATTTTATTCGCACTTTATTCATATTTTATTCCCGTTTTATGCCGTTCGACAGGGTCCGGCTTCCAAGCCGTTAACCCGCGAGTGCCACATCCGAACCCCCTGATATCACCCCGGCTTACCCCGCCACGTCAGAAGTTATACCCTCGGCCGTGACGGGGGAGGTCAGGGGGACAGGGCGGACGATATACGAAGGTATAAAACGGGGCGACGATGCCAGCTTGTCCAAGACGAAGGTGGGTTGAGAGAACCTCAGTACAATACCATCTTCCTTCTGGCCCAGAGTCCCCTGACCCACTTTCCTATCAACATTCTTTACATTCTTGCATTCTTACACTCTTACACCGAGATGGCATCTTCAACAAACGCGCAGCTCCAGTGGTTGGAGACAGAACCCGGCGTATGGACCCGAAGTGTTGACGAGGTTGAACACTTCTACTCGGCCCTTGCTAAGCAATGGGAAGGGAGTGGTCGCATGTTCTTTGCCATCACTGGTCACATCTCCATCACCGTTGACGCCCCTGTTAGCTGGTGTACGGATATAGAGACCGCCGTCGACATTGCCTTGCAACACGCCTGGCTTACGCTTCGATTTGACCACCCCACGATCGCCTCACGGGTGGTTTGGAACCCGAGAACGGGAGCTTTCACCAAGGTCTACCAGACCCTCATCGACGCTATCGAGGAGAGAGCATGGCTTGATCAGACTCTCGTCAAAGTCTCTACTGGCCAGACTGGCATTGAGTGGGCAAACTCAGACCCTCCCGCACCTAGTTACCCAACTCTCTTCGTCATCACCCCTCCCCCGGCCACCGTTCCTGGTGAGGGCTCGGTCCGCAAGACCATCAGGCGAGATCTTGTCATTAGATCACCTCATGATATCATGGACGGCATGGGTACCCTCATGCTTCTCAACAATCTTGTCAAACATGCGTCGAGGGCTTATGCTCAGGGTAAGTCCTTTCAGCTGCCTCTATTCAATGGTCTTGAGGTCCATAACCTGAGTCCGCCTTATCGAATCGCTGCCGGCGTTCCTTCCTCACCAACCGAGGCTCAAAAGAAGCGATTGGCACAGCTAGCCCAAGAAAAGCAGAAGGCAGCCCTTGGGGTGGAGGTTCTCACAGTGCCTTTCAAGAGCGGTGCAGTGCTTCCAGGAAAACACCAGCGAGTCTACATCACTCTCCCAGTAAGGGACACCTCGCGAATCATGCAAAGGTGCAAGAATCTTGGGGCCACCGTCACCCATGTTTTTCATGCAGCAATACCCATGGTCGCAAGGGACATTCAGGAGCCCACATCTTATGACAGACCGGTCCGTTACATCAACTACATCTTGCGAAATGAGCGGGCGAGTTGTATGGAGCCATATAATTCAATGCAGCACCCGGCTACAGTGTACCATTCCGTCTCCGGTGGCAGTTTGACGGTAGATCTCATCCTTCCGGCAGCGGGTAGCACCGGACCTAACGAACAGGACCGGAAGGTTGAGTTTCTCGGGATAGTAGAAACGATGAAAAACTTCTACTATGGCGTGAAGAACGACGCTGCTCATGCCCATATCGCACCTCTCATCTGGGCAGGAGGTATCCCACAATTGCCGATAGGTTCCCCTGAGCCATTCCCTCTGCCACTACCCAACCAGACGCCATCTGTTTCCATCTCAAGCATGGGTCGGATCGATCCCATTATCCCTCCGTCAAAGGGCGCATTCGAGGCCCATGACCCCTGGGTAACTGGCGAGGAACTGGGAACCGGATTGGGGCTGTTCCTGGGTACTTACCGGGATCAGCTGACTCTGAGTGCCGCGTACAACGACGCCTTCCACGATGAAGTGGAGGTTATGGACTTTTTGAAGAGGTGTGAGGAGATTGTTTATCTGGGTTTGGGTATTTAGTCACATTAAGATGAGGATTTCTGAGAGCTGAACGGGTTGACTCGTATAATGTATTGCTATTATCTATTTCAGAATGAATGGACTGTTGACAATGAACAATTCATTATAAGTCATCTACACTAAGGCCCTCTGAGGATGCTCATACCTAAATTAAAACTCCGGTCTTCCGATTAATGCAGCAATCGTGGAACAGCAGCAGCCTTCGCATCCGTCACGCTCCAGGGAAACCCCTCGCCCTGATTGAAGCCGACCACACCTTGGATGGCTGAAAGGGATGTATTATTTGTGGCCACTCATCAAGACCGCAGAAGGCCGTTATTCATCCGAATCGTTTGAATTTCTCCCCTTTCCTTTGTTTTTCTGAATCATCTTTTCTCTCATTCCGACCACCCACTCAGGCCTACGATACTACGATGTATTTGGCTTACCAACTGGTGTGTCCTTAATCGGTCGCCCGCCTCTTGGCTTCCAACTGTGCGGGTGTGGCTGTGTGGAGGGCCTTGCAGTGGTTGGCCCCCAAACTGTAACTGGAAAAACTCGGCCGCATGACTGGTTCCCAGGATTTGGCTGTGCTGGACCTCCTGGCTGGGATGGGCGCCAGGGTGTGTTGCTGGACCTATTATCTCCTCGCTCTGTTTTAGATCAAATGCAGAGTTTCGTGGCCTGTCGCGGCTAGCTTCGAGGGGTATATATGAAGGTGTTTTCCCGTTTCCACGCTCAAAAATTCACGGCGTAGCCTCCATTTCGATCTATTGCATTGTCCTCATCCCCCCTTGGACACTTACATCGTTGGCCGCATATATATCCGGTGCTTAAAATTTGGGAAAATGGTTTCCAGTCGCGATTCAAGTCCGTCGGAGCCTAGGGTATCACTACCTTTCTGTCCTCCCAGCCATCGCCAAGCTCAAGCCGCCAAACACATGCCTCTATTTACGAGCAACAATGTTCCGAAATACCTTTTCCGCATACACTGCCCCGCGACGGTCGGAGAAACCACCATAAGAAGGGTCACACCCCCAGCCTGTCTTCACCACCAAGAGACGGGGACGACTGATATCTTTTCGATGGATCCTCGGGACGCAGCGAGCCATCTTAATGACCATTTTAGGTGGTACCCTAGTCATGAAAGCCATTGCAACTTTATGAGCTGGACTAGCTCCCTTCTCTTTGCCATACAATATGGCCTTTATCGACATCGCGGAGCTAGGGTTCACGTCCCGTTGTCAGATATTCGCCTCTTGATAATCGACACCAGCTGCTTTCCAAAAGGAACTTTTATCAAGGACTTGGAGATTATGAACTATTTCGCCGGGTACTCCGACCCGCAAACCTCTCGAAATCTCGCAAACTTCACCCAACTCCGCCGAAGTAAGAAAGGGTACTATTTTGGCGAATATCTCACCCAGGGTGAATTAGACGTTGGCGGAGCGTGCGTGGAGGCTACAATGCAAAACATCATAGACCACGGTTTGCTAGAGCTGCTGGAAGAGCTCGGTGATGAGCTGAAGTGGCAGAGGTGGGCAAAGATTGTCGTTGATTTACGCGAGGCGTTTGGACTCAAATTCGGGACTACGGACCGGGCCGATGTTCGCAGAGCTATAACTATTGCCTCTGGGTGTTTTGGGGATCGGTTTGCGATTCCCATAGCTGCCATGCTGCTGGCTCTCAAGAACCCCAGACCAGACGACCAAGTCATCCTCCGGGCCTTTTCTGCCCTTTTTACCTGTGAGTAATGAGTACCCATCTCTCGGACTTGGTACAATGCTGACAGGTTTTAGTCGAGGAGATCAGGGCGGTGCGACCAAGTGAGCTGAAGATTGATTCTTGGCAATTGCCAGAGCTTGGAGCGTTTGACACCCTCATCAACAATATTTACGATCATTGCCTGGTCGATATAACAGCCAACTTCGTTCTCTTGTGAGAAATGCCCACCCCTCAATTCGTGCAAGGAATTATATTCTAACTTGGATTTCTAGAAAGGTGTAATTTATGTTCAGGAGGTTCAGCGAGAGCGAGAGACTGGCGCCCATCAAGCTTATTCTATCGTCCCCATTCTCACTTTGTGATGAGACCTACGATTCCGGCTGTTCGAACTTCTTTTTTAATTTCTCGATTTTTACTTGTCTATTGGGTATATTTAACTAGGGCATGGGTATGGTTAAGCATTGGCGTTGCTAATCTTGGCTATGTCGAGAGTTGACGAGTTATTGGAAGGGGTGTTTCGCGAAGAGGAGAATATTTGAATTGAACTACCAAAATGCCAGGCATCGCCGCGTAACCGTAACCGTAGTCGTAACCGAGCGTGCTTCGCTCTCAGCACATTCTTGATGCATCAGACCAACATCTTGACAATCTATCATCCCCCCCACTCGTTAGAATCATGGTGCACTTGGGATGGTGTACTCATTGCTCCGCACTGTCGTCCAGTTCTTTTCGACGTCAGACCGTGCATATCGCCGGATGATGCCCTCGTGCATAACTCTTTAACTTGTCATATCATGATAGCCTGGGGCAGTGGAGATGCTTTGTAAACTACCAACAAGGATTGGAAATGTTAAAAATCGGTCTTTGCATTGTAACTGACGGTGATTTCTAATCCTCAACCCAAACTCGCGCGGACAGTCGGACACCGACTGTCGGGTTACGGGGAATATGAGACCGATAGACGAATGTCTTATACCGAGGATCCCAAATAATCATGATGAACATCGAACCTTGAATCTTCTCATCATTTCAAGAGCTTTCTTTCTTTCGAAGACAATGGCCGTTACTGTTGTTGGAATCGCTGGCATCACCGGTAAATTCGCCCGGTGTGTCCTTGCCAACCTGCTTAAACAGCCCAGCGTCACCGTACGGGGCTACTGTCGAGATCCAACCAAATTGCCGCCTTCCATTCGGTCCTCTCCTCGTGTACACCTAACCAAGGGCGAATCTGACGATGTACAGGCACTACAGTTGTTTGTTAGGGGCACGGATGTTGTCATCTGCTGTTACCTTGGGGACAACCAGCTCATGGCCGACGGGCAAAAGAAGCTAATAGATGCATGTGAATTGGAAGGCGTCAAACGCTATATCGCAAGCGACTACTCCCTCGACTTCACCAAACTCGAATACGGACAGCTTCCGTCGAAGGACCCTATGAAAACGGTCAAAGAGTACCTCAGTACAAAGACTGTAGAAGGTGTCCATGTCCTCATCGGGGCATTCATGGACACCTTCTGGAGCCAGTGGTTTGGGATTTGGGGCCCAGTCGAGGTGTCATTTTCTTATTGGGGCACGGGTGAGGAGGCATGGGAGTCGACCTCGTACGAGAACGCGGCCGAGTTTGTCTCCGCAGTAGCTTTGGATAATGACGCTATCGGAATGCAAAGATGTAAGACTCGACTCGACTCGCCGTCGAATCTCTGCGTCTGTGCTGACTGACTACTTGTAGTTCTGGGAGATAGGAAGAACATATTCCAGCTTGCGGAACTTTTCGAACGAGTTTACGGGGTGAAGCCGAGACTGGAGAGACTTGGTTCTCTTGATGAGCTGTATAAGAAGATGCACCAGCTCAAGGAACAAGATCCCCAGAATATCTTTTCTTATCTCAATTTGTACGAGCATCCCTTTCTTTTTCTCGTGGAACGGCAAGCTCACATCCTTTCCTTTGCCATAGGTTCTACCAATACTACTGTACCAACGGACAGACCTACCTTGATATCGACCCTGAGACGCAAGAACACCCGAGTGTCAAGCGAGTTACATTCGAGGATTTTCTGGGGAGCCACTCAATGGAGAGCCTTACCACTGCTGTTCAGTCGGTTGGGTCGAGTCTTTAAACTGTACCTTCACATCGTTCAACTAAACACCAGGGATGATTCTGGTTCTCGTCTTCCCGCTGGCGGTCATATAGCAGTCTCTGGTCATGGTTGTCATGAGATGGGTCTATGAGGTGGATCGATGACGGGTTTGCCAAATTTTTTTATTGCGCCGAGATCCATAGAACCATTTGTGTGCGGATGCCAGCAACGTACTCTGTGCCTGGCACTTCTAAGTCCGATTCTGTTCTATAATACCAGCCAAAATCCCGGATCCCGGAACCCGTCGATTTCCCATTTATTTAAAATCAAGCGTCAGCTTTAACGTTCAATTGCTTGCTCTGAATATATGAGACTAAAAACCTGAAAATATCTCTAGAGATATTTTTACTACTTAATATAGAGTTATCAATCTGGCCCATCTGCCGAAACTTTAATGTCGTGAAACCAAATGCTGAGACAACTGTAAACTGGCTTCACCGCGAAAACACAATTGTATTCAGGAAAAGGACGTAAAGTAAAAGCACCACACCATACCTCCAACCTATTAATGTCCCGCGTATTGTATTACGATGCAGATACTGATTGCTTCTGTTTGATGACGGGAGATGGCTAAAGCACTGTTACCCAAAGCTCGAGTTCCTTGCTGAGAGGGTTATTCACCACTCTCGAGTCAATATCAAAATGCATAGTTGCTCTCTGACCAGAGTCATACTTGGGCCAGCCAGGATCTCCCGTCTTCGCAAAAGTCACCCAGGCCTTGTGCATCGTGTCAGCCAGGGTTTGCGGCGGGTTTGGACCCAGAAGCGGCTCTGTCCCAAGGCCGAGGGTGTCGAAAGCGAAGGCGATTTCGATGGAATGCGCCGCCCCGAGTCGGCCACCCGCCTGTGGAGAAGGCCATGCAAATTCGTACATATAGGTGGCGGCTCTATCGGCCTTCGCATGGGCGTCGGCAAAACGGACGGCGGGAATCCTCCAGTACCAGTCGGTTTGGATTGCTGAGAATAGCTCACCAGGGCTGGCTCCGGGATGTGCTGCACGATAGGCCTCGAGGCCCTCTGGTGGCAGGCGGTACGCTCCCACTATGGCAAACAACGCTTCTTCGGTGATGCGGTCGATGGACCCGTCTAGAACAAAGAACATGCGGGTCTCTTGGGTGTTGCTTCCAACGAGCACCGGGATGTCTGCTGCTATTCCCGCATCCACGGCGTTGATGGGTGCTTCGGGAATGATGTCTCCATCAACTGTAGGTGCCCATGGGATAGCGGTGAGTAATGCCTCACCCCAGAACGCCGGGTCGGGTCGTGTTTGAAGATCCTCCCGTAGCTTCGCCTGGGCCTCGAGGATCCGATCAGTCGATGTCCCCGCTACCGCCTCCCACGTAGCCTCGATGCCCAGAAGTTCGATCAACCGCCGTCCGATGCGTTCGGAAGTAGCTACCGAATTTACCTTCGGCGTGCTTCCACTTTGTATGATGGCACGGTGGAACAGTCCCTTCGCCCGGGGGACCGCTAGCAATGTAGCGACACTCATTGCGCCTGCAGACTCTCCAAATACGGTCACGTTCCCGGGGTCTCCTCCAAAAGCGGCTATGTTCTCCCGTACCCACGTGAGCGCTGCAACCTGGTCGAGAAGACCAAGGTTGGGGACTCCGCCATCAATATACAAAAATCCTTCGGCACCCACACGGTAATTGATGGTGACGCACACGACACCATCGCGAGCGAACCTGCCGCCATCATAGCAAGCCACACCACCAGTGGCGTGGAACTCATACACTCCGCCTGGGATCCAAACCATAACCGGTCGCCCAGGAGTGTTGACGCCAGGTGTCCAGACATTGAGCGTCAGGCAGTCCTCACCCGAACCGACGAGCTCTGCAAGGGCTTCGGCGATCCCGGGCGGATAGGGTCCCTGAGGAGACTTGGGCCCAAAAGTTAGTGCATCGCGCACGCCTTCCCAGGGTTCACGCGGTTGTGGAGGACGGAGGTGATTGGGCCCGAATGGCGGCGCTGCGAAAGGGATCCCTTTGAATACTTGAACGCCATCAGCACTTCTGCCCCGTACGTCGCCTGATTGTGTTCGTACAACGGGCCTGGAAGCCTGGTCCTCGGATTGATTTTGCATTGAGGTTGGTTCGGCCACGACGATGTTGTTGACGGGGCCGAAAAAAACTAAACTGGTTATGGCCAGCAAGGGAATGAAATGTGAAGAATTAGATGGAAGTCTTGGACTCTTGGTATTTCGGTTAAACTGACGAGGAAGGAAAACCAACAGGTAATTCTTGCGATCGAACAATAAAAGTTGCCCGAGAGATGTAGGAAGACCAGTCTCATTTATTAATCCATTTGGGTCAGTCTGCGTCTGCTGCCTCCGTGTCCATGATCATTGATCACCTGTTTGTCGAGCTGCCGCAACACCATCCAGGATCTATCATACGACGCTGGCGCATATTGTCGGGGTTTCCAATGTAACGGCAGTCGCCCCCTCCACAGGTTGATATCTGGATTGTATTCCCCTGATTTAGCCATGAACATGATGATGCAGTGTTGCATAATTGGATGGGTGGTTCCTTGTAATGTACGTAGTATTATGGAGGCACAGACTGGTGGCGGAAAGTGCCACATTTATTACAATTCAGAATCTAGCGGATAAGAAAGGGAGTTGAAACTTGAAGCAAGTATGTCCTTATTGGGCGGTATCCATTACCATGAGCCTCTTGCTGGATCAATGGGGAACAGATCGTGGATGAGCATCTGAGCACGGTGATGGGGGAGAAATTATATGGACCATACCGAGGAAGTTGTGGTCCTATTGAGTTATTGAGTTGAGTCACTTGAGTGGGATCGGGCGAAGAAACAACTTAGTCTTGGTATGTATGTAGGGATCGAGTCTAACTATTCCTGTGGTGTTACCCAAACCCGATACAGTATAGATGCAGCTACGTATCACTAACCTCGTTTCACATCAACGGTAGGCCTTTTTCAGTACCAGTTTTGTCGAAGTGGTCAGGGAAGTTGAGCCTGTGGCGGGGAGACCCTCGTTTGCGATTCACCGACAGGTGTGGATCGCTGTTCCGGTAGCTGTCACTCTTACTATGTGCACACTCTTGGTTTACTGGATTTGGCAGCGAAGGGAGAATAGAGTACGGCCAATGCAGGAATGATCGCGGAGGCGAGACCAGACACACGATCATCACTGATCAATGGTTTGGAGCAAAAGTTCGTACCAGGAAAACATGCACCTACAAGGCCCCAATCGGATCTCGACCTCAAGTATAAGCTGGCATCATCTGTTGCCGTGATATTGCTCAACCTTCAGGACGGGGACTACACTACAGGCTTAACGACTGAGAACATCGCCTTCTTCTCTTTGGAGGTTCAAAAGCCAGTGAAGGTCCACAAATGCCGAAGCTAGCTTCCCAGCTTCGCCGAGAACCGCTTGGGCCTCGTGGTGGATATTTCATCCTGATCCCATCTTCTAAAGGGATTTGGGATATACGGAGCGAGCGGGACTCTGTTGAGCAACGATGGCGGTTTTGGTTTGAACCAAAGCTAAGACTAGGTTAGACACCGAGCAATGGCGATGCGTCGTGCACGGCAGGGAATGGTGGCGTCTATGAAGGCGTATCCTCGCTAAATAGTCAGTCTCGCCATGACTTATATAATGAGTACCTTGAGAGATATCCTAGAGTTTGAGGTATCTCCGGCAGAAGGAAAATCCAGTTTAGATTTGGACGCCAAGCTTCATCTTCTGAAGCAAATCTTAAATATCTCTGAAGCCTAATTCCCACATGTTGCTCTCGCCCCTCTTTCTGGACCCAATCACCTCGGCTCAGCCAGGATGGGACTAGCCTCAAATGGCAGGCCAAATCGCCCGAGCTTCTGTTAAAGAGAACCCCGGTTCCAATTCGAAGCTCATGAGTGAGCATCCAACCGCCAAAACCCGCCTGCGAACAAAGCTATTGTCGACGGCTTCATAAACTACCCTCAGCTATATGTAGGCGGCTTATCACCTCTTGAATATTTCTAGTCCCTGCCAAGCCGCCATGGCCCCTGCTAAGGCTTCAACGCTGAGCAATGCGGTCCTCGGGATCTCCTCCGTTCTCTCCATTTTGTACGGCTTAGACACTCTCTCACCGCCCAGCTCCTGGCGCATGTTCACAAAGGCAGGCTCGACATCCCTCCTCGCAGCGTACTCCCACCTACGAGGTGGCCCACCCCTGCTCTCCGCGGCGCTCGCTCTCGGTTCCGTCGGCGATGCCTTCCTTGCCTGGGATGGAGAAACGCCATTCCTCCTCGGTCTCGGCAGCTTCCTGATGGCCCATCTACTCTACATCCCGCTCTTCTCCAAGAAGGGGCGCGGTGTTGCCAGGATACAGGCGGAAACCTGGCGAGTCGGTGCCTCCATCATCGTGGTAGCCTTGACCTCGATGATGATCAAAATCCTGGTGCCCCGAGTGGAGAGCGATCTGCGTGTTCCAATTTTGGTGTATGCCACGACCATTGCCGGCATGGTTCTCTCGTCGCTGACGCAGGAAAGTGGCCGCGTTATCGCTGGGGCTGTTTATTTCACGATATCGGATTCCATCCTGGCAACGGAACGGTTCCTACTTGCTCCTGGGTCGCCACATAGTGTATGGATGCGGTACGCAGTTTGGATTTTGTATTATTGCGGTCAAGGAACTATTGCGTTGGGCACCTTGGATTCGAAGTAAGAAGTCCACAGGACTGGAACTCAAAGCTGCAGAAGTCATGAGGGCATGTTATATCGATTGGCACGATAATACGCGTGATATTCAGACTAGGGAAGAATAATCAGATTAAACCCTTGGCTATCTCGGGAGTTATTAAAACGAATAGTGTCGACATATCGGTCCTAAACGAGTGGGTATACCTAAAACATAACCGAACCCCATTTTTCCTTCGCATTTTCCCATGAGGCTCCGCCGTTCCATTCTGCATTCCATAAGCCCTCAAACCCCCTCGTAGACGTGTAAATTCATTGTGACTCCATCCGTATATATACTAAAATATAGGAAACCCACACTAATCCTGCGGACACTACGCTCAGTATAAACAAAGGAAATGGATTTAGAAGGAAAACAGATTCCCCGAAGGAATGAGTACAAATATGAGGGCAAGAACAGCCGCAGCAGCAGTCCCAATAAGCAGGGACTGCACGAAAATGGTGTCCTGAATTTGCCTGAGCATCGGCTCTTCAATCCACCTCTCTTTGTCGAAGATCTTGCGCATAAGGTTCTTCTCGGAGTATTTGACCAGCCACGGCTCGTGCTCGAAACTGTTACTCGAGCCAAACGAGTCAAACGATCGCTTCCCTACGGCCTCGGGATTCTCCTCCGCGTCTAGGAAGAGCTCCCAAGGGCGGATGTGTCGATGGTGCATGGCGTACATGCAGATGCACATTCCGCGGTAGCTCGCCACCACCGCGCAGATGCCTATGGCCCAGCCGATTGCCAGAATTGCTCGGAACCCCCTCGCCGATGTGCTGAGTGTCAACATGATGGCAAAACCAAGACACATGGCGATTCCGCTGAAGCCCAGCATACGAGCAAAGGAGACTCGGGGCGGGTTTCCGTTGCAGACGGACCAGCGGACGAAGTTGGGATGGCTCTGGAACCGGAGGGAATAGTCGACCCATTCGAACGCAATTCGGAGCGCGGAAGGGTGGGTTGTGTAGGAGAGTGCGTGGAGGAGTGTCCGACGATCCCGATCGGAGAGGTTGAGTTGCCGAGGAGCGTCGACCATGATGTAGGTGGAGATGATACGGTCGATTTCTTCTCGGAAGGGCTGAATGGTGACTGTCATGAACGTCGTTAGCAAATTTCTAGGTCTGAGATGGAGAGAGCCGGCTTGAGAATGCTTACAAGGAGTTTTGGCACCCACGGAGGCGAAGGCTTCGCTTGTGGGAGACCGTAAAGTGCTCGTATTTGACGCCAGTGATGATAGCGCGTAGATCGATTCCTTGTTACTGTGGCTTGTCGTTGCCCTCGGTGAGAATGGGTCTATCTCCGTCACGGTCTCTGTGGGCCTCTTCTTATCGAAGTCGGTGCCCCTGAACATCTCCGCGGCACCGGTGCAAACACGTCGCTTATCCTCGGCGGCCTCCCTCTGCAGCTTGGTGACCGTCTCCTCCTCCATCGCCCTGGTCCATTGCGGAGCGAGAGCGAGGTCCGACCTGGGAGCTTGGGCGAATCGTTGGACATAATCCCGGTGCCAGAGGTAGAACTGAAGGTTTTCTGCGGAGTATTCAACAAAAAGAAGATAGTTCATGAAGTCGCGGACCGACATGGGCTATATGGGACTGTTAGAAGATGATTTCTTTTTTTTCTCAATGTGGTACCGGGATGCAGTGCTGAACATACCGGACATGTCTCCCCAGCAATGATTTTGTCAAACGCGAGAGCGTCGGGGATACCGGCTGATAGACCAGACCTTCCAGAGCGAAGAGAAGCCCTTTCCGTACTGAATGACTCGAGGCTTTTTCTCGAGTCCTCGCGTGGTACGTACGCGGGACGCGAGTAAGTCAACGGCAGGAGCCCCATGGTGGCTTAACGTCGGAGGAGGTTTGAGGATTCCCCAGCTGAGGATGCGGGTTGGAGAATGGTTAAAATGAGCGATGAGAGAGGACGCTAAGAGTAAATATGTTTAATGTTTGTCTTAGAGTTGAGAGAGATAGCGCGGATAGACAAGAATGATAAACATCCAACCCGCGCCTCCAAAGGACCGAAGAAGATTCTAGGAAGTGATCGGCGAGAATAGCGCAACGGTGGAAGTGATGAGCCGGATAACGTCGCTCATATAGCTACCAGAATGAGATAGGGCGGGGCATGGATGTGACGGGATGGGTATGTCGTTGTTTGACAGGGCAGGGATAGGGTCCACTGGTAGGGATAAGAAAAAAGAAAAGAAAGAAAGAAAATCCACTGCGAGACGAAGCCAAAGAGGATTCTGAGCCCTCAGACCTCCGCTGGTGGATTATTGGTAAAGTTATTGACCCTCAGGTGGATCAAGAGTGGGAAGAACCTGGGAACAAGATGCATATCAAGCCAAGAGACGAGGCGGGAAGGTTCTATCTTAGGTTTGTTGCTCCGGTGTGACGGGATTCCATGGTTCTTCTCTCCTGAGAAAAGAAATGCCTTGCTGGTTAGACTCTACGTCCAAGTAACCAGGTTTGTAGGGTGGCCCGGGCTTGTGAATGGGGTATCTCCGGAGTACACGGTCACTCATCCCAAAGACCGCCGGATAAGCTCATCCCTGACAACTGCGACCTTGGGACAAGGGTCTTGACGCTAGACCGATGGGTCTAATGCTGGCGACTTGTAGGACAGATCGCTCAAGACCGCGTTAGCTTCTGTGTTCAACGCTATCAATAGCAGTTGAGCAGCCAAGCTAGATTAGTTCTAGACCTAGTGAGCACTGTTGTGTGCAACAATTGCAACAAGGAAGAGCAAATTCCTATGAGGCAGGAGGTCAAGTTGGGGGCGGAATGCTACGGTACTCGAGCCCCTGTATTATTAGTAGTTTTCCCAGCTGCCGTCGAATGCTGGTCAAGAGAGATGAATGCGCGGCTTCAGGCCTGGTGTGGGCGGTCGGACAGGGATCAGATTATTGAGCTGTGATCGTCCAGCCACATTTCCGGGAACGCACCGGGTGAGGGTGCGTCGGAAAGCTTGGTGATTGGAGCGATGAGAGACTGGTGAATTACGTTGCCCATCTCCTCATTTTACTTGGAGAATCTTTGTCGCTGGCCGATGATAACACAAGTCTATCCGTGTTCTAATTACCTGCAAAACCAAGGCGTATTCTCCCAAGGATCATCCTCCCTCGTGTCCAGGATTATTTCACTCAGTAAAGAGGATACGGTGTACTTGGTACCTGGTGCTTTTAGGGTCTGCGGCGTCCGCCGAATTCGGGATGTTGGTTCTGTGGTGGTGTGTTGATGGGTAAGACAGCAGGAACCAACATTGGAGGTGGCATCTAGCCTTGTGGGGAAATGGGGAAAAGCACAATGCTAATGGAACAAAACTTTTAATCCCTCTTGTGGGAGAAGTGGTTGGGCGTCCCCATACTCCGCACACAGACAAACTCAAGGAGAGCAACCGAGCGAAACAATAGTTGACCGCCATTGCCGGCCGAACCGGGAAAGTCAAGACGTGCGAAGTACGAAGTAAACTCAGCGGAGGTTGGTCCTATCTAGGCCCAGCTGAGTAAATCAAGCAAAGCGCTGGTTCAGCCTAATCTCGTTCTTTGTGGTGTCAAGACGGTCGGCTTTAGGAGATTTAAGCCCTCTTTCCCCTCCGTGAATCTGTGGCAACAGCAGAGGACACTAGAACAAAGTTAATTGGGACTAAATTCGACTGATCTTGTGCTCCAGCCTAATCGATCCTGGAGACGACAATGCGCTCCTCGACTCTCCCACGGAACAGCAACCGAAATACGCAATACGGCTGTAGATCCCTGCCTAATTTGTCCAGCCGCAGCCCACCTCCCAAAAAGCGCGATGTCCGAAGAACCCCTCTCTCCTTCGATGCTCCCCCGGTCCGTTACATCCCAGCGAGAATGCCCGCTTCCTTCAAAGAACCTTCCCTTCTAGTCAGACGAACTAGAATGCTTTGTTTCCATGCTTCCTCGACCTTCCGTTTGGTCTCCCGTGCTCCCATGCTCCCTTCGCCCTCGGGTACCTTGCACCTCGGACAAAGCTCTCCCTCATTTCACTTACCATGACTGGCCAGCCGGGTTACCGTCACATCCCCTGCATCGATAGCGCTATGTAGCGTTGGACCCTGGATCCCTGCCCCTTCAGCTGGCCCTGGATCTTGAGCTGGGCTTGCACTAGTCGCTATTATGTAGTTGGTCGGAATCGGACTCTTCAGCAGCGCCACTTCTACTCCATTCCCCTGCGAGATTGCGACTGTTGCCCACTCAGCATGAAGTAATATTCACGTAAATCAAGCAGTAACTTCTGCAAAGTAAATCCCTCTGGGACACTCGTGTCTTATTCGAGGCCACTGTTTGTTGCTTGTTTTCAGAAATTTAAGGCTCATTCCAGAATGCAGCGCATCAAATGTCTCTCTATGTTCAACGGTTGGGTTGGACTGCGTCTCAAGTGATGGACTCACTTTTCTTTCTTAAAACTGACGAAATCCTAATTCCTGATCGTTCGATGTCTCATTTATGATGCATCAAGATCGTGAGAAGCTCACATTGTTCTCACCAGATTGTCTTTGGGGAACCTTGCGCGTGTCCCATACCGCTTCGATCTCCAGTAAACCCATGACTTCATACGAAGTATTTGCCAGGCTGGTCCACCGAGGGCCCCAGGGGTTCAGGGGTTTCCATGAGCACTGGCATTCGGCAATTTCCCTGGGCATCGTTTGTTGACTGCCGACCTCGCGGACTAGCAACCGCGCTCATCCAATCTGGGTTAATGCGTAATGCTGGCTCTCTGGGGACTTCTCGGAATCATTGCCGAAGCGCCCTCTCAGAAAGAAAAAGCGGAGCAGGCTAAGACTCTCAGAAGTTTGCTTGCAATTAGGGTGTCTTTTCATGGGAGAAAATTGATCCCCAAGAGTTTGGTAGACTTCCCCAGTGCCAAGTCTTGAAGAATCATCTTGCCAATGCAGAATTGTCGATCCTACTTTCATGCGATTGTCGATCCGGAACGGCCCTTAGAATAGATCAATTGATGTAGATCAATATATAGTATTAATTAATACGACCAGAATTTAGAACACATGTAAAAATCGGATAAAAAGATTGACTGTAGAGCTGCTCTCTCCCCTCGCCACTGCTATCTAGGCGACCCCGAGAATCGTGTCCGCCGCCTTCTCGCTCACCATGTAGACCGGAACCGCAATGAAGTATCCAGGAATTCGAGGGAACACCGACGCATCCACGACCCTCAAACCATCTACGCCTCGCACCCGGAATTTCGAGTCCAACACCGCCATCGGATCACTATCGGGGCCGATCGGGCAAGTACAGCTTGCGTGATGACCCCACGCCTCCTTTCTCACCCAGTCATCGAGCTGCGCGTCCGAAGCGACGCTCGCACCGGGCCGGACCTCCGTGAACCCTCCTATTGAGGTGAAAAGACTTCGAGTGAATTTCATACCTTCTACTACAGCCCTGGAGTCGAGTGCCGCCGCCGCCGGGTCGTCGAAATTATTGAAGTCAATAAGAGGGGTGTCGCGGGGGTCAGTGGATCGCAACTTGACGGTGCCGGCGCGGTTGCGGGTATGGGCCTTGAGAGTGAGGAACGTCCAGTGTCTCGCGTCAGCAGTGCCGTCGGCGGAGTAGCCTGGATAATAACCTGGGAAAGCGATGGGTGCACCGGCGATGAAGATGTCGGGGTCATCGCTGCTGCTGGCAGAGGTCGACTTCTTGGTAATGGCGAGAGCGATACCATTGGATGCATAGACGCCCTTGAGCGTCGAGACGGAACCGCCGTTCTTCCAGCGCGTCAGGCACGGGTCGTCCTCCGTGCGGTAGAAGTTACAGTCTGATGTGACGGCGAAATCAGAGGTAGTCTTGCCAATAACGGTGGTTTCATAGCGATCCTGCAGGTTCGTGCCGACGCCGGGGAGGTTGGCCACAACGGGGATGTTGAACGATGCAAGTTCGTCCTGCGGGCCGACGCCGCTGAGCTTGAGGAGCTGCGGGGTATTGAATGCACCAGCGGCCAGAATTACCTCGCTCGAGGCATCGACCGAGCCGGGGGTCCCGCTTCCAGCACCGTTTGAGCGAGGATCGGCGCGGTACAAGCTTTGACCATGCATGAAGTCGACGCCCACCGCGCGGGGTTTGCTGCCGGTCGTGTCAAAGCGGACTTTTGTTACGAGAGTGTTGAGGAGAATGTCCAGGTGATACTTTCGGGATCCGTCGGGGTTCTGGGCGTTGGCCACATCAAGCATGAGCTGGCGCGGCCCAGAGCGCGAGCCGTTTTCGGTGGCAATGGGCATCTGGTACACTCCTTGAGTCGAGTCCCTCGAGGGGCTGTCGACGTTCAGATCCTTTAGAAGGACGCCAGTGAGACCCCCAACGGTTGTGATTAACCACGAGAGGAGACCACCCTGGCCCATGGCAATAGCGGAGGCCAAGACAATCCTCAGAAGCTTGAGGTCTGTCACAACCAGCGTGAGATCAGTCAGACTGGTGGAGAGCCAGCCACTGAACCCATGACCCGAGACGCCGTTGAGGAGGTACGAGCATTTTTCCAGGCGCTCGAAATATTTGCGCATGTTAGATGCCGACCATGAAGAATCACCGGTGAGAGACGCGATGCCATTCCAGTCGCTCTTGTGAGGGTAGACGGTAATAAGAGCGTTGTGGGCACTGCATCCACCGAAGGTACCGGCCCTGGGATAGAGGATTCCCAGAGGGGTCGAGCCGGCTGGTGGATTAAGACCAACATAGGTCTCGCCAGACGGAGTGCGATAGGTCATCTTGGAGTCTTGTTGCTGTATCGTGAGATTGCTGAAGTGGTTGACGTAGTAGTCCCACCTCATCGGCTCATACTCCGTGGATTGCAGGCTGAGGGCCGGCACCTGGTACGGAATAGAACCGCCCTGGTCATCGCCAGCATCGATGAGGAGGACCGACTTGCCGGCCATGGCAAGTCGAGCGGCGAGCGGTCCTCCGCCTGGACCTGAACCGACGATGACATACTCGTAGCTCTCGGGGATGTTTGACGGCGAAACTTGTCGCGCGTAGTGCTTAGACGGCCTACAGGCAGACGTGTGGCTGTGAGCATAGGGGCAATTGATAAGGACGGGAAAGGCACGGTTCTTACCTGGCGGCGACCAGACTCGTGTACGCGAGCAAGGTGCAAAGATTGGCGAGGAGCATTTTGACGGGTTTCTCTGGATCCGCGAGTCCGACTTTCTTCGCAGCCCTGAGCTCGACGATGAGGAATCATCTTTGCTGGAGACGGCCTTGACCTCTATATATGGGATTGAGGATGCACTGCAGTTGGCCTGCATTATCCCTCCTACTTCCACCACGACGGTCTAGGTCGGCATTGCTCAAGAGAGCCAAGACCGTGGGCGGGGGCTGGGACTAGTAGGAGGTAGTTCAAAGTAGCGTCTTCCACCAATTCCAGCTCGAGACTGACGAGGGAAGGGTTCTCAGGCCCATGCTCCTGCGCGCACACCCTCCCGGAAGGTTGCTTTTCCGCTTGGCTATTCCCGTAATCTCCACTCAGGAAACCCCATGACGTACACCGTGCTGGTGCTCTGCAGTTCGAAAGTGCCGTCCGGTCTGGAAATGAACGCACTGAGAGGGCGGGCTCGAAAATGTGCTTATTTTAGACCATCGGGTGCATACACATGAGGTAGTATTGTCTATTGTGCGCAGGTTCACAGCATTAGTTTATATGAGTGATTACTTCGTATTCCTCTGCTTAAAATTAGCGGAACACGACCTTCGCTTTTTGGTTCTAGTGTCTCGAAGAGCGGAGTCGCAGCTACTCAAGACGCAGATTCTCGGGACCCACGAGAATATCAAAATCTTCGCAGTCTGCTGTCTCACGTGTTGCCCTTCCCTGTTTCTACCGATACCCACCTTCATAGCATCAATCAGACGCATCTGTCAGACCAAAAGCCCCCGATTTCATGATTTTATGGAGAGCGAAGTAGTGCGTGATGTCTAGAACCTGTTGGTTGTGTTCTTCAGTCTCCTGTGGGGAGGACATGGACGCTATTCCCTACACGGATGTTGGAGAGGTCTGCCGGCTCGCGGAATAATCAAAGAAAAGTAATTGGGGAGAACAGAGAACTGCGTCCGCCAAAGCCAACTGACCAATGCCGCACGAACCTTGCGCAAATCCGCACATGCTGCGTAGTGGTTGCAGGAGCAGAATGGGGGTCCCTAGCCCTGCTGGGGTTTTATTGGATTTTAGCTCCAATTATTAGGCTGGGGCCTCCTGTTCCTGCGCTCGGATGAGGGAGCCAGGCCATTGGATACAATAGTGCCAGGCCCTCAGACACAGCCAGCCAGGATTCCCAAAGAGCGCTAGAGCTAGGCTAGGATTGCGACTAGGCCACCCACGGCGAGAGGGAGCGCTCTGCCAACGATGACAGCTCGAGTCCCATTCGTGGTTCTGCACGTCAAGCCAGGCTTAAACGTCGTGTCAACGCCAAAGGGGGCACTGAATTCAAAACGACAATACGAAGTGGTTGAGAAGCGTAAAAAGAAAAAGAAAAAAGCTTGCTTTTGTGGAGTAGCGGTATTTACCGCCACCCACAAAACTCTCTCTCGCAATCCGATCTCAGCATCCCTCGGTCGCTAAAACCTGGTGGTCCTAGGGAGAGAATAAACCTCATCTGTTCACCCAATCACAGCTGAAACGGTTCGTCCAGGATTATCAAAAGCAAAGACAGCCCTGCCGGATGGGAGATTCGCCATTTTATTGGCAGCGCCTTCTTCGACTTTCCATTTTCAGGGTAAGACATGGCCCTCACTCAACATGCAGAGGCTCTCCCTTGAATATGAGCACTTGGAGGATATCGCGTCTAATGTGGTAGCTCACAAATGGGTTGCCCATCCGCCTGAGACTCGCATCCAACTTCTCCGAGAGTCCATCACTGCATCTATCAGGGAGTGACATCCATGCCAAAGCCTGAACCCAGACAGGTCTATGGAGCTGCATGTTCCACACAGCCATGTCCTAGCTGCTGAACACAACCCTTCACCTCATCTCATTACCAGGCAGCCACGAACGTGCATGGTTCAAGGCAGATGGGTGCTGGCAAGGACTGCTTCCTGGTACACGGCCGAACTTATCTCTCCCTATCAAGAAGTTGGGGTTTTTGCCCATGTACGTAATCAGCGACGTGCCCCAGTCATCTGTTGCAATTAAATACAACCAAATACAACCACTGCACTCTACCATAGAGATATCAGGAAGAGTCTGACTGGGGCAGTGCTGTCCTGCGAAATTGTGGTGATGAACAGGATTATTGATGTACCGGCTTGTAACCATAACCTTAGGCAACTGTTGCATGAATGAAGCGTGGCAGAGTGTAACAGAGTATTGTGGAAATGACGACTACCAAAGCCGCTCACAACATTTCGGTTGTTTAGGGATCATGGCAAGATGACAGGGAAGCCTAGCCAGGATCAACTACTTCGAAGGTCGGTACGAGTAACTATCGATTGACAGAAAAGAACACAATATGGTCGAGCTCAGGCTTGAGCGTATTAGAACGACGTGCTGAGGCTACAACCTACAGGACACTAGGCCTAGTTCTAAGAGCAATGTCTAGGTTAATCGATGTAAACACCACTCAGGAGTAGTCACAAGCTCAAATGGGCTTTAGTCTAGTGTTGATTAGGGAAATGATCCAATATCGTACATCCGACATAATACATCATAAAAGTCCACCATTGAGTTCGCTACGAAGACATTCCTTGCGGCGCATCACCAAACACCCAAGCCAGCGGCTCCATGCTACCCAAACTAAACTGAGTGTCCAACATCTGTGACATGAGTAGTCAGCGATCCGTTATACTGGGCAGTGGCAGAGGCAAACTTACCGAAAAGTCCGAGAAATCCCAGTCCCCCATGAAATCAGCCGGAGTGCTTAGACCCATATGGCTCATCCCGTCGTCCACAATTCCTTCGGGCTGCCCTTCGGCAACCTGCTCTTCAAGTATCTTTAGACACCTCTCCTCCGCGACTTCGGCAGCGGATACTAGTCGCAGAACCATCTCCTCCCTCCCAGCCCGGTCAATTAGGCACTCGATCTGTGTGTTAACCAAAACGGTAAAGATGTAACCTTTTATATTCGTCTCTCCTCTTTCAATGGCTTTTATTGTCCAGATTTTGGCATCATCTATGACCGACACAAGGTCCTGCCGCAGCGGTACCGGGCTTAACCCTTCGTCTTCTTGAAGCTGCAGCTTCAGCTCAGCGGCGATCAGCATGCTGACAAGATTCGCAGAAATGCGGAAGAATCCATAGCCGCAGGTAGCAAGCCGCGTTAAATCGTCTTCCAGGTCCCACGGGTCTGAGGAACCACCGGATGTTGGGGAAGCTTGGATCAGCGTGTGCCAGACCTTTAGAGAGGTTTCGACGACCACCTTCCTTGAGAAGGCATATGTCATGGGATTCAACAAAGGGCTGAAGAAAAGGACGTGGAGAGATAATATGAACCGATTCATGAAGATGTCAGCTATGCGGATGGCAAACTGAGGTGGAGGAACACCCCTTTTCGAATCTTGCTTCTGAAGACTGTTTCGGAGGATTTTGTAGGATGACCTCATCTGTGCATCGAGCCGAATTGCCTCTTCATAGGTGACATGAGAACTGAGATCATTCAAGAATCTCAAGATTTTAAGGCGGACGGGAAAGGTGTCCCGAAGAGCAATGGCGGCCGAGGACTGCGTAAAGTAATTGCTCGGCCTCGGCGAAGGGTTTTCGCCTGTTAGTTGATCGTCATCATAATTCCCCGGCGGCGCCGTGTCAAAGTCTTCGAGTGATAGCAGAACCGGCCCACCGGAGCTCATTCCAGTGAACAGAGCTAGTTCGAGGATCGTGTTCCATAGCCGCCGTCTCATTTCAGCGGCAAAGACGGTTCGTTTGGGTAAACATGCGGGGTCCCGATGTAGGCCCATGTACATTGCTGCCCTGAGAATAGAGCCGATGGATATCCATAACGACCCCTCGTCCACCCCCACAAGATCCCGGGCGAGTACGAGTAGCAGCTGTGTCTGCAGTGACTGCACAGTGAGCTTTCGCTTGAACTCGGGCCCTGATATCCAGGTATGGCCCTCGTATATCCATTGCATCGCCGATGGCCGCAAGGAAAACGTGTTGTCGTACAACACGGCGCCAATGGCCATCACGAGCTTCAGCTGGACGAGGAAAGCTGGATCGGGTTTCGCGCCGGGTGTCCAGAGGGCTTCATAATCCCTTTTGAAACTAGGAATGTGGAGAATACGCAATATCGTCTCCATGGTAGCGAGGTAGCTGTCGACAAGTTTATCCGCCACATTTCTCGGCGGAAGGTCGGGAGTCGGAGGTGCTGGCCAAGATGGCAGACGCCTTGCTTTGATGATTCTTGCCAATGTCTTGCACTTTCGCATGGTACTAGTGGCCTTCGACTCCTCTTTGATGGCGTGGGGCTCGATCATCTCGAAGACGTCTCGGAACCACTAAAATCGTCTGTCAGCTATAAACCAGGCGGAAGCCAACTAGGGGCGGACCACTTGACTTACCATTACGACGCCGTTGATCCAATGGCTTCTGCCAAAAAGGCGACTCTTGTGCATCACGCTCCGGCTTGTGGCGTTCGAAAACTCAGAAAGGTGGCTTTCGTGCTGAAGATGGAAGGTTCCTACTAAGAAAGAAGAAGCTGTCTCGGTTTCCTCAGCCGGCCTTGGCAAGGTTTGTCTTTGGTTTGATTGAGAGAGCTGTTCCTCAAGATGTTGAATCCTATTCCTCATCAATTCGAGTTCCCTGGCCGGTTGGATCGTCGGCGACAATAGCGCTGTCACCGGCGCAGTCACAAGTGTCCCAGAACGGCGGCTGGATCCTGTAGAAGTGGAAGGCGAAG
The DNA here is from genome assembly GCA_002812735.1 of Scedosporium dehoogii. Taxonomy (NCBI): domain Eukaryota; kingdom Fungi; phylum Ascomycota; class Sordariomycetes; order Microascales; family Microascaceae; genus Scedosporium; species Scedosporium dehoogii. The sequence goes on along the minus strand of PGIR01000047.1, from coordinate 143,150 downwards.
TATTGTCCTCAATAAGAGATACAGGGCTGTGAGGCTCGAGAGTCTCTCGGGGCTCAATTGGTCTCAAGCCCGTGACTCGCGCCAGTGGCGATTGTCGCGGAGGCTGAGAGGGATGGTTTTCATAGATGCACGATTCATTTTTTGACCGTTTGCAATTAGCACAGGGGATTTCCCGATTGCATTTGATTTTGCGCCTCCGGCAAAGAGTGCAGGAGCTGTGTTCATCGACGAAGCTGTCAGTAGGGATTCCATCACGAGTCGGTTGTGGGATTGATTCGGGTGGACCTACATGGCCGGCCTTCTGCGCCGACGCTGAGGTTCGGTCACGGCATCCATGTACGTATTAGATCAGTATCTCCAACAAGGCCGATTGATAGGCAGTAAGAAATCTCCGAAGCGAACGGAAATGCCGTCAAGAAAGTCTTGGGCCGAACACGAATATGGCGGGAACTTTGAAGAGGATGTCAGAGGCTTAAATCCGAAATCTCGGAGTTGGGCGGAGGTCGGTTTATTCTTTCATTGGTTAAATTTACCGAAGCCGAGTCGGATATGTCGAATCCTTCAACTCCTGCTGCCGTCTGATCTCTTGATCATGCGAGGTGATTGATTGATAATCTTAGTGCGTATTTCGTATTTGCGTGTCAATTCTTGCTGTTTTTATTACTCGTGTTACATTTCTTTCCTCTTCCATGTCAGACGCGAAATGCTTGCGTACGTGTTCTGAGGTGCCCAAACGTTGGGGATGTCGTTGTCCGCTTGCCGCCTGCCAGAGCGGAGGTCTATCTCCGATGGGTGACCGATCCCGCTCCGCCCGGAGCAGCCGCACAACAGCGGACAGGAAATCAATACTACAGAGTCCATGGTTCTAGAACGTTTCTTACCAATATATATATTTTACCTTGTCGTTTTCTTTTCCCCCCCTTCGCGATGGTCAAGCGCGATGGTCAAGGATATGTTGGGTAGATGCATTCCACTTGTTCTCCAATCTCTCCTACCTCTCTCAGTCTCCTACGGATACAACAAGATAGACCTTTGTCGTTTGTCTATTGGATATTTCTACCATGATTCCCACTGACACGAAGACGACGATGATGTCCGAGAAGCCTGGCGAGGAGTCTCTACCCAGCATCGACCCCGAAGGCTCCCCCGCCGCGACTGAGGTTGGCGAAGAGAAGCCAGTGTCAGAGCTGAGCCCAGCCCCGGATGGAGGTCTCGAGGCGTGGCTTGTTGCAACTGGTGCAGGGTTTGTCTTTTTCTGCGGTCTCGGTTTTGCAAACTCCTTCGGTGTGTTCCAGGAGTACTACATGAGCCACCAACTCAAAGAAGAGTCTGCCGATAAGATTGCCTGGATCGGGTCCCTCGCAGCCTTCCTACAGTTCTTCGCCGGTGCCATTGGCGGACCGCTATTCGACCAATACGGTGTATGGGTAAGTTCTCCGCCCTGATGGATACCCTCAAGTTCAACTCTGTTAGACTAACAAGTCACAGGTGATTCGGCCGGCAGCTATTCTCTATGTCTTCTCCGTTATGATGCTCAGCCTATGCAAGGAATACTGGCAGTTTATGCTTGCGCAAGGTGTCTTGATGGGTGTGACCATGGGCTTGATGATGTTCCCAGCGATGGCGGCGGTTTCCCAGTTCTTTGACAAGAAACGCGCAGCCGCACTTGGGATCACGATATCCGGATCATCTATCGGAGGCATCGTTCTACCTATCGCGCTGTCCAAGATGATGAGGAGTTCTCTGGGATTCGCATGGTCGGTGCGAATCATCGGCTTCATCATGGTGCCTCTCTTGGCCTTTGCCATCATCACCCTCAAGTCACGCCTACCACCACGCACTGGCAAGTTCTTCTTGGCCTCTGCCTGGAAAGAATGGACCTACGTGCTGCTCGTCGCTTCCTTGTTTTTCATGTTCGTCGGCATGTTTACGCCTCTGTTTTATCTCCCAGCGTACGCCGTATCCCGTGGAATGGGGGCGAACCTCGCGTCATACATGCTCGCCATTCTCAACGGCGCCTCGACGTTTGGACGAGTCATTCCGGGTATCTTGGCGGACAAATTCGGCCGTATGAACATGCTTGTGATTGCTGGCATTTCCAACGGCATAGTCATCTTTTGCTTCAACCAGGCCAAATCCACAGCAGGAATCGTTGTTTACTCTATCGTCTTTGGCTTTTCTTCCGGCATGATTATTTCCGGAGGCTCGGCTGCCCTGACGACTACTTCCAAAGACCCCAGGAATATGGGAACCTACATGGGCATGGGCATAGCGGTCGGCTCTATCGCGGCTTTGATCGGGCCGCCCTTCAACGGAATGCTCGTGGACCGGTATCACGGCTTCTTTGAGGTTTCCATGTTCAGTGGCGCCATGTGTCTTGTTGGTGGTTTCCTCGCCGTGGTGAGCAAATTGGTAGCAGGGAAGGGCTTGCTTGCGCGGATATAATCAATGCACATTTTTTTTCTTTTTGAGAGAGAGAGAGAGAGAGAGAGAGAGAGAGAGAGAGAGAGAGAGAGAGAGAGGTTGCGTTTGATTTTTTTTTTTTCTTTTTCATGACACTTTAGAGTTCCTTCTGTACCTTGATCTCAACTCTCCATTTTTTTATTATCTCTGTCTAACGGCTCTGGTGTTGTATGAATAGATAATAGATCATAGATGATAGATACTTCAACATTATCCAGCTCCCAAGAGAATTTCGATCCTTCTTGATACTACACCGACCGAATATTCCGTCAAGTCAGATTGATTGGCGAGCTTGGAGGCTGGGTGTGATTCCTTCGGCTTCACGAAACTGTGCATTTTAGACTGAAATTGCCATATAACACTGCACAAGATCGAAGAATTTATGGATGCCTGATCTGGTGGCTGAAACCTGACAGGCATCCGACATGCTCTCAATCATCCGGGCCAATAAACAATCCGGGCGCGACAAATCAATTCCATAGCTTCCAATTTCTGTATTACTGAACGTCACCGAAGGCGTTAGCCACCTATAGGAGTCTGATGAGAAGTTTGCTTGCTTTAGGTTTCACTCACCACTTACAAGAACAGACACGACGTCTATAAAGGCGACGTCAGTCTCCTCCTTGTTTCAAGCGATGTAGCTAGACATCTTTATTATCAAACTCAATTTAAGCTTAAAATCTGGACGTTTCTTACATCTATCGAGTATCATTTACGTTTGGGTCCAATTCGATCTTCATCCTCTTCCATCATGTCGAACAACAAAATCACCACTTGTCTCTGGTTCAACAACAATGACGCCGAGGACGCAGCTCAATACTACACGTCCATTTTCTCCTCTGCTCCTGGCGTCACCTCATCCACCCCGCCGACCAAGATCAACCACACCCAGCGCTATCCCGATGACCCCGCCCTCTGCCACGGGTCGGAGCCCGGCTCCGTAATGGTTGTGCAATTCGACCTCCGCGGCCAGCCCTTCGTCGGCCTTAACGGCGGAGACCAAGGATGGAAATTCAACACCGCCGTTTCATTCCAGATCCACTGCGACAACCAGGAGGAAGTGGATCATTTCTGGGAGAAGCTTTGCGAGGGCGGGGACCCGCGCAAGCAGGAGTGTGGCTGGCTGGCTGACAAGTTTGGAGTCAGCTGGCAGGTTGTGCCGAAGGTTCTGTTCGAGTATGTGAGCTGTGGCGATCCGCAGAAGACGGCGAGGGTTTCGGCGGAGATGTTTAGGCAAAAGAAATTGGACATTGCTGCACTCACGAAGGCGTTTGAGGGGTGAGTCGAGCAGGATTTGGTGGTCAGATTTGGCACTCAGTCTGCAATAGGAGGATGAAACTGGTCCGGGCCAGACGTCTTTTGTGAACATTTTAAGGGTTAAGTTCTCATTGTTATCCGATAATCAGAGTTCTCACTAGTCACTACTATAGCACTTTCCTCAAGATATGCTCTGTGATTGTGGTCCGAAACCAGTCCTTGCCCGTGCTCCTTCCAATAGATGGTAGGACAATGCGAATTCCAGGTCGTAGCTTAATTCAGATTCCTCTCAATGAAAAGTCACTGTCCAGCCAGCACGCGGTTCCAGGACCATTTCAAGCGGAGACCATGACCGACAGATCCGGCGCTGCAAGACACCATCCCCAAAATGCTTCGATTGGCGAACACCCATGTCGAATTGATGCCTCCACGTTTCCTTGATCGCTCAATGACGAAATCGCCGACCCTGAACTGTGGGGTGACAAGTCACGGCGCAGATCGTGGGCCGTTTCTCCGGTCCGTCCTCGAATTCTTGGCAGTTGTCCAATCCGGGCGTGGTTGCCAAGCACCATGACCTCATGATGCAGATAGAGCCAACAATCGGGGACAGGCGAGCCCGTGTTCGAGTTTTCAAGAAAGCAGACCTTCCATCGATGATATCAGGAGATACTGCGGCGTGGTCCGAGGTAGTGAACGTTTATATATTCCTGATGCTTGATTCTCTATAGTCATGAAAACTGCGAGTAATAAACTACCTTACTGCTATGATTCACGATTTGCCAAAATTCACGATTTTCCCCTTCCACTCGCCACCCTCTCTTGTTCGAACTGATTCAGAGATCATCCGATCTAGTTACCTAGCCTCAAATTTTCCTATCTTATTTCTGAATAAACAAAACAAGGAGAAAAATAAAATTTAATAAATCCTCGAACAAAATGCCCGTTTTACCAACCTCCACGATACCCCAAGACGCTACGGCTGTCCTCCCCCGCGCAGAAACCGTCACAGTAACGATCGTCACCCAACCTATATACGAGGACAGTAATGATATGAGCGGAGGTGTTATCGCCGGCATCGTTATCAGTTCTGTTTTCGGGTTCATCTTGATCTGCTGGATCATATGGGTCCTCACGAGGCGGCGGTGGTCGGACGACGAGTACTACTATCACGAAGAGAGGTCTCCCCATTCTCCCCATGGGCACCATCACCACCACCATCACCACGGCCGGGGCCGAAGTAGGAGCACCACTATAAGAGTGCGGGCTCCGAGCCAGGTCTATATGAGTGAGGCCCGCAGTCACGGAAGTCGGAGTCCGCATGTCCACGTCTAGACTTGAAAGAACAAGCCGAGGTCACCGAATTTCGAAGCCCTCCACATATCATGGGAAGAGGATATTGCGACGAAAAAAAATGGGGCTTCGATAAACATATGTTATGATTCATGTGGGATGATACGAAGTACGATATCTGGGAGAAACCATCGCTCTTTGACTTTGGTCTATGGAGCATTGAATTCATGTGGGCTTTTGGAATTTGATTCCTCGGCAGTTCTGAACTACCGTGGAGCGCGTTGGCTTTTGACCTAGGTTTGGGGTTGGGATATGTCTTGTATTAATGCTTTTTTGGATTGATGGGCCGGCGCACGTTGTTCGGATAGACCTTAATGATTGGGAATATAAATGTATATTTTGAATAGACTTCATGAAAAAACACGGAAATCTACGGAGCCCCTTGAAAATCAATAACTTGTATTATTGCGAATGAGGCATGGGTATTCTTAACATATGGACCCCTCTTGTCCGCAATGCGTATCCTCCCTTTACACGCTTCAATAGTTGATGTATATATCACTAGTATTGGAAGCGCCATCGTGGATCCGAATCTCCTCGCCAATCATCCAAGTCCCCGACAGCTTTAACCTCCTCTGCGATCTCCGCACGGCGCTCATTCTCCTTCTTCAAGATACGCCAAAGCAAACCTGCGACGACGATATGGGCCGCGAGGTAGCCCAATGCAAACGAATGCCCCACGATATACCGGGGCCCATCTCCCGCGCGATACAGCTGCGTGCCCAGCACCGCTCCCAGGTTACCGATGCTGATCTGCATAGCATTCCCCACAGCCCTCTTGGTCTGACCTGAGATGTTGATGGCGGGCCAGGAGAGGACCAGCGCCACGGCGGGGAAGATGCCCCCGGCGGCGAAGAAGGTGCCGAGATATGAAACGCCCGGTCGGCCTACGGGGTCTTTGTTGGAGAGAAGGATTGCGTAGCCGATGATGGCGAACAGGGCAGAACCCATGATGAAAGGGGCACGTCGGCCGACCCTCTCGGAGACAACGGCTGTCGTGAGGGTCGTGATGAAGGCGAATGCATACGGGGGAACCGTCAGGAGCTGTGCAATAGCTGCCTTGTAGCCAAGATTGTTGATGATTGTGGGCTAGGCGGTATAACTGTCAGCGAGGTCTGGTGGCATATGGTGCATATTTACGTTGAAGAGAGGGGAGAACTTACCAAGAAAAGGGAGAATGTATAAAGCGGCAGACTAGTGGTATGGAACCCAAAGCCATACAGCCAACACTTTGGATCTTTAAGAGCCTCGACGACACTTGCCCAAGTAAATTTCTCGTCGAGGGTGGCGTCGCTGTCCGAAGCAAGACGGGCGCGAATGAATTCCCGCTCCTTGTCGTTGACAAATGTCGCAGTATCGGGATAGTTTTGAATAAACCAGTAGGCTCCGATGGCTACCAAAACTGTCACGATGCCCTCCTGTATCATCCATTAGCGAATGCATTCCTGGCAATTGGCAATTGCTTGTGCAACCATGGTAATGGTAACATACCAAGATGAAGATCCACCTCCAGCCATTATCCCAAACAACTCGCATGTGCCCAATTCCGTACGCGAGCAGACCACCAAAAGCGCCTGCCAAGGCTGCGCCGGAGAAGAAGAGCGAGATACGGTATTGTCGCTCGCGCCGCTTGTACCACATGGAGAAGTAGTATACCACGCCAGGAAAGAGTCCACTCTCAGTGACGCCGAGGAAGAAACGAGAGACGAGGAAACCGGGAAGGCTGGTGACGACGCCCATCAGAGTGGCGACGATTCCCCATGCTACTGTTAGTGTGGGTAGCCAAATTCGTGGCGTCGTCTTCTTCAGGATGATATTGCATGGGATCTTAAGATCAGGTCAGTAATTGTGGTTTCTAAAGTGCCATTTCCATCGTGATGCGGTCGCTAGAACAATACCACATACCTCAAACAGCACGTAGCCGATAAAGTAAACAGTCAAGCCCGTTAAGTACTCGTTTCCAGCTGTAAAGCTCGTGTTAAATGGTTGATTCCAAGTATCGGTCTAGTCTCGTTGGACATAAGGTCCACTTACTCATATGCACATCCGTAGTTAGACCCTCGATTCTTGCATTGCCGACTGTCCACGCTCGCGTCAGAATAGGTATCATAAAGGGTGCGAGTCAGGATACCGCCATACCATTGGATCGATCGAGGAACGAGAGGAGATAGAGCAGTCCCACGGCCGGCAGGAGATTGCCGTCCAACTTGCGCAGGAGAGCTTTCTCGCTGATTTCCGGGGAAATTTCACCCGCATCTGAGCTAACCTCGTGCAAGTTTTTATCAGAAACAGGTGCCTTCTCAGGCAAGGGTTCGCCTTCGTTGGCAGCCATAGTCTCCCAGTTGTAACCGTCAGGTTGTGGTTTGTTAGTGCGGTAGTAAATATTCAGGAGTTGTAGAATCTGGGTTCGACGGCTGGAAACACAAGAGCGCACTGGCACAGTCACATCAAACAGATACTGGTTACGTCCATTATATAACTACCAACAACAGCCAGTGTGGTTTACCTTACTCCGCCCGGACATTCCTCTCGGCCGTGGAGAAAAGTTGAACCCGGTGTAGCATGGACAATAGCGCCATCGCCGACCCTGGAAAGTGCCCCGGCCTTTCGTGGGGTAACGCCTCAACGGTTCTCGAATAGCAAGAGTCGTCGATGACCAGGGCACACTACTCGCTCGGCATTTAAAAGCCGTCTTGGGGGATGTATGTGGGCGCTGCGGGTAACTGGTCTTGGGAGCTCTTGGCCTCCAGGGCCCCAGAAACCCCCACTGAGGCGCCGTTGCAAAGGACGTGGTACGTCGGTTCTAGCCAACGTCGAATCTCAAATCGCTGACTTAGTATCGATGGCATCATCTCGCGACCGTGGGATATGTTGGAGTCCCACGCGGATGGGACTCCGGTTTGCTGGGATATGCAGTCTCGGTCCAATCAGAACGAGGCGTTGGACAATCGCGACATTCTGGGGCATCAATGGCGACATCAACCTCCTGCAACGTCTGGCACCGCGAATGGATACCGCATCACCAGTTGAGTAATCAGTGGGCCCGTTTCTGGAAAGCCTTGCTAGCGGGACCGGCGTCCAGCGGCCTGTCCATGCGATGTAGGCCAAGCTCCAAGTCCAAGGGACAGTCTGGACTATTTCCCGAAGCAAATGCCGCGTTTCGCGAGCTTGGAAAGGGCAGATCGAGATCGCCGTGCCCCAAAAGAAGCAACTTTGTCATATTGTGAAAAAAAGGTTAATATATTGGCGATGTTTCACCGAAGTCGTTGCATTTCGTTTCAAGCGTTGGGTTCTCCGTCCTCATCGATGCTTCTTACATGAACAGCACGGAAGGGAACAGATCAAGCTCATCCACTAACTTCAAACTGGTGACATCAATCTTAGTATATACTTAGGGCGCAGAAGCTAAGTTTCGCCAAGTTTACCTAATAAACATCAGCGATAGCGCGGTGATTTCTAGTGATCACAAATCCTCACTGTCCAGTTCCTAGTCTTGTCCTCGAATCATCACGTTCCACAGCCCCGAAACAGGGGAAACGGGTAAAGGTTTTTCCACAGGATAATAATCTTACATTCTTGCGTTCTGGGCGATCACGAAGTACTGGAGAAAAAAGGCTAAAATCAGGTTAAATCGATTTGCACGTGCGCATCCAGGTGCTCTCTCATGGATCTAGATTAATCTTATATCCGAGGGAGGCACGGCAAAGTGACGGGATAATTTGGCCAATTGACCATGTCTCGGTGGTCTTCCCCTTTTGCTCGTCCGATTGCAATTTAAAATTTGAATCCTTCTAGTCTTCACATTTGGCTGCGCCTTGAACGCATCTGGTATCTGCCCGTAATAATCTCGCTTCTGTGTCACACTGCAGCTTCCTTCTAGTCCAGTGTCCTTTGTAAAGCCGTCATATAAGTACCTGTGAATCAACTGTCCCAAACCATGGGCTTGTCCCTGTCTTTTGCTGTTGGAGATGCGCAATCGTTGAAGACAATCAGTTTGGCCACGAAAAATCGCAACATCACATATCCCGAACAAGTACGATGTTCGGTATGCATGCGGAGACAGCTCTCGCTGTCCTTTTAGCCACATCGGGCTTTCTAATCTCGCCAACTATGGCTCAAAGCAGTGAGCATCTCGAGACATTCTTCCTTCCTGACTCAGAACCACGTTCCCTCGAGGCATCCATTATAAGCATCGCGTCCGTTTCCAGGTCCCCGGTAACTTTTCTTCAAGTCGCATGTCCCGCTGCGCGTTCTCCAGAAAACGACGCGTGTCGCGAAGCTGGCATCTACCCGGCCTATGTGTACCACACCCAGGGGTCCGTTTGGGGAGGAACGACGACATACTCGGTCGATGACAGCACTACTACCTGGGAATGCGGGTTGGGCGGGGGCCTGGGCGGGAAAAACGGTATCGTCGCCACGTGCTCCAAGACGATCGAGCGAAGCGGTAGTATACAGACGGAGTCGACTTCGTACGACAACTGCTACTGCATTGCCCACTTGCTCCCGATGGTCGTAACAGCCAACGCGGACTTGCTGCATTATGAGCCGTTTACTCCGTTAACCGGAAAGGATGGTGTGGTCACAGTTCGCGACGCATCTTGGTTAGACGCTCGATATAGCCAAAACCTCTTGTCCTCCGGCTGTCCTGCTAGCGAAACAACCATGTGGGCGGGTGCGATAGCCGCTGCTGCGACGACCAGCGTCAACCCAGGATCGAGTCCTACGACACCTACTTCCGGTACGGAAACAAGCGCGTCTGCCGAAAATGCAGCGATAAAGGTTATTCAGGGGTTCTCGGGTTCGAGATGGCTAGTGCTTGTGCTACCATGCCTTTCGTGGATTCTTGTATGATCGCTAGCGTATGTTAGGTGCTGGAAACAGAAACGGATTTTTTTTTTAAACAGGTGTCGAAGTTCTGTACCATGCATCACGATCTTCAACTATCCTCCAGCCGTCGTAGGCGTTGATCCAACTTGATCTGATCAAGGAGGACAAGAATCCATGCAATGGGTCCACCTAAAAGTGAACCTCTCCTAGTCACCGGAAGAGACAAGCGGCAAGCCACGTGAAAACCAGCACTGCCGCCCCCGTCTATAATTATAAGTTTTGCAAATATATTCTGGGGGCGGTTTCTGGATTCGGGGGCCAAGTTGCCGCTTTTAGTCCCTCCTGCGTGGTCTTTTGCAGCGCATGCCGAGGGCGTCCTCCAAGAAAATTGGGTGCCGTTCAGTGGCTATTTTGTGTTCCCGGCCGAGCAGCTGGTATTCGTTTGGCGGCGCCCAATAACGCTGAAGCCAATGGTGGATCCAACACTATCTTCCTGAAACTCTGTCAATTTTTGGAAAGGCGGTCCGCGGGAAACAGCACGCTGGCCAGGTGTGAGTGGCAGGGACTTGGCATTGCCTTGGAGTGGGGACCGCCTCCGTCCGAAGGTGGGATCCACAACTTTGTTTTGATCTCGGGCCTGTGGGGGCCGACTGGGTGGACCAGTAGCCGACCAGCTTGCCCGGTGTCTGTTCTATAAGCGTACTTGGTAGGGCTGTGTTGCTCCAAGAGGATGGGAGGCGATATTCCTCTGGATGGCCCTCCGGTTCAACAAGACTGCACTGACCAGGATTTCCTGAGATGGAGGTCCCCCCAAAAATGTCGAGAACTGTTGTTAATACCCCCAATTAGAATTCAGAAGCCACTTCTTTTTTTGTTCGATCCCGCATCGTTCAGTTGGCAACGGCGTGCCTGCTGCGCCCCCCGCTCAGGCTTAGCCTCCCGGGTCTAACAATGACCGCTGACATAAAACCCTATCTTTAGACGGTGCGCTGCCGCTGCGCAGAGGCTGACGGCACACATTGGGGGCCACACATGCACTCCCATTCCCATCGCCTGGCTTTGAGGAAGAAGGTGTGTGAGATTTTTGTGAGATGGTTTCTTGGCACCGCAGCCGGAAACCTTTACAGGAAGAGGGAAAGACATCGTGATTTCTCAGACGTAGATATATTTCACTATAAAATGATCGTGCCTGGGAAACAGTTTTTCGTTTCATCTCACCATCTAGGACAAGCGCCGCAGGAGAAAAGAACAGCCATCGCATCTTCAAACACTTTCCCCTACTTCCCTCGTTCGTCTTAGTGATTTCCTTTGTCATTTTCATACCTGCCGCCAAAGAAAGCTCTATCTTTCAGTCACTACATTCAAAATGCACTACCTCACCATCTTCCTTGCAACCCTCGCCGCCTCTGGCGCCGTGGCCCTCCCCCAATCCAATATCAATGGAGACCGGTCCGTCGAAGTCATTCTCCGCGGAGACCAGGTCAAAGACAAGTCCATCCGTTTCCGCCGCGAGCCTCGCAACGACCCTGTCTCCAGCTCCTCCATTGCCCAGGGTCCCTATGACGAGGTCGAGCTCGTCCTCGGAGACGATGTCCGCAACGAGGACCTCCGCTGCCAAGTCCTCGACACGGACGACGAGCCCATTGTCGTTCTCCGCGGCGCCAACACTGACGTCACCTTTTCCGACGGTGGCAAGGGAGCCTGGAAGTTCCGCACGCCTTCTCTCGTCGGCAAGGTCACCTGCGATCAGGACTTCACCAAGATCGAGCCCACCGATCCGCGCCTTCAGGTCAGCGTTCTCCTCCAGGACCAGTCCACCGAGACCGGTATCAGGTTCACCCTCTCTGGCGTGGTCGAGAACTCCGTCGACGTCAAGGACAAGGCGAATTTCCAGATTGTTTTGCTTGATATCACTGGTGACCTTGTCGACCCTGCTCTCCGGTGCAAGCTGCTCGGTGCCGGCAGCCAGGCCGAGATTTCTATCCCTGAGGCTCGAGATATCATCGTCACCCGCGGCGACATCGACATCCCCAAGACCACGTTCGCTGATGGCGACGTCGACCAGCCCGAGTGGACTCTCCAGCCTGCCCAGCAGGTCAGCCAGATCGTCTGCAGCCCTGAGTTTCAGATACTCGAGGCCGACACCAGTGAGCTCGAGTGATGATGGGAGTGGAACAACATAGCGTGGCAATGGAAGTTGGTTTGTGCATTCAAGCGATCGGGTTTGCGGAGTATTCGTTTAGCTCTAGTCTCATTCGTTCCTACTTCAGTTTTGTTGTTATATCTGGTTTCAGCTATCATCTTTGCCTTAACTTGTTGAAATATTATACTTCACGTCACTACGTCTTGGATCGACAGCTAGGAGCCCAACAAAGTGAACTTCTCGCACGTCTTGGTCATCCCCGGGCTGGTCAAAGTCTGTAATAGCTGCTGGGTTCCGAAGAGGTGAACAAAAATGCTTAATCATAGACTTAGCGAGTAATTAGATAAGGCTATTTCATATCTATCGTTGCCCTATACTATATGTGCATTCCTTAGCAGGATTTGAGTACAACCGCACTACTAATCATCCTTGATTCGTATCTGACCTTACATCTAATCTTAAAGGTGGGCGGAAAGTAAGAATCATGTTTTAGGTTCACGCGGCACAGACACAACAACTGCGGGAATGTTGGTTCTCTGATTTATCTTGCCAGACGACCTATTCTGCTCGTGAAGTAGGCTCTTCACCTCTCTGGTCTTCCACCCATATGCCGACCGGTAATGTTCGGGGACCGGCACCAACAAGATTACGGCTAAACTATCACAATTCAACACAGCAAATCTGATTGATGCTCTTTAGCGGCGCGCACTGAGAACCGCCCCTACTGACCCAATCCCCCAACGACGAGCTCCGAAAATACTGAATCTGGATCTAAAGTGCCGTACATCGGCTGTATAATAGCTTCTTAAGCGGAAATTATGAGCTTGAGGCAAAACTGGGAAGCCCCCGCATTTTCGCCCTCACCTTCTCGGTACAAGTAGAAAAGAGCATGATGGCCCCGGAAGTACCAAGAATGCAACATATTCTCCGAGTCACTTACACCATCTCATTCGAGTCCGAAAGCCAGCGATGATCTATTCCACCTTGCTAGCGTGCGTGAGTTTCGCCTCCGCAGTCTCTGCGGCCTGTGACAGAGAGTTGCTGAAGGCGGCCTCGGCAGCGTATGTGAAGGCGCAAGCTGCGGGAGATCCGAGTCTGCTCCCTCTAGCAGATGATGTCAAATACATCGAAAATGACGAGCCTGTCGACATCAAGTCGGGCGTGCTGAGCAAAGCCGTGACGATCGACTTCGACCGGAGCATCCACGACAGTACCGAGTGTATCGCGTTCACGGAGCTGTCGGCGGCCACGAACAAGGATCCATACGTCATCGACACCCGGCTAGTCTTCACCGACGACAAGATAACCTCGATCGAATCCATTGTTGCGAAGACCGGCGACTGGGCATTCAACGCTGCGGGGCATCTCAAATGGGCCGAGCAAGAGAAGTGGGATCCCATCCCAGAGGATAAGCGGGACACCCGCGAGGTTATCCAGGCAGCCGGGGATGCATACCTCGATAGCTGGGGAGATGGAAAAGTCAGCGTGCCCTATGGCACACCATGCGCGCGGCTCGAAGGCGGCATGTACACGGGCCAATCGAATGCGAACGGCAACACCTGCAAGATGCCCCAGTTCCCCCAACCGTTCAAAATCGAGAATCGCCGCTACGTCATCGATGAGGAGCTGGGTGCTGTCGACATCTTTAATGATTTCCCATTCATCGACACTACACGACCCGACGGTACACCGAGCACCAATTTTCTCAGGGTTGAGGGAGGGAAAATCCGTTACATCCACGAGACTACTGTCTGTGCAACTCGGAATTGTGGGAGGTGAATCCCGAGTTTGGGAATAAGTCTGAGCTTGCCCACAGGCATATTAGTCCGTATGTCTTTTGAGTTTCTATCAACCTCCTGCCTATGTAGTATCATTGCCTTATTAGCTGGTACGGGTATGGACTTGAGCTGCTCATATCCAGTCGTAGTACATAATTTTACACGCTTGAGCTGTACTCCATGTTAGCCATCCTTAATGCTGTTAGAACACATCTGAGATGTCGTATGAAACCGCCCATTCCCGCGGAGAATTCAGAAACGGCCTACACACCGCCCATGCAAGCAAAAGCAGTACGTACGGCCATTCCTAGTGGAAAGCTCGGGATCCCGTCCGCTCTCCCATAGATAAGCCACTAAGGGCTGGATTAGTAGTTGGGTCGGTGACGACCAGCGAATACCCGGTGTTGTACGTCTCCTTTTCAGCCAGTTTCTTTTTTTTGTATTATTCCCTTTCCTCTTGCGTGTGGTTGTTCCTTGAGACGATTCCCCTTTGGGGAGAAACGAGAGCTCGAATTGAGGAGCGGCTGAGTCCAATGACTCCAATCCTATCTGTCTCCGGTCGTTATCACGCCGCTGCGAACCCGTTTATATTAGCCTCGGAGGTCGTCCTCCGTACCCAACATTTTGGAATACATAAACCGAGACGCTGACATCTTTCGGCATTTTATTTATTTCCGAGTCGCCCCTATGCCGGTAAACATGAAATGTACCTCTCAGAGCTCGACCCATTGATTTGCGACGCTTTTTGCTGGAGTACTTTTTAGGTTCACTGGAGGAAAGGCGAATTATTAAACCTAAAATATCCCACCGCTCCTCTTCTTCCCTCGGACCCCAGTACAAGCTAAGCAGTATCAGCTATTTTTTTTCCGTTGCCGAGGGGCACTGTTACAGGAAACAGAGTGCCCCGGCCTCCAGGCCAGCAGCCTGGCTACTGCTCTAACACAGCCCACAAGGAGGAATACCGCCTGCGACCAGGATGTAAGAAAGAACTCAGACGAGGCATCATCTTTACTACTCTCGCCGGTGCCCCCATTCGCGTCATACATCGCATAGCAATAACTAATTGATGCTTTTACACTTAAATATGCACTTCTTAACCAATATTATCAATGCTACTTAACTGCTTTACTTATCTTATTAAACAAGTACTTGCAATCTCAACCCCATGAGACGTAGTGCGATCTAGTGTTAAGATTGTAACACTGATGTGCTGAGAAAAGAACTATGACATTGATTTAGAAAAAGATTTTTGTAAGAGCCGGAACCAACTCCAATTTCATCCTTTCCTGCTGTGCCCAAAATCTGCCCTCCTTTTCGGTGCTGGATGATAGAGAGGCTGATTTCCAGATGTCCGAAACTATCTCGCAGAACATTTCCGTAGCTCGGCGAAGCCGTGCCCTCGTGACGTTAACTGCACACTCCTCACTCACTCTTCCCTCATTTAGAGACGAGCGATATGCGGCTAGGAATTTGTCTGAGGCCTTGTCCAGCGCCTCTTTCATGATCCTGAGCTCGGCATCCCAGTCCTCCATCTCGCCCTCCTCATCAAGGTGTAGTGTAGCATCTCGAATGCTCGTCACAAGCATATCCCGCATCTTTCTAGCCGGCTCGCTTAGGTCCTCTGGCTGAGGCAAATAATCAAGGAGCATGGGAAGCGCTCGGCTTGCATGGCCCCTCCCCGCCGACGACTCAATTGCTGCTTCACGAAGCAGGGATGTGCCCCCAAACGCTCTTTCGACTGTCTCAGACACTTCTTCCTGGAGAGCTTGCCAATCAGCCGACAGCAGGTTGGGATCAAGGCTCCTCAAGCGTAGAACGAGTCCGCTGAAGCTTGAGCACACTGTCTTCAGCCACGAGAATTTGGTTGATAGGAGGAGGTCCTTCAACTGAGAAAACTCATCATCGGTCCCGTGTTCAACGACTGGAAGGATATCAAATTGGAGAAACGGAGACCTCGATATCGGAAATGCGCCCCACGCCAAGGGGCTCCCCGCCAATAAAATTCCCTCTCCTAGCATGCTCTTCAACTCCATCCAGCGCTTCCCAGATCGGGGCTGCAAGATACTTGGCCCCGGCAGGCACTCCTCAGGGGTGTTGTCCAGCCGGATATTATCGGACGTGGATGAACATTTGGCTATCACACCCAAAATAAGGGGTATCATGTCGTCCTCGACATTTGGAGCCGCATCGACCTGCGAAGTATCGTTGGTGAGGGACTCCTCGCGACCGGCCATTCTTGATGCTTGATACTTGCCCATGTCGCGATATCGTGTGCGGACCATCAAAAGGATGGATAAAAGAGTTGTATGCTCCAGAGCGTGTGAAGGGTCCACATCCCTCAATGCGTAGAACCCCGTAAATCCGAACACGCGGAAAGCGGCTATCCGTTGTTGTTTCTCTGTCTTCGCGGTCAAGACACCGTCCGAAAACACTCCTTCGCACCTCATTCCAAGATCGGATAGTTGTTCCGGATAGAAAGTAGCCATATGAGCAATTTCTCGAACTGCCTTAGCAATATTATTGCTTTCGATCGCCTCCGGAATATCTTGCGATACGGTGATATGCCGCTGTGGGCGTTCGCCCAGAGACGCGGCCAAAGAGATGGAGTAGCCACATTCTATCAAACGGTTGGCAGCTGTCTGTCCGATATTATCCACCTCAGTGTCAAACTCTGTCAGGCTATCTTGAAAAAGTGTCGTCAAATGCAAAGCATTGAGCTCTTTGGGTAAAGAGGATTGCCAGAAGTTCGTCCAAGGCCGAAGCTTGTCAATCGCAATGGAAATGTAGATCCAAAGCGCTGTGCGAACACGCTTCACTCGATCAATGAAGTCAGCTTTGGCAGAATTCGGAGCTGTTATGTCAGCCTGGCAGAGAGAGGATTATTAGTGGGAGACTGGGAGAAATTGATGAAATTGAAATGAAAAAAAAAAAAAAAAAGAAAAAAAAATAATAACAAGAATTGGGCGGAGAGGGCTCTGTGAACATACCTTCCAGGTGTTGATTGACAGCGCGATTAAAACGAGCATCATACACAAGACGTATTTTTCCCGGCCTTCAGAAATCTTTCCGCCATTATTGGCCGCAGATTGCAAGAAGCGGAACAAGCAGAGCTCGACATATCGGCGGCTGAACCAAGTCAGCGACTTGACAGTTTCCTCGATGAAGGTCTCGCTAGTGTGCTCAATATTTGCAGGTAATAGGCGACGGAGAATTGGAAGTCCGTAATCGAAAGAGGTGGCTCCGGGGCTTCCCGAGAGACTGCAAAACAAGCAAGCGGTGCGCTTATGTTCAAAGTCAGTTCGGCATCATACTCGGGGTATTTTCGAACAACTCACAATCCAATGATCCTTCTCTGGGTCTTGTAGAGCTACTGGGAATGCAACAAGCCTTGCCAAAGATTCAAGTTCGACGAGCTTTTTCTCTGTTTCTCCTAGTTTGAATGCATTTGGTTTTTCAAATACATCCCCAGGGCTTGAGAAGAAAAGGTGCCGAAGTCCGATTGCTCCAAATGCCCATATTAAGTAACATGGTATCTCAAACGGGAAAAGAGTACCAGGAAGAGATATGTTTTCATTTCCAAGCCTGCGCATGAAGTCGAACTGGCTTCTGGCCATCGATTCATCGATACCAAGAATCCCGGACTGGCTTTGGGCAATGCCTGGAGAATAAAGCGTAAAAATACATCAGAATCAGCAAACACTTCTCAGTAGGGAGCCGGCTAGCAACTTACCCACGAAGACGGATCCGGATTCAATGATGTCTAAGAAGTGAGCCTTGATACATGGCCCGCGCCAGACTCTAGAATTGCTTGAAATTGACAGGCAGCCATTACAAGGGATTCCTCCGAAGCACTAGGAAACAACATCCATCAGCAGGGTGCTGGGAATGAACCCAGAAGGGAGTCTAGACCTTAGCGCACCTTGATTCTTGATTTTCGACAACGAATGCACACGCCTCTCTCCCGCGCTTCCTTTTGTGAATTTTTCTGAGCTACAGAAAGGGGTCCACATCTCCCACCCCTCCTAGTAGCCAGTAAGGGTATGCGCTGTCTGGGGAGTGGGTGTTTCTGTGGCATCTCTTGGCTCAACGGTGTGGAATTCCTATGGGGTGCCTCGTCGCTTGCAGTATCCCCTCTTGTGGGCGGATCTAGAACCATTACTGTGTCTGGATCGGGTCGATAGAAGGTTTCCTCTCTTGAGTCAACCATCATCGTTGGGAGGGAGGTGTTTTCTGACCAAGCTTGTTAGTCCTGAGTATAAAAAGGTCGATGACTGGCAAATTTAGACGTACCAAGTTGTTGGGCCACCACCGGTTCTTGAGACAACGTGTCGAGAACCAATGCCGGATCAAAACTGCCCACAGGCGGCTGAAACGCGTGTTCAGGGGTATCACTGTACGTAGCAGTGGGTAGAGGCATGAAGGTAAGGTCAGCATTGTCAATATCAATCGGCTCAGTAGCCAACATCTCCAAATCGAGTGCGTTGATACTTCCCGGCCAGATTTCTCCAGCCTCCGGGAATGTTGGAAAAGGAAAAGGGTCCATTGCCTGCGGGCCCACAAAGTTCATGGGGGCCTCAGGACTCGTTTCCAAAAGAGGACCTTCAAAGGTCGGGACATTCACTGCGCAGAACACCGCCATGTCAGTCTCTAAAGCCTCTACAGGGGGGGGACAACTGTTGACAACGCACAATTATGGTCGAGAGCCATGAAATCTTGCACTACGGTGGAATCGATCTCCTGGGGAAACACCACCTCGGGCAAGTCAAGTGTGGTCGGGTCGAAGTCGGTACTGGGGGAGGGTCCAAGGGGTGGCGGCGGCGCTTCGGTATTGTTAGGGGGGGGTTCGTCGTCTTCGTCAAAAGGGGGGAAAGGGTATTCGGGAACGTTGAAAAAGTCCATCTCATCGAGTCAACGGATTTGATTTCTTAATGATTTCTTGATGATTTCTTAATGATAACTGGGCGAGAAATGCTCTGGAATGAGGGACGAACCTGCTCCTATATACTGCGATGAGGCAGGCTCTGTTCTACGAAGCCGAAGGGCTCTAGCCAATCGCATGCATTATCGGTGAAGCCCAAATTGATCACCTCATACAGAGGGTCCAATCGGAGCGCTGATCGGTAACTGGGGTCAGGCTTGGGCTGCATGACGGTCAGGCTGGCAGGAGGAGTAGCAGTACCTTGAGCAATTGAGTGATTTAATGTGGTTTACATGTACGAGTACTGCACCTCCCTGCCGCCTTCTCTGGGGAATTTGCAAAGAGACCTGTCACCGAGCAGGCAGCAGGTTTTCATGACATGGCTGTGAAATCCAGGTTATCATGAAAGCGGGCCACCGACTACCTGAGCTCCTTGGTTGTCCCGATGAAGCGGGGCCGAAGTTGGACAACTTTCACTCCCCATGGAGAGTTCGACGTCCTTCCACGCTGGTGTTGTCCGAAACACTTAACTTCATGCCGCGGAACGGTTTTGGGATAGCGGGTTGGTTGAACCGTAATAATAATGATAGCAACAGCCTTCTCGAGTCGTGGAATATTAAGAGACAACCCTGGTTGAAATTCCAATCTCTCGTCCTCTAGGCATAACTAAATGTGATTCGACATCACTCTTAAATCATACTAAATCATGATGCTCCACGCTGGTTGTTGATTTTAGGTAGCCGAACATTCATCGTCAGAAGGTATGCTGCATCGCTAAGCCAATCTATCCTCGATTCAACAGCTCCTCTCGCAATAACTTTACAAACGGTGAGATGGCAAGAACTTCCAACCGAGAAGCTCGAGCAGTGGTGACAGTATGATCAGTGGCCAAGTGACCGTGGAGCGCTCAGAAGGTTAGAAAATTGCAATTTTCGTAGCTGATGGGAAGCAAACAGGATTCGATCCCGGGAGCGACCCGTGACAGAGCTTTTTTTTTTTTTTTTAACATATACGCAATATTCATTCTAGGCTTTAGTTTTATCTTTTTTTTTTAATTTCTTCTTGCGAAGATAGATCAAGGCTGGAAGGTTAAACTATATGCTGTTCGGGATCCTCTTCCTGCTGTTTCTCCTGTATGACGAATCCTAGATCGAGATCTTCACTAAAAGATTCCAACTTGGGCTGAACTTTCCCGAGCCGATGGAGTTAATTGAGAGATAGCGACTCTGCCCTGCAATATAACTTTAGATGTATATCGGCTTTCCGAACGACTGAAAATTATAAGTCGCATTCTATTACTACAGGAATGCCGCAACTCCGAACCTTAGTGCCATTAAACATGATAGTCTACCTATCAATACTCTCAGATACCACTACCCATCTACTTTGCCCACCTCGGTTGCTTCGACCCCCGTGAGTTGTTCACTCCATTATCATGACCCGTATCCACATCTTCTCTTGAGATAGTAATAATATTCTCAGCCAACTCAAACCCCCCCTTTACAACAATTAACCTGTGACCGTGTGCGAATGCAACATCTGCCCCTCTGCTTCTGGCTGAAGCTGTTGGCGCATTGACTAAAGCACAATTCAAGCCTTTGTCCGGTTTCCGCCACTCGCTGAGTGCAAAGAAATTTCGCCGGGTATGAGCGGCTAGTGGTGGGGATCGCCCTGGCTCAAGGATGCTGCCGTCGCTAAGAGTTTCAAGGTTCGCGCTGCATATCCACATGTCGTTGTCAAGAAATACCAGAGTAGACGTCTCCACAAGTCCTAACACGGCTGATATCATTGGGGTGATGGTTGAGAGATTTTCCACTGCCAAAGGCTTTGCCACAGATGAGGTAGGGTGGAAGGCCGCAGTCGGTCAAACCGTAAGGCAAAGAGATCCCCCCTTGACATATCGTAACGACTCGATGACTATCTGGGGCCCAGCATGATAAAATAAGACCGGCGGAAGTCGGGATATGTTTGAGAATTGTTGACCCATAGTTTGGTCAATTTTCGAGTCATGGCGGACAGGGGAGCTTGGGACTTCAGCCCGCTGCAACTGTATCCCTTGCTTGGTCGTCAATTCGACATGATCCTCCCAGTTAAAGATGCGAGCAATGTCTCCTGCCGCTATAACGAACCAAGCTTCGTTTTCTGGATGCTGGAATGCTGTCAACTCATGCGCGGATTCAGAGTTACTCTGACCCTGTGACGTAGATTCCTGGTCGCTCGAAGGGTCATACTTTGAGACTTGTCGACCGGACGGCAACTCCCAAAGCAGTGTAACCTTGCGGCTAATAATAAGAATGCGATTTGCAGACTCATTGGCAAGTAGATGCCTCACAACACAGCCTGCTCGTTGATTGAGTAAGATTCGGGAATCAAGTGATTTTGATTGATGCGGATTGAAATCAGCAGCAAGACTTGATGGCGCCACGGGTAGCTCAGCGACAAGTACTTCGTTGAAATCATCGGCGGAAATGACCAAGTTGTGTACTTCCCTAATCACAACTCTGGTGACGGATACTCGTCCAGAATGTTGGTAGAGAACACCGAGGTCCTTGCCGTCTTCTGTCGAGAATAGTGAGACACCTCCGCCTTTCCCTGCAATAATGCACTGCCCATCGCTTGACACGGAAAGCGGGCTAGTGATGTCGGGATCATGTGAGAAGGTAGATATCCCTTCCGTAGTAGGGGCAAGTGTCAGTGCCTTGCTCGCGCTCTGTGACTCGTTGTTCCGGACGAGGGCCGCGGGTGCCCATACTTGGCATTGTCGGCTCTGCATATCCAGAATGCGAAGCCCATCGGGACTGAACGTAATATGACGGATAAAGCCGCCTAGCGTGTTCACTTTGTATATGTTGCCGAGAATAGTCTGGCCAGCGGAGTCTTTGTCGAAGTTGAACACCTTGACTTTTCCATCGCTTCCACCTGTGGTCAAGCTACGACCATCTTGAGAACAGGAGAGTGATAGCGCAAAGACTTTTGATTTCGTGAACACGGATTCCATGGTTAAGTAATCAAATAAGCACAATCGGCCGTCGTTGTATGATACGACTAGAACTGGAATTTCCGGGTTTGGGTTGAATGTCATATCGTTAATACCATTAATCCCCTCAAGAGAACAGGTTCCTAGGAGTTGGAGGTCCGAGACATTCCATATATGAATAGGGTAAATCCGATATCCAACAGCGAGAAGCACTTCATCTGTGGCCGCCATGAAAGCCGCGCGGGAGGGTTGTACTTCTGGAATAGCCTGGGGTGAGTCCAAGGATTCGTTGTGGCTATCGCCCCTTTCGGCCCACGATACCGACTCCTGTCTGCCAGTATCCAAATCCCTTCGTAGGAGTTAGTCAAATTAGCCAAAAAGTCGTTAAGCAATAGCCTCTGTTGGCATTTGGTACTCACCATTTTACAACCTGATACGGTTGGAGCGACCCAAGGAGCTCAGTGTTACTCATGAACGCGAATTGAAGCGGATGTCCCTCGATTGGGAATGAATAGGTCGGCTCTAGAGATCTTAAATTCCAGAACAGGAGATTCTTCGGCCCGCACGACATTAGATACCGATCATCAGGACTGAAAAGCAGGAAACTGATTCTTTCACCATGGGCCGTAGATCTGTTTTGGATAGTATCTCTATCATACAGCCATATTTGGCCAGTAGATGACCCAACAGCAAAATGGCGATTTCCAAGACAAAGAGTGGTTGCTAGTCCTTCCGGAATGTCGATCCTCGAAAGACAGTCATCTCAAGTCCCAGAGGGCATTCCTTTCACAACGAGAGTAGACGAGCGGGAAGCTGATGGCGTGGCTCTCGATATCATTGAATCCGGGGGACAAAGCGCCGGGATCATTGAGTGGATTGATGATGGGCAAGCCAAGAGTTGGGAACGGAATTTTGCCGTAACACGGATCAGGTCAGTCACCCAGGGGTCTATAAGATGGACGGCGGTGTCTGCGGACTCCGTGTGTTCTGCTCTACCAGCCAAATGACCATGTAAATTCATGGCGGTTCTCGTGATTATGCTTAAGTCGTGGCCCTGTGCGACATACTCTATCCAATCGAGTACATGATTCTCGTGGAAAAAGGTACATAGTTCGTCGACCACGTCGCTGTCCGATGAAGAGGATTTGTATAAGTGATCCGAGAAGAAGGTACATGCGTAGTCAACGAGAGATTTGTCAAACTGGTCAGTGGCACCTGAGCCTTAACAAACCCCTTGGACTTGGTGGGGTCTTGGCGTTGTTCCCGAACTGCATTGGCCCAGTCTTTGCAAAGATACCGCAGTACCCGTAAACAGAGATGCGCATGAGCGGACCCTTCGTCAACGGCGAGGTTAGGGGATGGGCAGTCGGAAACGAGGAACTCTCGGGTGGTTTCGTGAATTAAATGTACTTTGTTGTCCTGGTCGACGAACACCCGCTGCCCGCATAAGCTGGGGATGGCCTTGTCTGAACTGCGCAAATTCTGGTTTAAGTCGAGCTTGACGGCACAGCATAACTCGTCTAGCGACAGGGGACGAGAAGCCACGGTAGTCCAGAGGAGAATAGAACGCGCGAGAGCCAGCCTACGTGCGTCTCCTTCAATGGAATGCACCATACGCGAGTACATATCGTGAAGTCCAGCCGGGACTTCATTAAGAACTTCGTTCATAGCCTCTTCAGTCCAGGCATGTTCAAATTCCTGCAAAACAAGACGCAGCCATAGGAATGAGCCGTTGGCCTTCTGAGGGATCTTCTCGCACATTGCTTCTCTATCTTCGTCATGGTCCAAGCGATGCAATTCCGTCAGTTTCGTAGATAGGAACAATCGCATGTCGTCGGAAGTATCCGATTTAGTTAACATGTACCTGTCGACCCGTGGTCCGAGAGATGTTAGACCGCGATCAATGATGTCTAGACTGCGGCTCGTAGCAAATAACCGAAGATCCGTTGGCAATGTAGACAAGAAATTCTCCGTGAACAAGGCACCAACGTTTGTGCATTCGTCGACTCCATCAAGAACCTAGATATGCCGAGATACTGAAGGTACCTTGAAAATACAATCGACGAACAGTTTTCTCCATATGCTCAAGTCGTTTGCCTTATCCATTACCACGCCTTCTCTTTCCAATTGAAGCAATTTTTCCATTACCTCTTGATCCTGGGCGGCCATTTGGAAGGCCAAGGACCGGAAAATGTCGTGAAGATGGGGTTGGCTAGCTTGCCTTATCGCTGTTGTTTCTTTTACATCGTTGCTAGATTCGACCACCAGTGTGCAGTCATGTTAACCTTTTCACGCCAAGAACTATCCCGCCTCTTGGCCTTGGGGTCCTAGGGATTGCTAGCTTTGCAGTTCATAGAATCACTCCGCCCACAGGATTAGCTCCAACTCCTCGGGACCAGGCTAAGCTCCTTACCTATTTAGATAAGTGAGCAGTATAGGGTTATGATTGCCATCGTGTTAATAAAAATCAGGCTGCTACTGAGAGTTCACTACGATGTCAGTAACCTACCTATACAGCCTCAACCTCAAGATGGTAGCTTCGTAGATGATAGATGAACTGGAACCCTGAAGGTGATATGGAAATGATAGTTAATAATGTATCTGCAGAGTTGAATGGATATTGGTACAACTCTGGAGGTTTTTCATTTATATTTCTCAGGTGGCTCGACTCCGAGACGACGATGCATGCTTCCTGATACAACCCGCCAAGAGAGCCCACCAACGTCGCCCCAATGAGAAGCCGCCTGGGCCTTACTATCATGAATCAGCTTCGGTTGGCCGACCATGACATTTTCAAGGAATTCGAGACCACCCCTTACGATAACAACGCCGCTCCCCGCCGCAAAAACGATATCATAGCCACCACCTTTCCGAGGGTTCAACCCGCAGTTTAGAGTTCCATCCCACGTTTGCCATTTGCTCAACGCAAAGAAGTGGCGGCGGGCTTGGGCTTCGGGATGGAGGACCTGGGGCTCTTGGGCTGAACTTGGCACTGATACGAGCTCAGTGGTACAGACCCACAGGTTCATATCGAGAAACACGAGCGTTGACGTTCCGATAAAACCCAAGATACTAAAGACTGCAGGGCAAATGGCCTCAACGTTAGGCTCCTGTATCGATGTTGCGACATGGGACCGCGATTTCGGATTGAACGCCGATGAGGGAAAGACTGTGAGGCATGGCGGCCTGGAGTTATCTGGTCTCTGGAATTCGAGGACGACTCCAGGCCCAGCATGATACGTCGTTCCTATGCGATGAGTGGGGAGGCAACGGGGAAGAAACATGAGTTCTGCCTTTCTTAGAGTTCTGGAGCGATCGAGCTTGATGCCATTACGCGTTGTTTGTTCCTCCCCAGTCTTCCATTCAAACACGCGTGCCCAGTCGCCAATCACCACAACGAACCAGTCCGGGTTGTCTGGGTGTTGAAATGCAGACCGCAGTGGGTTATTACTTTTTGTCGGGTCACCGCTCGGCAGCGAAAGAGGTATTTGGTAGTCAGGTTCTTGGGGCTTCTCGTCCGCATCCGCTAGCTCTATCTTCCACAGCTCTTCTTTGTGATGACCCCTAACCAAAAGCCTTTCACCGCAATGGCTAGGCAGTAACCGGACAATGGCAGAGCAGAAGCGACGTCGGAACACGACCCGGGCCAGTTCGAGGTTTGTCAGGGAGGCTCCATTGCTCCCTGAATCAGGCGGGTCATCGGTAGGAAAACGAACTTCTGCGACAATGACGCCAGCTGCCTGGTCCGCTGATGCGATTATTGTTCCCGATGGTCCTGACTTAAGAAGAGTAATGAAGAAGACTGTGCTGCATTTTCCATGTTTGTATAAGATACCGACCTCTCTGCCATCGGATGCGGAGAAAAGCACAACATTCCCATCACGTCTCCCTGCCGCAATCCATCGACCATCTGGTGAGCAAATTATGGGAGTATTGATAGCTGAAGACCACAATCCGCCAGTGGTAGGTTTATAGATTGCTGTCAACTCTCCCTCTTCTATAGGTGCTCTGGCCCGACTTCGTGTTTCGGTCAAGACCCCCGGTGCCCACACAGAGCAGCGGTATTTCTGCAGATAAAGAACTCGAAGACCATCGGGACTGAACATCAGGCCACTAAAGTGGCCCGCCGAGATGTCAATACTGTGGAGCGGTATTAATGTTCTCCTTCCAGAGAGATCTTCGAAAGTAAAAAGCTGGATACTTCCGGTATGGCAGGCCACAGCTAGATATCGTCCGTTTGGCGACCAAGCAATTTTGCTAGCGACTATATTCCTTCTAGTAGTAACATGGCCTTTCTTTTCGTAATCGAATATGCACAGATGGCCGTGCTGATATGCGACAGCCAGAACTGGGATTCTTGGCGTTGGGTTGAAGGTCATGGCGAGAATTCCGTTATTAGCGACGACATCAAAGCTCGCTACCGGCTGTAGTTGTTCAATATCCAAGACTACAACTGGAAGATTCCTAGATGCTATTGCCAGTAGCATTTCATCTCCTGTAGTCATAAATGCAATAGTACTGAGCAGCGGGTATTTTCTAAGGATGGCCGAAGGGTCGGTGTTGGCACCAGCTCCATCATCGACACTCCAAGATATTGACTCCTGTGTGCCACTTCGTAGGTCCCATTTCATCAATTTATCTGACTGGAATGCACAGAGGATCTCATACGGGCTGATGAAAGCAAGGCACTGAGGCCTTGACTCAAAGCTTGTAGAAGAGATTGGAGTCCCAGAACACACCTCCCAAACAGTGAGCTCTCGTAAGCCTGAGGATGCCAAATACCTGTCATCTTCGCTGAACGCTAGAATTTCGACAATCCCAGAATGCGTCATTGTCAATACCGCCTTTGTAGAGTTGGACTTAAAAATCGAGATATGGCCTGTTGAGAGTCCCACAGCGAAATAGTCCATGCCATGTCCTAACGTACAAGGCCAGCCGGGAGGGAAGCCCAGCTGCACAATAGACTCATCCCAATACATTGGAGAGGCGCCTTTGACAATTAACGGAAAAGACGTCCGATTCCCCATGGAGAATGACTTTGCTATTTGAGATTCCGAGGGACAGAGAGGGGGGATCAGGCAGTGGATGGCAGAAGGACAAGCAAGCAACTGTGAGTGAAATTCGGTTCTGGTATTCTGGATATTGATTGTCCAGTCTCTTATCAGAGCTGCCAGTGGATGTGGATTCGAGTCAGACTTCGAACAGCCTGTTAGATAGTCTCCAATATCCGTTGCGGTTCGAATGATATTCTCCAGATTTCCGGTCCGGGACAGGTGTTCAATCCAAAAGAGTACACTAGTTGTGCTGAAAAAATTACCCAATGCATCCATTAATGCATTGTCTCCTGGATAGGAACGAGAAATGTGATATGAAAAGCGAGTGGTCGCGTAGTCCACAAGGTCCCTGTCCGCCTCCTTCGTCGAAGCCTTAGAAAATCCTCGTCCTCCTTTCTCGCCGCTTAGGCTAGTTTCGGGGAGTTTCAGAACTTTAGGCAAGAGGTACTGAAGGAGAATTGTGGCGATTTGGCTATGAGCTTGGCTCTCCCGAACTGCCAACTCCGATGGGGCAGAATCAGACAAGAGAAAGTCGCGTACGGAGCTATGGATGATATGAACTAGGTTATTAGAATCCACGAAAAGGAGATGGCCGCAAATATCCGGGACAGACTTCTCCATAGCCAGCAAAGTTTGGCCAAGCTCGAGCTTAACGGCGGTTTTGATTTCGTCTAAAGAGAGTGGTCGTGAGGCCAGAGAAACCCAACTTAATATCGTCTTGGCCAAGGAGGCTCTGACTTTGTGGGCTGCGATCGACCGTGCTATCTCGGAGTGGACGCCATAGAGACCGACCGACACTTCACTTAGAACCTCGTCAATAGCCTCCACTGACCAAGTATGTTCTAAGCGTTCAAGGACGAGCTTGATCCATAAAAACGAGCCTGCGGAACTGCAGAGAATCTTCTGAGACAACACGTCACGGTCATCCGCACGGGTGAAACGAATCAGTTTATCGTCCAGGAAAAGTTTCATGTCCGAAGCCGTATCGGTCTCCGATAACGTGTATAGATGGACACGCGGCTCAAGGGAGGACAAGCCGCGTTTAATTTCCTCTGATGGGCGACTAGTCACAAAGACGTGAATTGTAGGTGGAAGTTGCGCGAAAAGGTCCTTGGCAAAGAGATCTCGAAAATCCAAGCAGTGACCGAAGTCATCCAATATCCAGAAATGATCTTTGATAGATGGTTCTTTAAAAATCCCATCGACGAAAAGGGATTTCCAGACACTTAGAACGTTGCTTCTATCCCAGGATACCGTGCTAGCGACTACCGTTTTAAGCTGAGAGGCAACCGAGTCATCTTGCATAGCCATCTGAAGAGCGATAGATCGAAGGCAATGGCTTAGAGTTGAAGTCGCGTCCGTCGACTTAAAGAAGTAATAGCTGCAACGCCTGCCCCTAGATGCCAGTGTTCCCGCCACATGGCTCGCTATCACTGATTTACCAGTTGTGGGCCTTCCCATAATCCAGAAAATGGTAGGTCCCTTGTTAGAGCTCCATGACTCGAAAGCTGGTCGTGTCGTGAACCAGTTGCAAGTCCCCGGTGCTTTAAGTTTTTCAAGTCTTTCCGGGTCATGATCGTGATCTGCGCCGATATCAAGAAATTCTCTTAAGCTAGACAAGTCTGTGGCTGGTAGAGGTTCTGTGATCAATTCGACAGCCGCACCAAGAGCGTTCCGTAGCATGATGTAGTTGGGGTCTTCAGGGCTCTCGAATTTGCACACATGACGATGATCAGCTCCCATTGCCGCAATTTCCTCGTTGTCGTAACCCAAGGTTGAAGAGTGCTTGTCAACCACAAGTTTATTAAACAGCCCGGCCTTCATGGGAAGAGTCTCGTAGAACGACCACAACTTGAGCCTTGGTGCATAATGGCGAAATGCATCATTGATCAACGACAACATTGTCGAATCCGGAGTAAGATCAGAGACGAAAGGTTTCCTTGCCCAGGCTACTAGGAGTATATTCTTCAATATCCCAGCCAAGTCGGATCCATGATGTGGAGTTCCTAGGAAGATGATGGAGTGTATTCGATTGGCAAGGCGCTGATGAATTTCGCTTTGCCGAGCAAGGATATATGTTTGCTTAGCGACACATCCGCCCATACTATGGCCGACGAGGATGATACGGCTAGCATCCTTTCGTATAATGGGCTCATTTTGCAAGGAGCTTAACAAAGACAGAGCAAAGTCATGGATATCCAAAACGCTCGGAGCCTTTTTGTCCCAGTCCGCGTTATAACCGAATGTGTGAATCCTTGAGCTGGTGATGAATTTGGGATCCGCTGGCAGCCATGACTGAGGCCAGAAGTGATATTTATCATCAGAATATGCCCAGGTCTTACGGCTTCCTCCGCCAAGACCATGAACAAAGACGATGTCTACCTTTACAGATGGACCTGGGGCATGGAGGGTGATCAGTCCTATAGGCCCTTTCTTGTTCTTAGATGGATTGAGACGAGACAGATTTCTTCCCGTAGAGAAGAATCTCGCTGATTTGGAGGTAGATCGCGAAAGAAGCGACCTGAAAGACCCCCGTCGGTGCTCCTGTGGATACAACCCGGTTAGAAGTCTTAGAATAGTAGATGTATTCCACCGTCTGAAGGGTGTAAGTGAAATATATACCTCATCCATGGGTGCAATGTCTTTGCTCTCGACCGAACAATATTATCAGGATGGTGCCATTTCCTGGGCTTCGATCAACGTCGAAGGCGGGGAGCAGGTTCTGTTGGGACCCTGCAGGTAGAAAGGGGGTCTGGACTGCCTGGTCATGCAATTGGCCAGACTGCCAGGGAACTCGTGTAACGCAGCCCAACACTGCCACAAATTGGCGACAGATGATAAGACCCGTTGTAGGATTGATTCTTTGTGTTGCCACCTGTAATAAGACCATGTACGAAGTAGTTCCCGACAGAAGCTAAACACCGCTTTTACAGTACACCGCCTATAAAGAAATGTAGCGCTCTGACAGGTCCATTATCTGCAATACACTGCCTCCTGCACTATCTCAGTATTTGGAAAATTTTTGAGGCGGATGCAGCTCTCCTCGCGCATAAGCTAAGCCACCCGCCCTGGAATAAACATAACCCCACCCCTCGCTGCCTCGCGGACTCTCGTTGCGGTCAAGGTATTAATATGCTGCCCAACCTCTTAAAACTGATCAATGTTTCTAAAGAATCCACCCAGTGTTTAGTCAATTCGTGGTACACCTAGCAGTGAACATGTCTCCAAGGTCGCGAAACCGTCAGCAGAATCGTACAAACGTCCGTGCTCCGCCGAGAGCAAGAGCAACGCAACCAGCAACCGGTTGGTGGCTATCGAGCTGGGGAGGATCCACTCAACCGCGGCGTACCCGGCGTCAGGATCCCGAAAACAGCGGCGGACAGGCAAGTCGTCCAGTGAGGCACCCTCGTCCTTGCAAGTATTTCCATGAGCAGTATTATTTACATGGCTAAATCGAATCTAGCCCACATCTCGAAATATACAATGGAGGACTCTCTTCAACTGCAGTGATTCAAGGCTTGGTGTCGTCACTGTCGTGGTCTCGGTGTTAGCCCTGATCGCCGCCATTGTATTCTTCCTCGCCCAGTGGTTCAAGCCTGAGCCCCAGGAACGGTATTTGAAGGCTATAGCCGAGGAAACTACCTTTCAGAGCAAGTTGCAGCAGAGGGCGCACTGCCTCCAAATGATGGTGCGCCAATATCATGGGATCAGCGGATAAGCACTAGAGAAGAACTAAGGTCTCCGTAGCATCTTGAAACTCCAGAATGGGCGGAAAATTGCAGGGAGCTCCTCATGGAGCCCTTTCCGACCAGAGACGGTTACCTCGCCAGCCTCGGCCGCATGTTTGATCCTCGACCTGCACGTATTCTCGTCCCACAGCTTCTTCAAATGTTTTGGACCGGAATCACCAGCACGTGGTTGGCTACCGCCTTACTGTTGGGGCTTTCAATACTGATCTTCTCACGATCTCGAAGGGCCAATGGACGTGCTCCGTCTATTCCTCTCCAACCTGCGTTTGGGGCCCAAGCCAATGGTGAATTTGACAGAGATCCACACTCGACGGCATCTCTACCAACCGCGGCAACCACCGCTACAGAAGATTGTGCACCGAGGCCTGTCGCACAGCCGGAAAGTTCGGAGTCGACCTCAATAATGACCCGGAGGATTACTTCGGCCCGAGATTCCTCTCAACAACTAACTTCAATGCGGTTAGCAGGCCTGGAAGGTAGTCGGACCGCATCCCAAACAACAAGCAACACAAGAATAAGATCCACAAGCTCAACTGTACCGTCGACCCCAACGCCAGCCCTGAGGACTATTCCATTCGATGCAATTCGCCGCGATCCCGCGCTACCGCAGTGCACGAAACGAGAAAGTCGTCAGGTTGACTCTCGAGCTATCAAGGACGACACCAACCTGAGAACAACGTCCCCGACGCCAGTCCAAAATGCCGCCCCATCTAAAACTAGCCCTGCTCCTCCCGTTCCATAACAGTCGCAGTCTACGGAAGAAAGCAGCAGCAGAATTATGTCCCGAACCGCAAGCTACACCCCAGACTCCTACGGCTCCATCCATGATAACCTCTCACATTTCATATTTCACCCGGCTCTATAAATCGGGTAATGGGTCGGATGACTTGCCCCATGACGCTACATATTTTTGTGTAAGTAGCATTACCCGCCCTAGTGACTCGGAGAGCTGTCTAGCGTTTATTCAGTCCCCGAGGCTTCTAATTCTCGGAGATTAACTGAGTCCTTTATAGTGCTATTGCGGCTCTGGCCCCAATTCGATGCGTCTGGATCCTAGCTGTATTAATTGCGGTCATCCTCGCTGTAAAGGATGCACAGTTGAGGGTAGCCCTGATGGTAGGCTCTCTACAGTCACAGCGAATACGAAAATGAGATAGGATCTTGTAAAGCGGTCCGACGGGAGGCAGCGCAGAGAGCCCTAGATTCAATATCCCAAAGCTTTCGTGATGCCAGGGTATTATCACTGGTGGGAATAGAGGCGCAAGCTACAGCAGCTCAGCTGGAATGTTCTGGGTAGCCAATTTAGAGTTGACTGTAGAGGTTTGAAATTAAAGGCCAGGGGGTCCTGCCTAACCTAGCACTGCCTCGGACCTGTCTCTTATTGACTAGCGGAATCTAGTTAAAGTTATTGTCAAGCGTAGCGGGAAAGATTTTCATAAATACGTAAGGTTGGATGCCATATGTAAGTCAACTACGCGTGATATCCCATTCAGAAAGTGGGATCCCCATCTACATGGACATTCCGTTTTTCTATGAGGAAGAGATGCGCCTCTAGTCCTCAATTATTTAGTATGTCCTGTTGAGGTACGGTTCGTATTCGGCTGTACTTCGAAGAGTCGAAGACATGCTTAGCACGAGCCTGTTTCGTGTTTCCAGATCTCCGTGGCATGGCCTCATCACCTAATATCTGCACAACCGCTCACATCCTATCATTATGCCCTGCCGCCTTAGAATCACAGACGATGAGGTGGAAGCTCGACAGCAGGCGTGCTTGGGAGCATCCTACGTCTCAGGCGCACCGGAGTAGGTAGGTGCACCATGCGGCCTTGCTGTCCATGCCGACGTCGGTGTTACGGCAGCCATGGACCCTCACTCTAGTGTCAGCAGGGCCCAAATTGGTCTACTAAGTATCTCCAGGGCAAATCCTCGGTGTCAAAGGCCAACGGTTTAATGTTTACGCAGCTAGCTGAAGAGTGTTGGGGTGAATCAAGAGTGAACGGCATCCATGCTTGATCCTTGAGGCATCGATGTCAAGAGAAAGGCCGGGGGGTTTGGGGGGTGGGGGGAGGGGGGAGGGGTTTGAACCTCTACATACCAGCGGGCGCGTAAACTAAAAATGGTTTTGAAGTCTCAATGGCTTCGATGCGTCTAGGAACCCACTTTTTACTCAAAAGATATCCGGCCGCTCAGTTAAACGATAGCAAGCCAGGCAATCCAGTCCCCCATCCCCACCCATTCACGGCTGTTTGTGAGGAAGAGGAGGTTGTACTACCTTAGATTAGCTGTTATCACCGCACAGGTTTACGTCCGTTTGGTTTAGATGTACTGTCTCATCATGCAGAAACCCGTCTCCAGCTACAAGTGACGCGGATGGAGTAACATTTCAGGGACCCCACGTCACAATTCTGTCGACTAATGGTTGGCATTGCATTTCATAATATTATCTATTTTTTTCTTTTTTTTTTCAATATTCAGCTTGGGCTTCGGTGTGGGGGATATCGCGGTCAGAACCCGTGGCTCCGGGGTCCGGGGGCCGGAAGCGAGCCTAAATTGAGCCAGTGAAGTCCGCGGGGAAACGTTCAAACATACCTCGTAGATGAAGGACAATTAATCCTCCCACTCAAAACCAACCGCCCCCCCCCCCCCCCCCCCCCTTTCCCGAAGTGGTTGTATATGAGCAAGTTTCCGCAAGTTTTGCAAAACACCCGCCCTCATTGGGCGCCCCGAGCAAATAAATATGCCACATCGCAGACCTCCTACCACACCTTTCCACTCCTACCCTTGGGGCAAGGAAAGTGAAGTCAGGGTATTTCAGGGTATTTAACAATAAATGGGTGTCGGCATGGAAGACTCAGGTCTCGTCTTCTTCCTCTCCTCAATGCCATCACCAAACCTGCTCCCTTCGAAGTGACTCGCAATGCGTCCCTCTTCGGCATTTGTCCTCCCAAGCCTATCCGGCGTGGCCGCCGGTGCTTTTGCTGGCATGGGCGGCGCGATCCAAGAGCCGGTGTGTGCCTACGCCTGCCGCAGTGTCATCTCTTCCTCCCAGCTTGCTTGCACCCCGCCAATGGACCATTCGCATGGTTCAAGCCATACCGACATGACGTCTCCAGAATGCCGTGGAAGCGACACGGCTTTTCTAACCACATTGGCCTACTGCATCGCTTCCAGGTGTCCTGACGTGCCATTCTGGCAGTTGGAACGTTACTGGGCCGCCCAAGTCAGTGGTGATCCTACGGTCCAAGCTAAGTGGGACTACCATTCGGCTCTGGAACAAGTAACCACGCCCCCGAATGTTACCTACAAAGCGGGCACCATGCTCAATTCCACCATGCTGGTTTCGCAAGAGTCGTGGGACATTTATAATACATTTATCCCCGTTTTGGATGGCGGCTCTGTTCTCATGTACCGATATGCGTATGGATCACTCCCTCCCTTCTCTCTCCCCATAGCCCATAAGTTGCGGTTTTGACCCGCTCTTTATGCTTCTGATACCATGTGCTGACGTCCCTCGATCTTAGACTTATAATTGTGGTCGTCGGTTTCGCCACTCCCATCGCCATCACACTCATTTCCCGTCTTCCCTTCATGTCCGGCTTCGTCGACCTTGTCAATCCCTACCTGGTATGGCCGTCCATCATCGGCCGTTATCATGTACGGCCACTGCCTTGGCTCCTAGGAAATCCGCCGACGATGGGACAGGCCTTGTACATTGTCGGGTTCTTCATCCTGAACCTCGTGCTCTCCTTCGTCGGCTACGAATCCGCCCAGCCCCACCCATGGGGATACAACCGCCGAGGCGAGATCTTGGCATACGCTGGATACCGCACCGGAGAGTTTGCCTTTGCGCTCCTGCCGTTGACAATTCTCTTCTCCGGTCGAAATAATATCCTCCTCTGGTTGACGAACTGGTCTCACTCGACTTACCTGCTCCTCCACCGTTGGATAGCCCGTCTCTTTGCTCTACATACCATCCTCCACTCCGTCTTCCTCCTCGCAGCACGAATCCAAACGGGGACTTACTCGACAGATAAAAACCTACCCTACTGGCAATGGGGAATCGTAGGGACTGTCTTCGTCAGCGCCATGCTCGTTTTTGCCGTCCTCTGGTTCCGCCGCTTAAGCTACGAGGTATTTCTCATCACTCATATCATCATGGCCGTATTTGTCGTCGTCGGAAGTTGGTACCACTTGATTCTCCGATTCGGCTACCGCGGAGATCACGAATATTGGCTCTACGCTGCCGCTGCTGTTTGGGGCTTCGAACGGATTCTCAGAGTCCTCCGCATGGTAAAGAATGGTGTCTGCAGGGCCACCGTAACAGAAGTTGGCCCGAACCACGTCCGCGTCGACATCACAGGAGCTCGGTTCAGCGGTAAACCCGGATACCACGGATACATCTACTTCCCGACAGTGAATCGCCTTCGCCCGTGGGAAAACCATCCCTTTTCCACAAACTCCACGGGCCTTCTACGCTCTTACAAAACATCTTCCTTGAGCAACTCGCCGATCCATTCGTCCGATAAACACGAGCACGAGACCGCAATCAAGACTTCCGAAGTCCGTCCCATGGACGGCTTAATTACCAGTGATGGGATTACCCTCTACATCCGCAAATCCACGGGCATGACTCGCTCGCTACGCAAAGCCGCTAGCATCCCAGTCCTTCTCGATGGACCTTATCTCAACAACCGACCCGATGCCATCCTAGACTGTGACCGTATGCTACTTATCGGCGGTGGTATTGGTATCACAGGGCTCTTAGCCTTCCTTTCGTCCCATAGAAATGTAAAGCTTGCCTGGAGTGTGAACGAGACTGCCCAAGCAGTCGCCGAAGACTTGAGTCCAGTTCTTGAGAGTATCGCGGATAGGGAGATTCGAATCGGCGACAGGTTGAATGTAGAGGCACTTCTCAGACAAGAAATTGCGACGGGGTATAAGAGGGTTGGAGTGGTGGTTTGTGGACCAGGTGGGCTTTGCGATGATGTACGTGCTCTCGTGTCGAGACTTGGAAGGCACGAGAAGACGGTATTTGAGCTGGAAGTTGATGCTTTTTCTTGGTGAGGGAGGAGACGGATACAAGGTTCTTCCTGCTGGTTTTCCTAGGATGCTGCCTCTTTGTCAAATTGTTTTGGGATGAAAATTATATCAACTATCGCTAAGTAACGTGTACTAGAACTGCTTGAGTCCTTTCGCGCACCGAAGCACTGCTTCACTTGGGATGTGTTGAGTGACCAAGGCGGAACTAGTCACCTTCTCCCACAGCCCGACAAGGCTCGGTCGAGTACACAGTGATCCCATGTCAATAGTCTAGATGCAGGTCTATCCACCAACTGGTCCTTGACGAGGATGGACTGGGTAAATTAGACTGGGAATTGGGGTTGGATCTGTTTTGATACATTAGGGGATGAGCGACAAGGCTAAGGTCGCGCAAAATGAGTGAGGGAGGCTTCGAGTTTGACCATGGTGAATGGCCGGCTTTTTCAAAAGGAATGTGTTTTATGGTATTGAATAGCGAGAGAAACCCCATCATAGAGCGAAAGCCGAAGGGAGGGGGTTTTTTTTCTGTCCATTCTAATATATTCCGAGGGCGGCCTCGCGCGTTAATAAGTGATAAGTATGAACCTCGCCTGGTGGAGTCAGAATTGGTCAAGAAATTAAAATTCTCTCTCGGACCTCACTCAGATAATCCATCAAACAAGTTTCGCAAAGGGGGGCTACGACAAGCTGCTCGAGAAAATAAGCTCAACTTGCTCAAGAATGCTTGGCGAGTGCCAGCCTCTAATGGTTCACTTGGAAATGTGACCGATGGATGCCGGTCCCGTAATCCCCAGGTTGCTGGAGCACCCAACTTCGGTGACGCATGAGCACGAGGCGTTGATTGTGATCGTATAGTGTACCTCGTAATGAAAAAATACGATAACCTGGTCTACAAAGACTCTCATAGCTCCTGATATGATACCGTCCACGTACGGCTTGATACCCCATTAGTGCTCGCCTGCAGTGACCACAGTGACCAACTTGGCTCTAACACTGAGCTTCCTGGTCCTGCTTGCTACCTTGCAGGCGTGCGATGGGTACATGTATTCCGGAGGGGGGGCACCCTTGAGCAACATTGCCCAATACGAGGTGCTAAAGATGCGTGGATTGAGCGTATTTGGATACATTTAGAATGAGAATTTTACGCTTGAGCCTTTTTTCCATGCCGTTTATAGAACAGACAAGGTAGTGTTGCAGCGCAGTCGGTGCAGCAGGGCATTTATTCCCAATAACCGTCTTGGATACAGTAGCCATATACGCCAGCTGTAGATTGGGTGAGGCCAAGGCCCTGTCGGGTTCATTTAATCCGTCCTCGTACATGAAGAGTATACATGATGAGGGGTTACAACTTACCAGCATCCCTCATGTAGGTCATTAAAACACAGATGCACTGGCAAAAGGACCATGGCCGGTGGGTTTGTTCATCTCAGCGACCGTGTTCTCCCGCGGATAGCGTGCGTATGGGTAATATTTTCTATATATAGACTAGAGAAACGTTTGGCCGACATTCTGTAGACACTTTATCTGCAGCGGCCTTCTCGAGTGTTCATTTCGGACAAGAAGAAAGCATGAGTGAACATCACGGACCAACCGTTCCAGCAGGCGGAGAATGGGGGCGGAACGAGCAAAATGCCGGGTTTCCTTACCATACCTTGACAAGATTACTCGAGTTCACAAACGAGGACGAAGAGTTTTGGTGGCGAGCCACCGCTGAGTCCCTCGGTCATCTATTATCAACATGCCGCTACGCTAGCGAAGACATCCTTGCCTACCTCCGCTGGTACCATCGTTTCATAGTCCCAGCACTAAGTTCGTGTCCAAGGCCCGGAAAAGAGTCACAATTCGCACCATGTCCCGTTTTTGACGGCTCCTCCTGCGAGCACAGCATAAATTGGAAAGAGTTCAGCGACAGTCGCACCGTTAGGTTCACCATCGAAGCAACCGGGCACCAGGCGGGGACCGCAGCGGACCCGTTTAATCAGGAGGAAACAAAGAGTCTCTTGAGGAAAATGGCGCAAGAGGTCCCCGGCATGGATTTAAAACATTTCGAAATCTTTGTGGATGAGTTCTTCTTCTCGAGCGGCACGGCCGAAGCGTTGATCCCTAAAATCCCCGCAGGGACTCCGCTGTCGCAGGTCTGGGTGGCGTTCGATCTACTTCGCCGGAAGATAATGGCGAAAGTCTATTTTATGCCCATTCTGAAATGGATTCAAACGGGAATCCCAACTAGAGTATTAGTCTCAAGGGCAGCGCAAAAGTGCAACGGCGAATACGGCACTTACGACGCCTCGATGCAGTTACTCGACAGTTACCTGGACTCGTTCGTACCCGGAAGTGGCCCGGTCGTGGAGATGGTCGCTATAGACTGTATCGACTCTCCAGACTCTCGAGTCAAAGTCTATCTGCGAACAGACGCCAACACTCTCGCCAAAGCCAAGAACTTATATACTCTCGGCGGCCGACTCTCTGGAGACGCCATTAATGCTGGTCTTGAAGCGTTGACTGAGCTATGGCCGATTCTTTTCCACTTGGAAGGTAACGACTTCGAAAACGAAGAGGTGTTCCCCAAAGGATCGTACTGTGGCTGTGCAGTAGAGATGAAGGCTGGCCATCCGGAGCCCGGGACAAAGATTCATATCCCGGTGAGGAAGATTAACGGCACAGACGCGCAGCTCTGCCAGTCGCTATCGGCTTGGTTTGCAAGACGGGGCCATAGGGACTTTGCTGCGACGTACGAGGAGAACTTGAGGGCGGCCTTGTAAGTTGTCCGAAGACCCCGTCCTAACGTTTGCTAACCCGCTACAGTCCTGATCATGACTTCGACACAACGAATGGAACGCACACATTCGTTTCGTTTACATATGCGAAGAAAACTGGTGTGTATATGACCATGTATTACTCGACCAAGATCTTTGGTGTTCAAATGAAGAAGGATTATTGGAAAGGCTACGACAACCTGTGGAGTGTGGTAGCCGATAGCCGTATCCCGAGGCGTGATTGATTGTGATCGGTTTTTCAGGGCTGGGAGTGTGTCGCTAGTTACATGGTATTTTATTCGAGTTTCTTCATTCTCTTTTCTTGTCATATCAATAGGACTACACGTCGTCAAGACGGCCTCTCCCCTGTTCCCCAGAGGCGTAGGTAGGCCATCTCGCAGGACCATAGCATCATAACTCAAGCTTCCTCAGCTTAACATAGCAATCCCTTGGCACCTCAGTCGCGCGATCCACTACTTCAAAGTTATTTAGTTGCTCTCCCATCTCCCGAAACTCAAAGCTCCAGACCAGCATTGTCAGCGCGACGCTCATCTCGAGGTACGCTAGTCTCCGACCAAAACATGCCCGCGGACCAGCTCCGAAGGGCAGGTTTGGACCCGCCTTTGGATTGAACACCTCCCCTTTGTCCTTCTTCTCAAGCCACCGCTCGGGTAAAAATTCTGCAATGTCTCCGGCCTGCCAAACCCCGAACCTGTCCTTGCCGAGCCTTCCGCTGTCCGACCGCCGTTGCTCGTCAATCTCAAAGGCCTGTTGCATGTAGCTCTGCCCATTAGAGAGGAAGAATACTTGCGTGCCTCTGGGAATAGAGTAGCCTAGGATTTGCGTGTCAACGAGAGCTTCGCGCAAGACGACTGGCACGATATGGCTGTGGCGGAATATTTCTTCCGTGACGGCTTCAAGGTATGGTATCTGTGTCTCGGTTATTTCAGAAACAGTGGGGAGGCGCTTCCCGGAGCGGGCCGAGGCATGGGTTGCGTGCAAATCGTCACGGAGACGGGATTGCACGCGCTGATATCGTGCTAGATATTTCACGGACCAAGCGATGGTGGTGAAAGTAGTGTCGTGTCCTCCGACGATGAAACCGAATAGCTAATAATCATAAATGAGCCCGTTAGCGACTTGGTTTATCTTGAAATAACTCTCCAGTCTTCCACACAGAGAGGCGGCCACTCACCTCGTCATAGATTGCCCTCTTATGGAAATCGGGTTTCCTACCGCCTCTCCTAGCACCATCCATCTCCCGGAGCAGTATTTGATCAACTGCACACCTCGGTTTCATTTTCTCTGCTCCGTCCCGACTTTCTGTTCTCCTGAGCCCGCGCTGGATGCTCTCCCCGATCAGTTTCCTCTTAAGGCTCAGCGCTCGTCTAGATCGAGGTTTGTGAAGATAGAGCCAATTTGTAACGCTCGGAAGCGGCGACTGAAATGCGATGCCGATACTGTTGATAAGATAGACACACGCCTCTAGTTCCGGATCCAGCGGCAAGCTCGAGAATGAGAACGTCCCACCTTGTTGATGGTTGCTTGTCTGTTCGGTGTGGATTTTTATATCGGCGATTTGTTTCGTGAGCATGAACTTTTCTCGGGGAAAATCGAACACGACGGCCATAGTAATATCCAGCGCGACCATGAACACATCCAAGTCGGCTCTGAATGGCGCCCCATCTGCGTATCTGGTCTTCAGGGACCACAGCTCCACAAGCGAAGCCAGGTGCTCGTAAACCTCAGGCGCGGACACCTACGTACAACATCTTCATGAGTATGAATCCCCGCTGAAACCACTCCAGAAACCACTAACCTCGTTTAGAAAAACAGGTGTCATGAGATCCCTCACCAGCTGCTTGTTATGTCGAAACTGCGGATCCGCCGACTTCATATTGATATGGCTCGATGGCATTACGCCACCGAAACTATCCGTCGTTAAGCTACTCCGATCGAACTCTTTCGTGCGACGCGTCATGATGTCGTAGGCTTCCGTGAAGTCGCTTACGAGCACCCAGGGTTTGCCAAACGGGGCCACGAACACCTGGACGATGGGTGAGCTGTGGATCGTGAATTGGTCTCGGAGCCATGAGCGCATGCGTCCAGCCTTTTTGAGGTCTGGATTGTCGCCGGTAATTCGGTTCGCAGACCGTCGGTTGTAGGGGATTCCGGGTATGGGTTTGGGTAGTAGAAGCCATCGGAAAATAAGGGAGAGAAGTAAGAGCACGAAGGAGAGAACAACTATCACGTTTGTTGGGAGCATCTCAAATGTAAGGACAGAAAGACACCTGTGAGCAGAAAAAAAATTATGCCTAAGCTGGCTTCCATAGAAAGAGGAGACACTAGCTGCCAGGACCAGTGCTACTGAAAATGGAGCACCAGTACGCAAATATTGGTGCCGCAGGACGAGCAGAAGCTGGTCGAATTGCGCAAGGCAGGAGAATGATTGTCTACTCATACAACAGGGCAATCATCCAGCCGGGAGCCGTGCACGCTGTTCCGTTGAGCAAGAAATAACACGTAATAGACATATAGGGACGGAGTCACTATTTCGTACAGCGTACAGATCGTGAAAACATACATTGATGTTACTTTTCAGCCAGGCCTACGCGTCTCTCACGAATTAGTATAAGTAGACACTGTTATGTCTAGTCCTGCAATCCAAGTTCCCTTCCTACAACACATCCTAGCATTCTACCCCCGCACACACCGTCTCTGGGGGAATATGTCGACCAATCCGATGCCATACTTCTCCGTGGCCACCATCAAGGTCAACCCGGACAAGGTCGACGAGGTAGCCCCCCCCTCTTTTCATGCCGGGTGATTGAGCAAATTTCTGACATCTTCTCCAAAGGTGATTGCATGCTTTGAAGAAATCATCAATGCAACCAAGCAAAACGAGCCGGGAACTGAAATATACCGGTACTTCAGGAAGAAGGGATCAAATGAGTTTGTTTGGATTTCAAAGTAAGTATCTCGGCAGATAGCCCCTGCAGTCTCTACCTCAGATGTACTGACCCCTGATTATCAAAGGTTCGAGAGCTACGAAGCTTATAAGCAACACATGAACTCGGCACACCTGCGGGACTGGCTCGAGAAGTATCCGGATGATCCAAAGCATTCAAACCTCTATGTCGAGGATTGGGTATTCCATGACCAAGATGAGGGATTGGCTGGTGGCTTTGAGCGGGTCTGACGGACGCGGGAGTGCCTGTTCCATCCCGTGCCGTGCGTGGGGTTGAGGGTGGAGCAGATTAAAATTAAACCCTGATCGCTCCCGTTAATATCAGGCCGTGCCACCTATTACCTCGCATGTAGACATTGCAGAGCGCGTTCGACGACACTACTCTACATGCGAGCTCATCTTCGGGTTGGTGGCTTCGCCAGATTGCATAAGGAGAGAGAAATGGCAGGCTAGAAGCGTTATGGCTGGAGATATTGGGAGAAAATACGAAATGAGCATGTTATTATGGGATATTATTGCAGACGCAAGGACAAGTTTAGGGCCAATTCAGACGCCCAAAAGAACCTTCTCACCCACCGCGGATTCCGTGCCCATGCGGCCCCAGCTGCTTTGTACTACACGACATCACATTTTCCGATTTCCCCGAGCTCTGCCCCTGCCACTCCCGAATTCTTCACGTCGGCTAGCAGAAGGCGGAGTAGATACCATTACTCTTTCCTTAGCTTCGATTTAGGGGTGTCGATGTCTCGAACTGGAGTGTATTCCTTCAGACAGTAAAAGAGAAATACTTCGTACTTGCCCATAAACCACACGTCACATTCTGGCCTCTTTCCCGAAAGGCAATTGGAGGCAACATAGACTCTCAGTAGAATACAAAAGCTCGAACCTCGATACTGCGCCTCGGAATACCCGATCCAGCCTGGCCCAGATCAAATGCACAATGAGGGACAGCCAGCTCTTGGCCCTTTTCCGAATCATACGCATTAAAAATGGCAACTTCGGAATCCAGCTGGTCTGGTATCCAGTACCACTTGTGATTCGGGCTGTGGTAGACCTGGAAGACTTCATTGGCCACGGTGGGGAAGACTTCGTCGACGATGTAGAGATCCTTGTCACGATCGACACTCTTGGGGTCGCAGTAAGCCATGGGAAAGTCCCGGCAGGGACCAGTAAGGGGTTTCCATATACTACAATGAGGGAATCAGCAATGACGCGAGAAGGGGAGGGGGAGAAGAAGGGTTTGTGAATCGTGTATACTTGATAACTTGGTACCGTCGGCTCATAAGCCTCTCTCTATCCTCCCCAAAGTACCTGTCCAGTCTCCCATCGAGTTCCGCCGCGGTATAGTCTTCCATTCATCAACGACTAAATTTGGGAGTACCAGAATGAGAGGGTAACTCACCTATATGCGCGGACAATGACGGCTGCGACGCCTCGTCGTTTTTCTCGCCCGGATTTCTCCTCGGA
Source organism: Scedosporium dehoogii (assembly GCA_002812735.1). NCBI lineage: Eukaryota > Fungi > Ascomycota > Sordariomycetes > Microascales > Microascaceae > Scedosporium > Scedosporium dehoogii. The sequence goes on along the minus strand of PGIR01000047.1, from coordinate 100,400 downwards.
AAGGACGCCGCGCGCTTTCTCAGCATCCAGTCGAAGACTACCACGTCCTCGGCACCGAGGGCCGTGCAGAGGCAGCTATGGAGCTCAGGGAGAAATTCCTTGTCGATCCACTCGTCGTCGTCAAAGTTCTCCGGCGTCATCTGGCTGCTATCTATCGTGGCCATAGTGATACCGTGCTCCGACCAGCTCAACCCCGCCGTTCTTAGGTTGTGTATTTTGATCCCCGAGCGAGCTTTGATAGTGAAGTTGTTTTGGGGGAAGCCCGGTGGAGCTGTATAGTGAAGGATGTAGCCCTTTTCATCGGGGTTGGCGTGGTCGCTCTTTTCGACGTATCTGATGGCGGCTGTAAGTGCGTCTGCCATTGTGCAATCCAGAGCTTTAGATATAGGCTTTCTGTCTGCTCAGGAGATGTGCGAGAGGGAAGAAAATCGAGACTCCTAGTCTGCACCTAGTCAAGAGATAAATGTATTTGAACAAAAAACGTGGTCTTGATCGGGAAATATGGGTGGATAGGTAACTTCCAGGACTCGGTATTTCCGCCACTCATGTGTACCTTCTGCATGAATGCCTACATGCAAACCTCTCAGAAGAAGGTGGTTGCAAACATTGAAGCACTCAAAGACTGCGTGCATTCGAGAGATTTATCTGCTGCATTATATACACCCTTTCAATGCCGTCCGCAGTTATTGAAGACGGCAACCACCCACACACACAATAGTAGAGTTTGCAGCACCTCGAAGTGCCGCGTTGTTCGTTACATGAAGATCCAGGGCCGGCCCGACTCCCGAGGACCGCGATATTCAAGAGGGTGGCGGGAGTTAGAGCAAAATATTGGTAAAAAGGGGGGGTAATTCTCTCCTCTAGCGGCTGACGCGAAAATACTCCTCCGAGAAGATGAAAATGGGTTGAAATCTGGATATATAAAGGCCACTCAGAGCAACTCGGGACCCTCGAATCCACCGAGAGCATTAACATCGCAATTCATACTCTGATTAAGCCTCAACGACCTAAAACAAACAAACGCAAAACAAAATGACTCTTGCGAACAAGTCCCAGCCTTGGAAGAACGTTTGGCCCCCGCCGGCCGGCACTACCGACCAAGCTGCCATCCCCGACGGTCTCTCCACAGAGGAGGTCACCAACCAACGTGCCTACGGCAGCCATGCTTCGAACACCAAGGGGAGGATTGTCCATATTTCGCGCAAGTGAAGTAGGTGAGTTAAATGGCCCAAGATAGGAATTTAGCTGACTCGTTCCCAAAGTATTGGAGTAGGAGTCGTCATATCCGGGGGAGATCGTGCGGAAATGAGGCTATAGATCGCACCCAGTTAATAGCTTCAATTTAACATGTTGGTGTCCATCATTCTGTCCTTGCCTTCGTATTGAAGAGTGCGTAATTCTCCTCTGTGGCGGGCCTATCATTAGCATCATCGATCCAGCTCTCCGTAAACTCGTAGGCTCCGCCTAGATAGCGTGCATCGTGAGGTATTCGCAGCTTCACCAGGCCGCAAATTACTTGCTGATCCTGCAAGTCATGCACTGAATCCGGGGCTATCCGGGTTACCAGCAGTCTCAAGCTTATACGTTATAATGTGGCTCATTGGCGAACCTGTCTGGGCTCCACGACGCTAAATCACCCATGGCACTGCCTTGCCATGAAGCCAGGCTGCCTTGGTCCTAGAGAGAGTTTAGTAGATCCTAGGACGCGTCTCAAGTATCTGGCTGCCGTCGCCCTTTCCCTCCGTTCCGCGGCGCGACCTAAAAGTTCGACTTCGGCGATTGGTTTGGGTATGGCATTTCCGAATTTTGGGGGCCCCGTTACAGTGTCGAAAGGGAATAGGGATGAGAGCCGTATCGATGTTGACTCGAAGACATAGTTAGGGGTAAGTGGTGCTTGATATTTGCAGAAAGAGGAACTCTGTCTCGTGCTAAAACAGAAAACGGCATGCCAGACACCTCCATCGATCGGGCCGAATCTAGTCGGGGTGGGAAAGGCTCAGGCTACGATTTTCAACATTGTGACGCGCAGGAAAGCAATCTTGTTGCTTGACGAGGCCGACGTGTTCCTCAGACAGCAGTCCAACGATCCTCATTTCAACACTCTCGTGTCCGTATTCTTGCGTAGAACAATATTATGGGATATTGTTCCTAACAACGAATCGTTTCTAGACATTGGGCCAAGCAATGATAAAGGATATACCTTGAGCTAGAGTGTTGGTCGTTTACGCGAGATTCCGGAAAGTTAGTTTCGAAGTTCTTCCCTGAATCTGGCTGGAACCTTAGAAAGGATACCGGGATTGCAACACATTGCCGATCCGACCTCTTCAGCCCGTCTTACTCTAACATTACCTCCAGAAGATAAATCAAAGGTTCAAACTGCGAGATCGATTTTGATGCTTATTGATGTTAATACGAAAGCCCGCCGCCCTCAGACACCTCATTTACCCCGTCAATGATTGAGTTACCTCATCCAACACCTGGCCACATTAGAAAGAGCGTATTATGCTCTCTGTTAGCCATTTCTTCTACCCTGAGTTGATATATCGTCGAGGGTGTCCCGACCCCAATCTGAGAGTTGCGAATCAAACGTTGAGTCTGAGTCCCCTGAAAGAGCTATTGGAAGGGGCCTCATGTCTTGCAATACGAGGCCGACTTGTTCCTGCATTTGCTTGAGATCCGCCATGCCTTCATAAAGGCCTTGAAGTTGTCGTTCTTGTTCCAAGCCCAGAGAGCGGTGAAAGGCCGATACTAGTACCTGACTTAGTCAAGCTGCGATATTGCCGACTGCATACTCCCCTGAAAGTCTGCCTTGAAATTTTAACGAAGTTTTCCTTGAGCCCTCCGCCATGAGAGCCGAAGAGCCCTACACCTGATGATAATAATGCCGCGAGGAAAAGAAGGGACTGTCGATGTGCATAGATGGTTCTTGGAACCTGGTGACTACTTATGCAGTCTCGGGGTTGTTGGCTTGTTATACGGAGCTGTCTTCGAGCTGTTTTGCTAACTGGTCAAAGTCGTCCTATGTTCCGACACCCCACAATATGCGTCTTCAGATTTCTGCTAAGCGATATAGCCACGAGCTACGTCGATTGTATCACATTGGGGACTCATTGCAGCTATGTAGCTCTTCAGGTGCCGGAACCCCACCAAGGAGAGGGCGCATAATGCGACTATGAGCGTATTAATCACGTCGCCTCGAGAAGAATTTTGTTCTTCGCACGACAAGACGGAACGTTGCACGTAAAGGCCCCTGGTGATAGTGGGAGAAACTTGCCACGTTATAGCATTAGTAGCTCAAAGTCTGACGTATAGGGAACACGCTCAAGGTAGAATACTCACCTATAATCCTCCAAAGTGCCCTCGCCTTGCTCCTCGTTTCGAGGGCTCTCCTGGCCAGGTAACCGGAGACAAGGTCTAGCAATTGAATTCCTACACACATCTGCAAGCCCTCTGTGCCGTCAACTGCTCCTATCTGCGCCGCCAAACACAGTCTTACAGCAGTCGTCACATGTGATGTTGTCTCCTGATTACACGTGCGGTGATGGCTGGCCCACAACTTACCACACCAAAGGGAGAAGGGCATACTGTACAAGGGTGGTACGGAATGGTCCTGGGTCAGCTACATAGTCTCCCAGCTGTCGATTCAAGCGCTTCAAATACAAGTCAGAGGCACTCCGACTCCGCAAATAGGTAGACGTTAACTCAATTTCACGGGTTATAACACCTTGAGCCCTGGCGGTTCATTGTGGCTCAAATTAAGCTCTCTAATGACGACACCTAGGAGGCTCTGGGCGTGCCATAAGCCAAATTGGAAGCTCTCTACAACCCAACAGCTACTACTACATGCCTCAATTATCAAGGAATTAGACGAGGTGTTGCCACTCATTTTACTAAAATATGGCCCAGCAAAGGTAGATGACAGCCGCACAGGCTGCTGCGCGGAGCGAGTTTGCCAAATAAGATTAATTTCTTCACCCCATAAATACCAGGTGCCCTTAAAAATTTAAGACCAAAGTACATTCAATGCTAACGCAAGACGTTGTTGGCCCAATGAACCCCACTACCCCCCCCCCTCCCTTCCCCCCCCAAAAAAAAAAGCCCTACCCGGCCCGCCAGCCGCTAGTTACTGCATCCGGTGCCTCGGTTCGAGAGGCAGATGGCAGTTGCTTGGCTTTGGCCATAGAGATGTACATCCTTGACAATTCCAGACTTCCGCTGCCCAAAGATACACGTGTTCCTTATGTTATTGATGTATGGAAGCAGGTCTCTGGAGTTGCCGACGACGTTGTTGCTCCATGAAACGAAACATGTGCCGCGGCGGAGTGTCCGCGGGCTCGCGGTTTCCAAGTTGGCGTAGGAGGTTCCGCTCTCAATGTCGTCGTACAGTCCATTGCAGTCGGCGGGGTTGGAGGGGTAGTGCGACGAGTGGCAGCTGAGGGTATCTCGGCGGCTCAGAACCGCGGCATCAGAGTCAGGCTTGATAACAGCAGCAGAGGCTGACCATGCCAGCAGAGGAATGATGCCGTTAAACTTCATGGTAAATTCGGAGAGAGAAAAGTCTGGTATAGAAGTCGGCTGTAGTAATGTATATTATGCTACTATAAAGAAAGCTTTGTTTTCTGGTACTTTACGGAACAAGGCAACAGTACTAATTTATAATTTCGGTATGGCGCCCTGAAGCTGGGCTTGCCGTCAGAACAAGCACCTGCTCTGTCGAAACCTTTTCCGCTTACAGTTACGCCGCACATAATTATCGTCGGCTTATTTTGACCAATGAATCAGCGAGGCGACCCACTCAACACCACTATCCTTATGATCCTTATACGGGCCACATTTGCCTCCGGAAAGCCCTTTCCTAAGGTGCCCATCTACAAACGTCGGCAAGTTACTACATGCCCTTCGCTTACGTCGTCAGCCGATGAGAATCGGCAAATTTTGGCCGCCTACAGAGGCGCTTGTAAGCGCACGACTATAATATGTGTCAAGGTCCTTGCGATTGGTGCAAATTTCCCGAGTCAGAATTCGTCGGTGGCTAGCTTGGCGAAATAACCCGATATCAATGAAGTAACATGAAAATAGCCCGACATAATTAAACCGAGCAAAACAAATACCCATCGATACATCGATGGGGATGCACCAACTTTATCTATACCGACACATTCAACAGTGCACGGTGGTTATGACTTGTACAGCCTATAAGTAGTACCGTGTATCGATTTCATTGTCTACGGCAATCATACCTATCGCAATCTAAAAATCTAAAAAGAAACACTTCCTCTTCAACTTTACTTGAACAGAAAAAGGGGAAGAAGACAGACACTACGTTCTCTGGTCTTACCTCATATTACCAAATTCCTGAATCTTCTGAACATGCATCCCCGCAACATTGTCTTTGCCTTATTGGCCTGGTCAACTTCCGCTGCTGTCATCGAGCCTGATAGGCGGGCGGACGACCTCGAATGTGACAGAGACCACGCCCCCAACCGCAACGACTGCCAAGTTCTGATGAACCGCATCATCAGCAATCAGTACCAGAAGAATCTGGAGACTAGTCCCAGACACATTCAACACAACAGCTGCTATGTTTCGTGGAGCGACTACGTCGTTGGCTCAGCTCAAGAGTTGGTGCCTTACATCAGCCGGATGATCAGCGCCTGCCAGAATGGCCAGAACCAATCTGGTATCATCAAGAACGTGAGCATTCTGGGACAGCAGAAAAAGACTGCGATATGCCTCTCCAACCGAGGTTCGGGTTGCAGCAACTAAGCTCCGTTATGTCGACTATTCCATTGAATTCAGTCCAGTCACTTGGCCGGCACTGAGCACCGCAGGATGGGCCAAGGATACCTACGGAGGCGGAAGTTCGGACAATGGGCTGCGAAGGCTGTGTCAAGACTTAACAGACAACATTGCGCCAACCATTGAGTTAGCGACAAAGTTAGCTTTGTGTTGTGATGGGGAAGAAGGTGACTGCAGGGAAATAGGTGCAATTCTTCTTCATGCGACGGAAATGACGGGGCCGGAAAATCATTCTTCCTCCCACGAGGACTAGGAGCAGTTAATTCTTTCCTTTCCTCCCATATCAGAGAGGAGGGACAAGTTCACCATCATTCTTCTTTGGCACCAGTTCAGTTCAGTTCTTAATCCAATTGGCTTATTCTTATCAAGTTCTTATGGATCACTGTGTGTGGTGACTCTGACAGTTCTGCCACTCATTTTATATACCCAAGTGTCCTGTATTAGACACTTACATGATCCTCAGACCTCTCCCTATTTAGAGGTCTCCTTTCTGTGTGTTCCGGCTCTATTCCCGTTGACCAACAGAACCGACATCTGTTCCGTTTCTGCAGGAGCTTTGCAGCAGTTCCTGGCGGGAGTTGTTACAGACCATTAACCACTATTATCTCTTTTCGTCTATATGGTGAACGGGCAGGCTGCACTGCTCCGTTTCAGTGTATCCCATTACATTAACTACCGTTATTATATTCTCATCTTGCGCCGTCTAAGTAGCGAACTTGTTAACCCAGTAGTGGCGGATAGTACAGTATCGCTGAAATCAGAAGTAGTGAAAAAACGACAGCCAAGATGCTCTATATTATGTGAGCTCCGGAGGTGGAATTAATGAACTGTCGGGACATTGTTATAACTCCCATCCACTGGCAAACTAATTGTCCAAGGGCAGCAGCAATTTTCATAAGAGAAAAAAAAAGCATCACGACCTCATCTCATGGCGACTTAGAAGGTAACTCTTTGATAACAAACACTAATAAGTGCGTTCCATCTCACAGAATTATAGGCAGCGTCCCTGAGCTTCACGTCACGGTACTTGGCACTAAGGGTCGGGGATCCGGTGTTGGTGTAGTAAGGGTGAACTACACTCCGCGGAACTCCACTTAGGCGCACAGCAATCGCAACAACACAAAACCAATCTAACAAACAACCCCTAGTACCATGCCATTTAACAGCCAGACAAGCAACAGGTGGCAAACGTGGAGCAAAATATCCTTGGGGGGGTGAAGCATCCTGCGTAGTCGTAGGTCTGCGTAATGTACCCGGAGCAGGTCGATCCGAAACCGCAGCCGGAGTTATAGTAGTTGACAATGAAGCGACAGGTTGACCCAACTGGCGTGTACGACGACGACCATGCTACTAACGCCCTGTTCCAGACACATCGGTTGAGCGTGACTGGTCTGTCTTGGGCATCGAAGTCACCGCAATTCGCCAAGTTATAGTAGTTCACGTAAGTCGGTGGTCGTTGGCGCTTTTCGAGACCGACTCCAGCCTCGCCGGTGATGGGCTCCGCAGGGACAGAACCCGCAGAGAAGGGGTCCGACGCGCTGGCCTTGAGGTTGGGAAGGTACTTCCAGTGGGGGGTCTCCGTTCCGTTTGAGTTGGAGATGTACCAATGCTTGTCGCCGGGTGGTGGCTCGAATGCGTACTTAGCGCCTTCGAAAATAGTCGTTCCGTGGCCGAGGTCGATGTCGCTAGTCCGAGCGTAGATCTTGTCACCTTCGCGGTATCCCAGAGCAGAGCCAATGAAGGCGGCACTGAACAGAAACAGGGCGCTGAGTAGCATTTTCGTTGTATTGATTTGCGTTGACTTGTTGAGTTGCATTGTAGAAATCTTGATTGGGAATTGGAAGGCAAAAGCTAGACCTTTATGTGTTCGGCTGGCCTATTGGGGTTTGATGTACGAAGTAGTACTACCCCCCGTTGAATGCTATAACCACATTGCGCATTACTCTGGTTTTGTATAACATTATTCCCCGAACCCCGGAGCCGTGACAAGCGGAGTACTGGTACGTATCAGACTAGATCGGCAACTTTTGGGCCAATCGTATATATAAAATATATCGCGGCTGTTAGGATGGACGACTGCGCATCGCCGGCTAGTTTTAGCCAATTAATCCAAGCCCCCGGAGCTTCATCGGCGAGTAAACAAGTCCTAAAGACCCATACAATTGACCGATGGTGACAAGAAAGGCCCCAGCGCTTTTGCCCCTTGAGGTTTGTCAACAAAAACTGGTAGTCTTATTCTTTCCACCGAAAAAGGTATATTATCGGACACAATATGCAGTCGTGCTAAATTTGGATTACGACTTGGCGAAGTTGCTCATCCGTCTGCGTTGCGTTGGATGCTTAATGCTTGCTAACTCATGACAGGTTTCGGAAAGATACATTCACGGGTCAGGGACTACGCACAAACGAAGAAAGAAGACGGCTGCATGAATATTACCCTGCGTGACAGGACGTCTATTTCCTTTGCCTTAAGGCTATCACCGTCGTCAAGTACTCGTCTGTAATTCTTGCCCATATCATGGAGACGAGAGGATCTTCAAGGCAAAGGTTGCACCTCTGCTGCGTGGACAGCCCTTGCTGCATAAGTGCTTCTAATTCCTGGCACAGAGCGGCACCTTGCTCTGGAGCCGGTTTTTTGCGCATCTTACTTCTATGAAGCAGCAGGTTGATGACCGCAGCTAGGCATGTGCACGGTGGTGCAACACTGCTGCCGCCGTTTGAAGGTTCCGACGCGTTGTCCGTAGGTGCGGCAGGACTTAGGGCTGGAAGCTCGACAGAGCTAGGAGACAAGACGAAATGTGACGGCTCATCGAAATCGAAACACCAGTCAACTGTAGAGGATGCATCTGTGTCGGTGAGAGGGAGCTTTGTTGGCTGGAAGTTGTTGTCCGATGCTTGATGAAGAAACGAGAGATCCAAAGCCATCGCCTTGCCTCGACCGAGCTCGCCAGTCGTGCCGGAATAGGTGTAGAGTGCTGTCGGGTGCAAGCCAGGCTGGATTCCATCGTCGAGCGCGAGAAAAGCAGCGGCCATGCAAGACTCGGAATCTTGGTCATCGATGGAGCGGTCTGGTTGCGGTGGTGGCCGCGGTGGTGTGGGTGAGCGGCCACATTGGTTTGGTTTGTAGGGCTCATAAGGCTTAGTGGACTCAGTGGGTTCGCTGTTATCGTTTGGTGGCGTTGATGCACTGCTGTAGTCGGCTGGCCTCAGCCCGCGTAGGGCGGCAGCTGGCGACGAATACAGTGGCTGGGCGACAACCCGCAATCGGGCACGTCTAGGAGGTCGGCCAACTGGTTTGGAGGGCGCATACACACATGGAGTTCCTCTTCTACTGCATCGAGCACACTGAGGTCGGTTTCCGTTGCACTTGAGCTTGGCCATGTTACAGGATTGGCAGCTTTTTCTAAGCGGTAACATCGTGGTGTCGGGAGACCTGACGTCCTGGCGGCTGGTTGGCATCGTGTTCGTGGCTAAGAGACAAGACAGTAAACATGTGAGCGACGAAAGGAGCCTGCTATGATATAGCTAAGATTCTGAGGTACAGTGAATGGAACCTACTTCGGAAGAATCCGTGCAAGTAGATTATTTGTGATGCATTCATTGCCCTAATGGCCTTGTGAATAATAATCCTTGATCTGCAAATAAATGTTACCCTCGCATTGGCGCGCACATGGCTGAGCCAGTGGCAAGCCACATTCCTTTTCCGGATCCTAGTAGCACTGCGTTCTTGCTATTAATAGCCAGTGTACCCTCATCACCCAGCCTTGTCAGGCTCACCACTTCGGCAGCGATTGCGGCAAATCTCGACTGAGTCTGAAGAAACGGGCTGCAAGGCAACGTCGGGATGTGACAGGCCTTGGCATAAGCCTAAAAAGGGCATCGGGCCGATCACTGCGCTATTTTCGACCAGTGACAGTAAAACCGTGGGGCCAAGTTCCAACTGGTAGGTGTGCTTTACTGGCAATGGCGTTGAAATTGAAAAGGTCCTTGCATTATACTGTCGAACCTGCAGTAAGCTGAGTGGCGGAACCACGGCGGGCATGGTGAAGGTCAGCCGCCGCGTTAATGCGGATCTTGCGGAGCTAGAGCATGGATCTGCAACATTGTTTTCGGTGTCGGTGGCAACGGAGATTACACGTGCGAGGCCGGGACCTGACAACTGGGAATAAACTTACTACTACTACAACAAACGTATCCGAGCTAAAATCTCGCCTCACACTGCCCAGGCGCGGAGGATAACAACCAGTTACTAGGCGTCACATCATTCCACTGTGAGGAGAGAGATAAGATTGGGGGCCAGGGTTCGCCTTTAGGGCTGCATCGTTTGATCCAATGAACGTTGTGGAACCAGAGGGTCGCCAGCTCCTGGTAAATTAACGATGGCACATGTGGTTCGATGGATTGCAGCGATCTGCACTGCTCACAGGCCTCGGATTCGGTTGCTTTTCATGTTGTCACTCGATTCCTCGGGGACTTCCCAGGGTCTTCCTCGGAGCAACTTCTCGACACCGCAACTTCTTTCCACTTGTCGTGGTTCACTGCCGCTTTTCCCAGGCTTCATGTACCTCTCTCATGCGACCGTAAAATCCGATGCCCAGAGCAGATTTGGGCAACCATGCACTGCTCAGATCAGGTAAAAAGCTGGGGTCACAAGCCTTGGGTTAGTTCTGAAGATAACCCGAAGCGGAGCCTACGGAGTAGTAGTAGCAGCGGGCATACCTGCTGTTGAAAGGGTCGCGGTGCAGCAGTCAACGCGATCCGTATCCTTTCGAAGAGCTCTGCTTTTTCTTTAGGGCTTGCGAAGCCCCATGCGAAACCGTGCCGCACCATCTCCCGTTGATCACTGGGGAGTAGATTGAAATCCATTGTTAGGCCTGAGCTTCGGGAACTGCTTCAGGGTGATTTAACGGCCGACTTAATGACTCGTGCACAATGCCCGATATAAAGTATTCGCCAATGACTGGTGGTCCTTATTTTCGGCCCCGTAAGGCCAAAGGCAAAGCAGACCCCGAAATTGAGATATAAGATGTAACAACGAGCGTTGATTTTCCCTTGCGCAGTATTCCTCCGATCATCCAGCTATACCGCTATGAGGGTATTCCGCTAACATTGTCGATGAAGGCTCTTTCCGCTCCCGGCTATATCGTACAATAGATGACCCAGAATACATTCCGGGCCGTACCACAGGCTGAACACCACCGAAGTACATTCCACCTTTCCATTAGAAGCCATGGGATAATCGTTGAAATACGTGACGCAATGCCACGATATCGGAGTGTGGAGAACCGCAGGCCCCAGTAGAACCCTAGACAAGCTAAAAGGGCTCCTGAAGGAAGTGGACGATCGAGATCAGAGAAGTGTATTCATTGACGTGGTATTCACCATGCCTGTGTTAGTCGGGAATTAGCGTACTTTTGGGCCATGAATGAGAGGGAAAGGCGATAACCGAACTTGAAAGCCCAAATTGGGCTGTGTCCACCGCTTTGGTTGCAGCATGCAGGAGCGGCAACCTTGATGTGGTGAAGCTCCTCCTCGGCAGAAGCGCGAAGATGGAAAACCATAGCACATATGGGAAGGACACGTCATTAGTTACCGCATCCTGAGGCGGTACTGCTGGTCTGGTGAAGCTCCTCCTTGATAAAGCCCTCCGTAGCCGGAAACGGGGGACCTAACTGGCACATCGATTCCGAGTATTTCTAAGCCCCGGGAACGAAGCCATTGTAGAACGGTCAACTGCTTTTCATGGCGTTTAACCTCCAGTTGCGAAGGAGATGAGGATAACCACTAGTAAACAACCGGAGAGGTATGAAAGACATCTGGGAGACCGCAGAAAGGGATGCCATGGAGCAGCAAGCCTTGCACGCTACAACTAGCGCGGCCGAACAATATATATCAGTGGAGAAAAGAGAGAGAGAGAGAGAGAGAGATGAAGAAGGTCTAACTAGGATTGGCGATATGGGCGTAGTAGCCATGCTTCGTTGTAGCAATCTGTACGATACTTCGTCTTTTGTCCCCCCAAATCATGGATGATCACATGCTTCTCCTTCCGACTCGGGGGTGTCCCAGCGGCTGCTATCTTATACCATTTTGCTTGCTCAATATCCCAAGCCCAAGGCATCAGACAACATGTTCCTAGTAACATTATGTCCAAGTGGGCTCGGATCTCGCTCTCCAAACATGGTGATCAGGTATGCCTTGCCGCACGCAACGATGGGTAGCCACACTTCTGAGCTCTAGACATTGTACGCCGTTTAGGGTATAGTTGATGGCGCTCCAAGAGCCCGTATCAATATTGGAGATGTCTAAGGTGCCACCCTGTCCTTTCTTGCTGTCGAAGCCATTGACATGATCGGCCTTCCCGTGGGCATAAGCCGCTAAGGTACCACACCTGGTAGGCTCAGGTGCCGATGGCAGCTCGGGCCGGGCCCTAGCCTCAACGTTAAACACCCAGGGGTCCTACAATCGCCCTGGTTCTGGACACCCGGAGTGCATGTGTAAGTTGTTTTTGTTGTCCGAGGCGACGCAATGGTAGCCTCCCTGCTGGGTATGGCGCTGCAGAATCGACGGGCCTGCTCAGACCCCATTTAGCACCTCGACGTCGCAACGCCATAGCGCACCGCTTTCCTCAATCAACCTCATCTTAACGCCACTGCGGCTTGAGAAGATACAGGTGTTTCCATTGACCGTTGTGCTGGGCCTGCCGTCGCGAGAGTCATTCCGTCGTAGTTAGTTCGGCACCGGAAGATTGCACAGTATTAGGTACTGCCGGAGAGTGAATTGAGGCAGGTTCACTGTCTGCTGGCTCAACATCGCAGCTGATAACCCTCGTCGTAGCGATTCCCCTTGCAGCCTGAGCCTTCGCATCTGTCGGCCATTATTTCGGCGAGGGTCGATCGGACGTCAAAAGTTTTATTGTGCAGCTTCCCGTCAACAATATCATACGAGTACGCGGCTATATCGGATCGAGCGTCATCGGGTCGTATTTAATATTTCGAGAATGTGCTTTGGCAGTTGTTTTGACGGCGCCTTGGATGGTCGATAGCAAGCGATGACGAGGGCACGAATGTTCGTGCCGACTGCGGCGGCGACGAGAGCTCGGAGGAAGACAGATCGGAGATGCGTATGCTCGTCTATGCCGTCGATAATGAAGGTGTAATAATTGAGGACGATGCAGACAGTCTCGAAAGGGACGTGATGGTGTGGAGCGTCGGATACGGTCCGCAACGGCCTCGTAGCACGGGAACACGTATTCGGATACACCTCCATGAGACAACACTACCCGAGGCTACGGAAGGATCCTCACGGCTACCGGAGCCTGGCGAGAAGAAGAAGTGGGCGACGGGCGTTTGGGGAGTGTTCCTAACATTGTTCGACGATGTCTGCACAGGGGATGGTCTTGTCGAACCCAGTCAGGGTCATGGGTCTAGGGCACCTTAGCGCCAGCGGTGAATTCGTGCGAAACACATGCAAGAAACCTAGGCAGCTCATGGATCCGATCGCACTCTTACCGCTCGTCGGGGACGTGCCCAAGCCATGTGTGCAATTTTTCCGTGTTTTTGGTAAGCCTGGTTAGGGAATGCGGCAGGGTCAAGTGTGTAGACATATCCACTTCCCCGTCCCAAGCCTGAGCTTCACGGCTCCCCAGTCCGCGGGGTATAACGCGCACGCACCCTGCATAGCGTCTGGCAGGACTAGGCTATGCGACATCTGCACCAGGTCCTTTCGCAGGCTAATCCGCACGGCGCGTTTGGGTCCCCTCGCCAAACACATCCCCCCCCCCGGCGCCCCGAGGCGGCGCAACTTATACCAAGCAATTTGTGCCGTAGTGTGAGTCCGCGCCCGTCTCCCTGCCTAACGAGGAGTGAGCGCGACTTCGCCATGTCCATAAGGTCGCAAGTGTGCTTAACGAGGTTTAAGATTTCGACGACCGCTCTGCAGATTTTTTCGCCTCTAGTGCCTAGGTACTCGCCCTTACGGACAGCCTTGCGAAGAATAGGCGGCTGAGGCATGAAATGTCGCCCATGGTAACGAGGATTGCGGCTCGTTGCTACTTCATGACTAGTGCTGCCAGGCTGGGCTGCTTCTACGAGATATATAATACCAGCATGCTTTTTGTACCTTCGTTCTGGTGGAGAGAGGGACCCGTCAATGCATTGCAAAACATATAGCAACAACAATGAAGCAGCATGCTAAAGTGAGGTGCCCCTGACCACCTGTCAACGATACTCACTACCTCGGCGGTTCGCTTTTAGAGCTGCTAGATCTCAAATATTAATAGCTTTTTACCCACAGTTTCCCGGCAGTGACGTATAGCTCAATCCGGAGAGCTGCCAGGGGCGGATTTTGGAGTGTGTTTGACAAGGGAACAAGCAAGAGTGAGAGTGGAAAGCATGTGGGTGTTACTCGACCTACTCTGCCTGCCAGAACCCTTAGCCAACAAACTCATGTTTGTTCCGGACCTAGCTCAAGCAGACTCGTTGGTTTCCCGAGGCCCTCCGTTGACACACTCTACGTACACGCATGAACTTCCTCAGCCAGTTTTGTGGCTGACCAATGGCTGTGCGTGCTCCGCCGTCCAACCATTTCCGGACAACGTCTATCAGCCAGGTCGACATTGAGACACTGAGAGTTTCAACTCCGCCAACATAGATTCCCCTTTATCCCGAAGGTTTTTTTTTCGTTAGCAAATTGCGCTGCCGATTGACCTGGAATATGGCACTGACGCTTTACACCTAGCAGCCTGGAAGATCTGACGGAGGTTCTACTTCAAACGTCAAGCCTATATTTAGCACATCTATTTATTACGTTGGCGGCCTCTGCCATCACGCCATCGTGTTGGCGATCTGGTCCAGTGTGTGCCTGTGTGTGTATTTATGGGGACCAACAGGGCAGGCAGTTCAAAGCTGTACACCATCACGATCAAGGCGAGTTCCGGCCCGTTATTAGCCCCATTCCTCCAGAGAGGGTGGTTCAAAGCCCCAGGATAAGGACGATTGGCTTTTCGTCTTTTCGTTACACTGCAGATCGGGTTCAGGCAGAAACATTGTCACAATGGCACAATGGCACACTAACATGGAGCCGGTATATCCGGTTAAAGGGCCGAGCCACACTATCGTAAGAGTGGCTCTGCTCGTTTCTGGCTGCCTGTTGGCTGCACAAATGCGCCAACATTTTTCGCACATGAAGGAGAAGCCAGTACATGCACTATACGGGACAGCCGAATGGTTAGTAAGGTCGCTGCAAGAGAGGTCAACTACTAGAGACTCTGAGAGGCAGCCCACCCAGACGTTCACTAGAAGCGACCTCGTAACGATTAGCATAAGATGATGGAGGAGTACTACGTCCATGGCACGGTGTTGGCCGGGAAACTGTCAATGAGCCCTAATATCCACAACCAAAATGGCTAATCAAACCCCGTCATTCCTTGTTCCCGCAGGGCCGGAAGGCTCATTTGCGTTCCAGTCGGCCAGCCAACTACGTGGACTCCTAGACTTATCCCAGCCCTATGGGAGCTGCCTTGCTTATGCTCCGTACGCACGGGACGCCCCTCGCTGCTCCCGCCCCGTCAATCGGGGCAATAGGGCTCGAGTCCCATGGCTCCTCACCCAACTACGCCAAGCACCCATCCCCTCGAGAGAAGTGGACGACATTCTGAAGGCCCTTTCCCATTGTGCTGTCTGTGGAATCACCGGGTGGCATCAGAACAAGGCTCGTGAGGTCTACGATGAATGGGTCAAGAAGATCTGGGATGAGTATCTTCGAGCGTGTGGACTTGATCCTACCCCAGATGTGCCCACACCCCGCGTGCCTACGCCGCATGTCTGGAGGTCCCATCTCTGGCTGGCACGGGCCTTGCTTGAGGACGAGCTTAGTGAGCCTGAAAGCGACGAAGACGGCGGAAGTGAAGATCAGTTCGGAAGCGAGGCAACCAGCGATGACGATAGCGAGAGTGGAGACGAGTTTGAAAATGTCTCCACCAACGACGACGACGACAACGACAACGACGGTAATGACGACGACGACGACAGCGGCGATATCTCCGGAGACGAGTCCGAATCGGAATTTGTGCATCTTTCTAGGCACACTTCGAGCTCAGCTGCGGCATCTGTCGCTTCTTCCGGAATCATAGAGATTACTTCCAACCCCTCTGAGCCGCTGGGGCCTACAAATCAGCTGGTCGTGCATCGCGATAACCCTCCTGTCGAGAACTCTCAAGATCCTCGACCCACAGCCACACCGGGCAGTACCCTCAACGTTCTCAGGGATCGTGACCCCAATGTACCCATTTCACCCGCCACGGCAACGTCAGGATCTGAGACGCAACCGACTCGACTTTCTGGGGTATCTACCTCCAGGAGCCAGTCGAGCAATGAACCTGGTTCCCGCAGTGTTGGCGATCAGTTGCCTCCTGCCTGCTCGTCGACACGAAGTAGGGTCTCGATGAATACTACTGCTGGTATTAGTTCACAGAGGAGTAGAAACCCCGCAACGTCTAGCGACGATGTAATTGGCACCGCGGCCACAAGTATCGTCGTACATTCTCAAGAGACCGCCGAAGGGGAAACCGAATCGCCCTCCGAAGAACAAGAGCAAATTATAGACGCCAACCCTCGTGAACCCAATCGGGTTGACACTCCGGTTCCACCACCAGTTGAGGACCAGCCAAGTGGCGGAGAAAGCTCCGTAGTTGACTTCAATGATGAGCTGCTGTTGATTCTAAATGGGTATGTTGAAAGCTTACCCGAGGTCGAGTTACGGGCTATTACCAGCCCTTCACATACCTCCGGGGCCCTGTTCCACCGTATGGCTGTCCAACTTGGCCCTATCCCTCGTATTAGGGCCTTGTTGAACCAGATGACCCAGACTGCATCAACCAAGTCCCTCAGGCCAGGCTACATCTACGCCTTCAAGCGTCTTTCCCAGCCCGGATATCTCAAAATCGGCTATACTTACCTCGATGAATTTCCATTCCGCCCCCGTCCACATCCCGTTGACAATCGCCTTGCAACATGGGAGTCATCCTGCGGCCATCCCGTCGTACCGGTGTTCCGAGTACAGATACCTCACGCCGTGAGGCGCATGGAGGCCCTGATCCACAAGACGTTACAGGAATGCCAGTACATAGAGCACTGCGCAAGATGCTCTCGACGCCACAACCGTTCAGCGAATAACGGAGCGGTAGTCCCGAGACAGAGTAAGCACCGTGAATGGTTCAAGGTCGAGGAAGAAAGAGCTCGCGAAGTTGTTGAGATGTGGCGCCTGTTTAGTGAACAGAGGCCGTACGACAGCTTCGGGAGGCTTGGTGACTTTTGGTGTGAGAAGATACAGGAGGATAGAGAACACCTCAGAGACGGAGACTCGATGGCCTCTTGGCTGGCCCTGCTGCCGCGTCGGGTAGAGGAATTCCAAAGACAAGTTTTCAGGGAGATCTTGGGGCCCCAATACCCGATTAGAGAATTCATGTCGCGATGACATTTTCTTTGTGTCTGTCTTGTTGAATAGACTTTCTTAGTTGCTCATACCCTATTTTCAAGAGGAGCGTATGCATTATTCTATAGCTATATTTTGGCTAGAGATAATAGCCGTAATAGTACTCGACGAGAAAATGTGTTATGGAGGCTATTCTGAACCGTGCACTCTTATCCTGAGCGCATTCCAGAAAAACGAAGGGTCCAGCTTCTTCTCTAGCGACTTGCCGCACTAGACGTTGGTTCTGCTACTAATACTCTTCCGCCGCTAGAGGCGGCGATGCTACTGAGATTCGAAAGTTTTTGAGGCATTGAAGAGTCATTAGAACCGAGGGCGGCAAAAATATATCGTATAAAGCGTGTACGCTTTTCTCAAAAACATAATAGAAGATATGAATCATCTTTTGTCCTCTCTTTATGTGATTCGACTCAGGTAGGCATATCCATTTATGCCGACCCTGTTGCTTCAATCTTTTGTCGCACTGGTAGGCGTTCGAAGTACGCCGTAATTTTGTTGGGTTGGCCTTCCCCATCCAGCGAAACCACGCTCTCCGAGTCCGACTGATATCCAGGCAAGTGCGCGCCCGGCTCGGGTGGCGGCGTGCGTGGTGGCGGCGAGGGAGGCACATAGCCGGCTGGCCTCCAAAGTGACTTGAAAATCGGCGATGCCCCGTTACTCTCGCATGTAAGCCTCATACCGACAACCTTGAACTCCTCAGCCAGCGCATCTATCCTGTCCCACGGGTAGACCACGGTGGCTTCGTCGAACGAGTAACCGCCCTCGAAATAAGGATAGAAGTCGATGTGTACGTGGCTCAGGCGCGCATTCTCCTCCATGGCTGTCCTCATCAGGCTCCGTACCCACATCTCCTCGGCCTCGCCAAACTCGCACGGATGGCACCCCATGCCGTCGATCATGCCATCGATGTTGAAGGACCAGGTAAGTTTTCTCAGGCGCGGAGCCAAAAGATTGGCCTGTTCAGCCACCTGCGTGCCGGTGGACCAGTAGGATAGGTTGAGCTCTTCAAGACACGGAAAATCCGCTACACTGAAGCCAGAAAGGCCTGTATTGTCCAGGGGAAGCCTTGAGATGGAAAGGCGGCGCAGCTTATCCTTTTGGAACGTGAGGACCGGCATCAGCTGCTGCAGGCCCCAGGAATTTATGTCACTGGCCCTATCATAAGGACACATTGACAAAGGTTCCAATTCCAACCCGGTAATAGCCTCCGGCCAAGAAACCAGGCGCCTTATCGTCCTGAGGTCTCTACCGTGGCTGCTTAGACTCATATTTTGGATAAACATTGGGTGTCGCTATCAATGCTAGTCAGAAAACGCGGGCTCTCTTGGCGAGGAAGTTGCGATACGAGGTTGTAGACAGGGGGGCGAGAACCGGGTATAGAGATGAAGTCAGGCAGAATGCGTCAAAAGGGTAGAGGTGAGTGTGGGAAGGAGGGAAAGGGGAGGCAGGGTGAGGGGCTCGCCTTTTTGACCTCCGCCGACGCGCCCGATATCTCTGAAATACCTATAACTTGGAGGTATTTCAACGTCCCGGCGGCGCAGAGCGAGTCGCATATTGGACCTTCTATAGGGTATTCCAACTGAGATAATTCGACTTCTTCGAGCTTCGGCATGTTGGTGCTCGCCATCCCAAGTATGATCCATATATCCTCATATCGGCGGATCTCGCCCGAAAAGTCGATGCGCTTTGTTCCCCTGAGGAGAGATGCCAATCCCGTAACTACCTCGATATCGACCTCAGCCTTTTCGTCAAGCGGGACGTCTGGAACGCTCCGATACGCCCAATGGTCTAACTCTATGTCCCTTGGGTGGTTAAATCTGATTTCCCATTTCTCACAGTATTCTCCCAGGTACGGATTCTCCTGGTAGCTTCGGAGCAATTTCCTCATGACCTCGGCAGACCATTTGTCACAATAAGGGTCTGTTTTATCTGCACCAACATGAAAGATTAGGTGCGAATACATCATGGGCATCGTCAGCCGGTGGAAGAGCCGGCAAGTCCTGGTGAGCGAGAGAAAGGGTCGGTAATGGGCGACGCGCCCGCTGAGGTTGTACCGTGAGTGCCTGGGCACCGCCATATTGAGGATACCCTGCAGCAGCTCGTCGGGGAGCCCCAGGATGCCCTTCGAGGCACGCGACGGTGGTCTCAAGGCCATTTTCCAACCCGGGACTGGAGGGCGAGCGAGGGACAGGCCGTTGGCGGCTGAGAAACTCATAGTAGCCTGGCCGATCCAAGGGCCATTGGGTGGATTGCGTGGTTCGTCCATCCTTCTTCAGGTACTGAGAATAACGGCGGAGAGCGGTGGATAGAGCCGAGTCAATTACTTCGGAATATTGCACGTCGGGTGTTAAATAAAATTGGGCAATGTCCTGCACAATAAGCATTGGCGAAAGATGTAAACGGCGGCGGTGAGCCCCAGTCTTCAAAACCACCGCCACAAATTTAGTCCTTCAGAGCCCGAACATTTGGGCATCGGACCTGCCATGCCGCCAGCTAATGAGTGGTCGAGAACAGGCGGCCAGACTCGATTATCAGATCTGCAGTGAACATTACACCGTACCAACATATTGATCTCTTGACATTTTAATCCGGAACTAGATTCAATTAGGAAAGGACTAGGATCAAGGATTCGGTCTTCAAGACCTGAAAAGTCTTATTTCAGGGAAAATTGCCTCCTGGTTAAAAATGGACAGGGGAGATGGTGACTTTGCTGAGAAAATTGTGAACTCAGAATGGCCTAGCAGAATGGGCCGCTGACATAATGCAATTCCCCATATGAAGAGGAACTTCACCGCCTCGCGTTTTGTCGATTTGAACTTGGGAGCATCCTCCAATTGTCCTCTTTTCCGATACTACCCATACACATCCAAGACTTAATATCAGCGTAACACGCGAAGCCACTATATCCTGAAAAGATGCCACCTTCAGAAGGTCTTCGTGGGTTGAACCACCCACTCAAGAAGAAAAACCAACCAGCTAATATTTGACCTTTAGAGCCCCCCCCCCAGCGACGCCGAACGCGAGATCGTCAAGTCATACGACAGCTGGACCGATTTCATGCTTTCAATGGGCCTTAAGCCATGGAATCCCGAGGACGCAGAGGAAGGGAAGGCTATCCTGGAGGCCTTTGTAAAGGCCGATGAAGAAGGAAACTAGACCCAAACGGAGCTGGAGGTGGTTCGCAATCCCGAGGATGGGTGATGGTGAATGCAGACGGGGATTAAACAGGCCCCAACATATCTTATTCCGAGTAGAGGCCAGCAAACGACGATGCCCATCGTGTCCACAATGGTAGGCCAGAATGGTGTTGTTTTCGCTGCCTGGGCACATATCATAATATCACTAAGGCTATTGAAGCCGACTCTCGCCAGTTGTTGATCTAAAGATAAGTTGCCCGTGTGTAGGTTCAGCGTAAGCTTCCGGGAGTGAGGCTTTCGGGATTCCATCTATTGTTAACCGGTTTCCATTCTCTGGGGCTCTTCCAACAGAATAGAGAAAACTTCGCAACGGACAGATACCAAGTCGTCGGACAACAGATGCAAGAGCATGGCATCTCTGGAATGCGTAAGTTCTGTAAGCCCAGAAGGCCTCCCGTTCCCAGAGAATGTGAATTTATAGAGCACGACACTTCCATCTCATCCCAGCCGGGACACCAGATTAGCCAGGGCTTCCTAGGAGAGGTCTCCTCTGCAACGTCACCCATCCGAGGGGAGCCACACATCGGATACTCCCTAGGCCGTCATTATCAAGAAGATTCCCTGACAAGGGCCGAGAGAAGCCGATGCACGAAGAGCGACGCCACAAAGACCCGACGGTAATCGGACGGAGCCAAAAACATCCGCGCGACCAATGTCGCACAGTTCATGCAGGGAGCTCGCAGCGGCTTTCTGGGAGCTCTGGATCATCATCGTTGGCCGATCCAACTTTATTTTTAATTTCTCCTTTTTATCTGTGATGTCGTGACCAGGCCGAACTGGGGTCCGTCTTGGTATTGTTAGTGAAAAGGAGAATTAGCTTGCTGCGATCTTCTCGTAGACCTATATGAGGTCTTATTGCCGCTGTCACCAATTGGAAAATTCCTGGGCATGCATAGGTAGCAATCTTGACCTAGTGATCAATGATTTTGCCTTTGACTTCTGTTTAGGAGATGCGTGAAGTGTGACCGGAAATCCGTGATAAATAAGATCGGCATTTTTCTCAGAGGTCTTACAGACTGCCTACTCTTCACCCACGGCGCTCGTATCATCAGGGCCAGACACAATCGCGTCAGATAGCACCTTGGAAACTCTTTGGAGGAGAGCTTATCAGGACATGGCAGGTGCGAGCTCGAGAAACAAGGCCTTCTCCATAGGCATGTTAATGGCTGTAAGCGTATCCCAACGCAGCATGGCCACGAGACGAGGCGAAGTCTACGTATCCTAGAGCACTGAATCTAAACATCACCAGGCACTTGTTATCCTCAGATGGGATATTTGCACAGAAGGTGATGTTGAACTTGTCGACTAGTCTCGGGATTTCTTGTCGAACTACGTAGCTCCGAGAAAAGTAGCTCCTGTTCTAGTAAGAGTCATTTTTTAGTCAAACGCATGGGCTCCCAACCCCCCTCCCCCCACGCTCTCTAAGCTCCGCGCATCGTCCGAAGCTGTCAAAATCTGCCACTCCCAAAATCTGCGGGTCAGGAACGTCCAAAAAGAGTTATCGATTGGGGGCAGAGCTAGCACCTCAACCAATCATTACCGCTCTGTCGCTGTCAGTCTGTCACCATGGTTCCATTGGGACCCGGTGCAGGAAACTAGTCTGGTCCTCTAGTGCAGTTCGCGTGGGCGAGAAAATTCTTCGAATATTAATCTACCCTACCAGGAGGTAGGGTGCGGGGCTTGAGTAGTTTATAATGACTGTAGCTCGCAGAGTCACAGCGACCCTCCAAGTTGATCGTGCATATCGTCACGTTTCAAGATGACAGTCGAAAGTACGGCCTCCAGGCCTAGTGAAGCCGAAGATGGCGTTCTCGGGAGATTCGATCGCGACAAAGATGAAGCTATCGCCATGGTTGGTGACCAGCAAAATGAGATTGATCCCGTCGTTGCGGCGCGAGCAGTGCGCAAGACAGATTGGTTTCTTATCCCCGCAATGATCGTCGGATGTACGGCCGGCATTAGAAAAACTTTCTTCCAATTTCTGAACGAGTGAACTAATGGATTTTGCAGACGGACTTGTCTACTATGACAAAGCTATTCTAGGCTCGGCCGTGCTGTTCGGCATGACCGGCGATCTCCAACTGGCTGTCGTCGACAAATCCACTACACCACCTACCGTCGACACTTCTCGCCTTAGCTGGGCTACATCTCTCTTCTACTTCGGTATGCTCGCCGGCCTCTACCCAATGACTTATGCCCTGCAGCGGTTCGACATCGGCCGCATACTTGGGGGTGTGGTAATTCTCTGGTCTGCCATCTGCCTCTCCACGGCCGGCGTGACGTCTTACCAAGGCTTGTTCATCCAGCGTTTCTTCCTTGGTTTCATCGAGAGCATCATCCCCACAGGCTTCATGTGTATCGTCTCCGGGTATTACACGCAGGCTGAGCAGTCCCTGCGTCAGAGCTGGTGGTTCAGCAGCACTGGACTATTCACCATTATTGGAGGAGCCTTGAATTATGGATTTGCCCAGATAAAGGGAGGAGGCCTCAAGCCGTGGCAGTACATTTACCTACTTGCAGGGTCCCTAACTTTCTTGTTTGGGCTTTTCTGCTTCGTTATACCGAACTCACCCGTGTCTGCCTGGTTCCTCACGAAAGAGGAACGCTTCGCTGCCGTCGAGCGGTTGAGACACGGCCAAACTGGAGTGCGATGTACAAAATTCAAGACGAACCAGCTGAAAGAGGCGGTTCTAGACGTCAAGGTCTGGCTTATCGCAATAATGATGGCCGCAGCGTAAGTTCTTTCTATCAGATATGCAGGGCGGCTGATCTCGAGGCTTACTATACTGCGCACAGGTATACGATGAACGGAGCTGTCAGCGGCTTTGGCCCGCTCATTGTTAGCACGTTTGGCTGGAACACTCTCCAATCCATTCTATTCCAGTTTCCCCTGGGCGGTCTTTGCTTCATCGTCATCCTCGCGACCGGTTACCTCGGCTCCAAGTTCTCCAATATCCGGATTATTATGCTTATCCTAACATGTCTTCCCGTCATGGCTGGCTGTGCTATTATCTGGAAGAGCGAGTGGACCTACCACGCCGCTGCCCCTGTTGTTGGGTATTCTATCACCGGCTTTTTCGGCGGCACTGTCAGCTTGATTATCACCGTTGGGATGTCGAACGTGGCAGGGCACACTAAAAAGAGCTTCATGGCTGCTACTATTTTCGTAGCCTACTGTGTTGGTACGTGTAAGAAGGACTAATGGCCAGTCCCTAGCGCGACAGAACTAAAAAAGATTCCAGGAAATATTGTCGGACCTCAGCTCGTCAAGTCCCAATCCAAGGCGGACCACTACCCGGAGCTTTGGCTCGGTCTGATCATCTGGTGAGTACCTACCACCAGCGTTTGAAGCAAAATAATATATGCTAACAGGCGGGCCCGTAGCTACATAATTTGCATCGTCGCCTCGGTTGCTCTTTACTTCGTTCTATGGTCGGAAAATAAGAAGAGGGAGGCCGTCGCTGTGGACGAATCCGAGAGGGCTAAGCTGGCGTTCATGGACTTGACGGACAAGGAAAATCCGTATTTCAGATACGTGCTCTAGTGGCAGATTCTGGGAGACATATAACAACAAGTTAAACAAAAGTTGAATAAAAGCGTTGGGGAGATAATTGTCATTTCGTCTACTTCATGCCCGGATGGGTGCGAAGTCCCTTGTAGGGGCATGATCGAGGTCTCGTAGGTTGGTGTTATCAATTACAAGATGGGAGAACAAATTATCCACTTAGCCAAGTCTACCAATGTACAAGATATGAATTACCAACTGATCAAAACGTGTTGCGGTTGTTTTGGCGCCGTCGCTTTGGTCAGGTTCCATGATGGTCTGAAGAGATTAATACCGCATAGGCGATTATTCCATTGCCACAGGAGTTGTCTCGCTATGGGCTTTTCTAGTTTTGGAAAACTCAAAAGGTCAGATAAGAAAGTGAACCTATGACAAAAGTTCCTCTGCGGGGTTCATACGCCTTCACCTACAGATCGTAGCACGTTGTTCACCAGACTGCTTCGGCCTTCCCTACACGAATCCCCACCCACCCTCCGCATATTAGGACCAGGGTGCCGATGGTAATTCGTGAACCAGGGACGGAGTATTCGGTGACGCGCAGGGAACAGGAAAGATGCGGAATCATCCAGTGGCATGGTCTATCAGGGTTGTTACGCCAGGGTCTGGGGACCCGTGGAACAATGTAACGGCGTATTATGCCCCGTTGAGGTGTATTGAAGATTTCCAAGACAGAGCCTAGCTGTGATTACGCACAAGTCAGAGGACATGTCCAAATATATACAGAGTGTAAACTACTCCCATCTAATACTACCAGTGACAGTATGCATCCCCTTCTTTACCGTCGCAATTGAATCCTATTTACAAGATCGAGCTACGCCTTATCCAATATTCCGAGATCGTCCTGGCAGGGTTTCTCGACCGGGGAAGCAAATCTTTCGCCTTAGTTGGTCCTGCAGGAAACAAAGTTGTTGCCAGAGGCACCGGTATGAGTGATGGCGCCAACATAGACACACTGGCCGTTGTAGCTGGGGTTGAAGACGATGCGGTCGGCACCAGGAGAGCCTGGACTCCATCAGATAAGGTCTCCAATAATTGCAGCGAGACGAGAATCTTACCGCCAGTATAAACACCGGAAGAAAGGATGGGGAACTCCTGGTAAGGGCCCGAGGTAGCAAGAGGAAGGCCCTCGCGGTTGTTGAACTTGTGGGGGTACTTGTTGCTGCCAAGGGTCTGGCCAGCAGCGTAGAGGCTGCAGCCCTTGCTGGTGGCAGAGTTGAGCTGAGAGCGAGAGTACGTCTTGCTGCCGCAGGTAACGGAGGTGATGCCACCAGTGCCTTGGCGCTTGTCAAGGTCGATGGGGTTGGCGACCGCGAGAGCGGCGAGGGAGGCGAGGACGATAGACTTGAGGCTGACCATTGTGACGGAGTTTGAAAGGGAAGGGACAGATGATTTTCTTTTTGGATATGCAAACCGGCTACAGAAGAAGATAAGACTAAAGGTTAAGAAGACAGGATATACACGACTTCTTATACTCGTGGTTCCCCTCTCAACCACGACGACGAGGGTCTCTAGTTGTTCGTGAGAAGTCTTACATGCACCTACCGACTGCTGACTCGCGACATCGGGATTGGATGCTCAGAAAATAGATTCCATCAACTTGAAATCCGATTTTGGCAGGTGTCAATACTCTCCGAGCCTCCGATGTCGAGACATCCAAGCTGCATCAATTGATGTCGGTGCCCGGTTAGGTTAGTGGCCCGTTGATCGTTACGGTGCCGCTGAGCGGATGCCGCACAAATCGTCCAACTGCCATTTCCACCGTCCACTAGACTGAGATAAAGGAAACACGCGCTCCGTGTTTCTGGTCCTCAATAGCTCCGGGAGATCTACAGGGGGCTTATGGATGGTCGGGAAGAATGTAACCCTTCCGCAATGATCTGCTTGAAGAACTCTTGAGGGAAGCTGATTTGGTGAACTTTGGAGTGGGGCATCCCGCCAATCAAGATGACATCAGCGGGGTTACGCGGGTCATTCGTAGCTTCCGTGGCATCAATCAATCAGAGCCTCTCTCTTTTCGCCACGTTCAGGCAGTTCCTGGAGTCTCTTCGACCAAACCCACATCTTGATGCCACTAATCTCGTCGTTCATTTGATGCTGCTCCGTTCCGCTGCACTTTCCAAGGTCCGCACCACATCCGCAAACTCAGCTCGTTTCATTTTTCGCCGCATCCCCAACATGGCAGCTCCCACCATTACCCTCGACTCTCTCAAGTCCCCGGACACAACTCTCCCAAACATCGTGCAGTCGCTCAGTAATCAAGTCCTTGCAGATGAGTCGAAAGCAGAGGATCTAGTATGGGAGACATGGAACTCTCTCTTCGCCGTCGTGGCCAAGACCCCGCGCGAAGAGCAGGGGAGGCTCGTCAACTTCGTTGATCTCCTGCGCAAGTCTCCGGTCAAGAATGCGGCTGATCAGGAGGTTACCATCGAGGACGGTGCTTTGTGGGCAGACCTTCCTACCTTTGGGTGGGTTGCCCGAGACCTATGGAACTGGGGTAAGATCACAGGTCCTCTACATCCTTTCCAATCTCAGGGTACACGAGATTGGAGATTTGGGGTAGGCTAGTGTTGACTTGACTTGATACCACCAGATATCCACGACCCGGAAGCAACTCCCGAGGACCACCAAGACTGGGATAACAAGACTGCATTCCTAGCGCGCCTCACTTCGCACGCAAACCCAAGTAACGATCAGGATCCTTTCGACTTTTCAACTTTTGGCCTCTGGGCCCTAAGGAGCGCCTTTGAGGAGAATCCCGAAAGCAGTGCCACTACCATTCCGGCGGTTAGAAATGCGGCACTCTGGATCATATATGCCGGGGAAGCACTACGAAAGCTAGCTTCGGAGAAGAGGGATATGCCGGGGAACGTAGGAGTGGCGGGAAACAAGTTTTCCCAGAAGGCCTGGAAGGGGTTCAACGAAGAGCGGTGGAATCTCTGGAAGGCAGGCTTCGAGACGGCGGCGGATTCGGTCGATGAGGCCAAGGAAGCCGCCAAAATCATGCAAAATTTGAATTAAAATAATTTAATTGGGCGCGAAAGCTAACATGCTTCTCGAGATCCAGGAGGTTATGTAGCGTTGGAGTCGAGAATATATTTCAAAGTACCTTCCCTCGATGCTACTATGACATCTTACGCCCAAACCTAGGCAGGTAAGCTGGACAACCAATAGATAGCAAATGGTTAAGTAGGTCACACACCAGAGACAGACAATCCAGCAGGGTGAGGCGTGAGGCTTCTGCAGGGGACAAGTGCCGGCTAGGTGGGAATGCATCCCGCATAAGATCTACTTCTGACTCTTGACGGCGTAGGGAGGCCGAGCATTCAAAATTTTGTCCGTGAGGATAACGCTACGCAAGACAGCACAATTTCTCGACGGAGAGGCGCACGTCGCCCGTGCCAAACCTATTAGACATTGAAGCGGAGGTTCTTAATAGGGGTCATCAAGATAAGAACTAACGTTTCTGAATTGGATCTTTACAAACTCTTCGTCTGTCTCAGTTGAGGGGTAGGATCAGCCCAATCGATAGCTGGCATGACTCCTCCCACACCTGCATCAATGCCAGTTTCCTGGTCTCTAAATGCGCGATGCGCCTCTTCCCCGCTTGAAAGCTTTGCGTCGACGGTGGGGAGCTAAGGCGAAGTCTTTCAGGTATGATGAAGATCAATCTCCTTCGCTACCATTACCGGGAAAGAAAAACCTCCCCCCTCAACAAATCGACGCTGTATCTCTGAATAGCTTAGAGTATCGTATTTTATGTTCCTTCCATTCGATAGACAGAAATTGGCTGGTCATCTCTCAGTGAACATCACGACTGTATGCAAATACAGCCAATGACCTCCGGGAGGGACATCACTCACAACGATGATGTCCAGTCTAGTGTCATCACTTCATGGAGCAGGTTATGACGTGCAAAAAAAGGGAAAAAAGAAGAAAAAAAAAAGCCCGCACGAAGTTATCATATCGATTTCACAATAGTGGCTTGCTCGTGGCGTTCAGTGAATAAGTGACCAAGGTCATCACAGACAGTCGATGCATTAGCCTGAAAAGTCAGCCAATCTCGACCCGTCCTGGAAAAGGTAGAGGACTGAAGGAA
Source organism: Scedosporium dehoogii (assembly GCA_002812735.1). Lineage (NCBI taxonomy): Eukaryota > Fungi > Ascomycota > Sordariomycetes > Microascales > Microascaceae > Scedosporium > Scedosporium dehoogii. The sequence goes on along the minus strand of PGIR01000047.1, from coordinate 72,256 downwards.
GCTGGATGAGATATTACCACATCCCAATCGCTGTGAGGTCTTACTGACTGTGGCTACGCGAATACGGCATATGGGGCGGACTATCCTCAAAGATGGATAAGACTATGTCTAGCGCGAGCTAAGGGCGGGCTTTCCCGGAGTTAAAACGCCCACTATCCTCGTCTTACATGCATGAACACTCAGCTAGAATCAGAACACAGGGTTCGACACCAAAATGGTGTGGAACTTATGCCATTTAGTCGCAAGAAGTTGCTTTGGACAGCACAAGTCGTCACCCACTGGAAGGTGATATGGATAAAAAAGCAAATACAAATAGACGACCCCTGTAGGGTCTAGAAACAGGATTGGATAGGCCGTTCCATCATCTCCATCGAGCAGTCTAGGCCGTATGAAGAGGACATTATGTTCGTCTCACACCACCTTTGTGGAATAACGGCTGCTAGGACTCACGAGCAGCGTACATGCAGGATACTAGTCGTAGTTTGGAGTTAACGGATTCCTAATAGTGCAAGACTACGGATGAATGGAGAATAGCTTTGCCGCGGCTCGCCCATCTGGAGGCGCGAAGACCGTTGATCATGACCTGTTGAGGTTCCCGCTTCCTTCTCCCACTACTGCATGCAGCTCTTTATGCAGCGCTATGTCAGTAGCGCGAGGTGCGTGGCCAGATCCGGACACACAGGGTATTTTTGGGGAAACAAACAGCGGTGTGATATCCCAAAAAGATTTGGTAAAAGGTGCGAATGCTGATGCGTTCCTGATCGTTGATGATACGTTCGCGATACGGTAGATTTGGTGTTGGGTCCCAGGCGGGGAAATGCGTGCGAACTTGGGAATACGGTACGATGAGCAGCCGAAGCTGCAGGAATTTTTCCATGCCACGGTTATATGGTGACATGCGTTTCTTCTTCACAGAAACCGTTTTTCACGGGACGCACCTGCTCTGCACTTCGCAGGGGTCTGCGGGATTCTGTAATGAATCCGGTGATGTCTAGCAGGGTAACCAACCTGCCGGTAGCAGCTCCGCCCTGACGAGGACGTTCCCCGGCGGACCTTCCTTGCCAAATCCAGTCCAGTCCGCATCAACTGCCTCCGGACTTTCGGATTTTAGTGACTTGTTCTGATCAGCAAGGGGTCACCCGTTCGATTTCCCCACAGTTGGTGGATCCTGGACGTTGCCTTACAAGGATCAGAGTTACAATCTTCATGGAGCACCAAGGTAACTGCTCCTCCTTGTCCCTCCAGCTACCTTCGTTATTGGAGCCAAGCTTGGAGCTGTTTTCGGGAACTCCATTTGAAAGGAGAAGCTCCCCGAAAGAAATCCCCCAAAGCTTCAGAAGTATAAATATTCGGAAAATTCTTCATCAGCTATACCCGCTTTTACCCCCTTCTGATGACAGGATCCCCCCTTGTCAGCGCTAGACTTCATATCACGTATGCTATAGCCCTTGTACTACAAGGGTTTTCGTCATCTGTTCAGCGAGGGGCAAGACGGAGACTGGGATGTCAATCTGCAACCTCCACCGGTAGGTTCATCCTCGGGATAGGACCCATCCAATGCTTCTTTTAAGGAGCTGATACGGAGAAGGTACCGAGCACTGACTTCTGGTCGACCAAGGCGCTGAATAAAACACCTATAGAGTTCTAGAATCAATAACAGGCCCCAAGCGATGAATATCAATCTCGGCATTGCTACAGTCATCGGACTGTTGGCCTTTCCTGTCTTGGCTGGCCTTGCTCCCGCCGCCGCCGCGTTGGGCGCTGTAAGTCCATCCACCACCCCGTCCATCCTCCCCGTCTTGACCCCCTACACCACGCAACACGCAATAGTTCTTATGCCTTCATCGTATGGCTGGCCGAAGCGTAGCTACCCGATGGAAATGTGTCTCTAAATGGTCGTATGAGGAGAAACCATGTTGGTTGTTACGGTCCATCAGAGATGCCATGTTGGCTCTCATGTTTCACAGAATCCAGCAGGCTAATACTCATTCGAATCTTCCACAGTGTGTCGAGCTTAGCCTAGTTCTTCCAGGTCGGGTCTATTTTCCCAACTTACCCGGCTACGACCAACTGAACGAGTTCTGGTCCAACCGCCAGGATGACCTCACCCCTACATGCATCGTCACCCCCAACAGCTCCACGTCCGTGTCTAAAGCCCTCAAGTCCATCCGCACATGGAAGGCCCCCTTTACCGTAAAATCCGGTGGCCATGTGCCCTTCCCCAGCTCCAACATCGAAGACGGCATCGTCATTGATCTCGTCAACCTAAACACCTTGGAGCTCTCGAACGACAAGTCTGTCGTTTCTGTGGGCCCTGGCCTCCGATGGAGAGACGTTGCCAATTATTTACTTCCCGAGGGCCTCGCTGTTGTAGGTGGCCGTGTGGGTGACATCGGCGTGGGAGGTTTTACTCTAGGAGGCGGCATTTCATGGTTCTCGGGACGTTACGGCTGGGCGTGTGATAATGTGCGGAGCTACGAGGTCGTGCTGGCCAATGGCACCATCGTTACTGCCACGTCTACCCAGAATGCTGACCTCTACAAGGCCCTTCGTGGCGGTGGCGGTCCTAACTTCGGCATTGTGATTCGATTCGATCTAGAGACTTTTGAGCAGGGTGATATCTGGTACAAAGAGTCTCTGTATCCTGCTACCTCCACCAACGATGTTATCGAGCAGTTCTGCGACACCTCAGTTAACGGTATCGCCGCTGATGTTGACGGCCATCCCGTCATGTTCGCCGCTTACCAACCTGCCCTCGGCGGTGTGGTCACTCAGGTCTTCCGTTGGCATGCAGTTCCCCCCTCGGACCCTGCCTCCGTTCCCGCGGTCTTCCAGCCTTTCGAGGCGATCCCCGACCTCCAAAACAAGAACGCCACACTTACTGTGCCAGAAATGCTCGACGTCTACCCGGACCCGGCCGGGTTCCGCAAGGGCTGGTGGGATACCTCCATCTCGGCCGATGCCCCTGAGGTCCTGCAGCAAGTCGTTGCCAACTACGGTACGTGGGTAGCGAACAACTTTGCCGACAAGCCCGAGGTCGTCGCTGTCCTCCTTATCCAGCCCATCGCTCTCTCGACGATCCAACAGATGCAGAAGAATGGCGGCAACAGTCTTCACCTCTCTCCTGCCATCGGCGCCCAGATGAAGATAAATACCTACATCACCTGGTCCAATGCCAGCATGGATGCCTTTGTCGAGAACGCCGCCACCCAACTGGTTAGTGAGACGGAGCAGCTTGCCATTGATGGTGATGCCTTTGACGGCGGTTTCCGTTATATGAACTATGCCGAGCGGACTCAGGATGTTTATGGTCGCTATGGTGCCGGTGCTTTGGCCGAGCTCCAGGCGGCGGCTGCCAAGTACGATCCCCACCAGGTCCTGAAGAAGCAGTGGAAGGGATATTTCAAGGTTTAAGGCCACTGAGTTTTGTGCATGATGACGGTCCTGTTTTGAGGGTTGTGTCGCTTATGAGTGAGCCCCATAGCGTCCCTATGCCAACGCGAACGAGGCAGTGTCCCTACCGTACAGACTCCCGTTCCCCCCTCCCATGGTGTAATATGTTCTGAATAATGGTAACGGAATGAGATAGCTCTGTATTTGATAACTTGTTCGAGCTACTGGCCACATTTCGTGCGTATTTTCCGCGGCAATGCTGTAAAACTTATCACACTCTTCATCGGTCAATATTGTGAAGCCGCAGAAGTGGGTATTGAACCTTCTCAAGCTCTACGTCATGTCTAGACGGCATTTCCAGGGCCATCAAGACATCGCACCAGGGTTTGCTGGCTCGGCTAACCTTCCCACTTGCTCCACTGTTGGGCTCCAAGAAAAGAAAAAGAAAAAGAAAAGGCCTTGAAGCCTCAAAGGAAATCGACGGGAACAGCAAAATTGGAAGCCTCCCATGCCCGGATTCGAACTGGGGTCTATGCCTCGCACTCATCCTTCAATAAGAGGGCACAATGATAACCCCTACACTACATGGGATTTTCTTATTCGCTGGTGAGGCGGGGACGACCGAGTTAACCAGAAGAAGCCATCGTGAGCGGGTCTTCGAAAAGATTTATGAGAGAGTGGGCACGACACCAATGGCACCAGAAGCGGTCCCGCTTAGTCACGGATGTGTGGACATCACTGAAGTTATTTCTTGGGACTCAGAGCTCATCTGACAGATCGTCACTCATGCTCGTCAATTTCCGAAACAACTACTAGAAAATGTAATGGTACAGGTGAAAGATGAACAAGCAAAGAAAATAGGGGAAAGAGAAAAAAAAAAAAAAAGTTACAATGTGTGATCAATCCTTGGGCTGGGATCATCAACTTCACATCTTGATTCTGAAGAGGTAGCGCAGCTGTACCTGCGCTACATCGTAACAGATGTACTCGTTGTAGTATAGTGAGGCACCTTGGACATTTGTGTTCGTAGGTGCGGAGGAGATATCGGGCTGTCAAGACACAAGAAAGTCAAGATTAGTCTCTTTTCATTGGTTGAATTTGGATAGCCGTAGGCAACGTACCATCTTGACTCCCTTGAGGGAAGGGTGAACGACGCTGGCATCTTGCCACTTCAGGGGTCCGGTCCGGCCCATGCCAAAGGTGGAAGACATATTGCCGTTAGCTGCCGACGATTCAGCGTTGTAGTCTGCATTGACTAGCATTTGCATGGGGTCACCAAGCTCGGCCTCGCACAGCAGTAGAAGGGCGTGGCCCTGAGATGAGGAGTGAAAACAATATCCCGCCGACTTGGAAGACATATCAGCGAGGTAGATGCCCTTGCCAAACATGTAGCCTAGATATTGCAAGTCCCTCGTTAGTAATCTGAGCAGAATCGCATATTGACTTCGGAGACTTGACCGAACCTGTAACCGGCGCGCATGGGGGTGCAATCAGTAGACCCCGACTAAGGATTCCACCAAAGTTTGTGCACCTCGATCCGTGCCACAGCAGACGCCTGTCGCTCTTGATGGACGAGAAACGACTCGATTCGAATCGCGATTTCTCGCCATTGCGCTCAATTCGGAAAATTTCCATGACTTGATAGTTGAAGCAATGGGTGCTGCCTTTGGACCCATGTAGGTAGTCGACGAGGAATTTGAACTCGTTGCTGCCCTTGTCTAGAGTCGTCATTTCCTGCATGCCCAAGTCTTGGTAATGACGGTCAAGGGGGTGGATGGAGCCAGACTGTGTGTGGGCCTTCATGATGTCGTTTGCTACTTTCATATCAGACAAGCTTTCGAGGAGCTCGACCTCCTTCTTGACCATTGCGGCGTCGACGATCATCGGGGGTCTGTTGCGGCCGAAAGCGTGAGGAATCAGTGAATAATATAAATTTGAGAAGTGCTCGATCGCTGTGCCGGTGAACATATTGTACTTGGAGGCGGCGGCGGTGGGGTCGGCAAGCACAGTGCTCAAGTCCTTGAGAGCCTGGAAACCTCTCGTGATGGTACTCTTACCCAACTTGCCTAGTGGGAGTTTGTTTGCATCGTAATTCAGAGATTCCATCACATTGTTGAAGAATTTCGCATTGAAGATGAGCTCCATGAGCTCGCGGACTGGCTTCTCGAGAGTGCAGTCGGCCATTTGCGGCAGTTCATCATCGGAGCCATCCCGGGTCTGGCCAGCTTTCTTGCCAGCCGCGTCATCGTCGTCCGAATCTGGATCATAGCTCCGTTCGATGTAGGCATATTTGCCGGGCTTCGGTGCCTCAGCGCGGTCGGCCCAGCGGTGGCCTGACTTATCCTTAAACTTTTTCTCGAAGTTCTTCATCGCATCATCGAGACTTCCGTTGCCGAGCAGTGCTTTCTGGCCCGCCTCGCCCACGCGACCCCATCGCGTCCAGGCGTAGAACGTCTTCTTACCAGCATCCACGACAAGCTGATCCCAACACAGTTAGAGAGAAGTCAAGGAGAGAAGGGTGGTGCATCAGGGGCGGGGGGCGCTCCATACCTGCACCTTGTAAAACTTGTTGTTGTTGTGGCTTGTGTTCGTCTGGTTGAGCGAGGCGTCGTAGATAATGCCATCCGAGTCGATGTAGACGACAAACCCCGTCTTGCCGGAAAGACGGAACAACTCATCGACGGGAACCACCAAGCTGGCGGATTTGGCGATTTGACCCTCGGCAACGGGCTGCTTCTCCTTCTTCGCCTTCTTTTTCGGCTCTTCGGGCTCTGGAGTCTCGTCCTTCACCTTGGCGGCTTTGGCGGCTTTGCTAGACTTTGTGTCCTTGGCCGTCTTTCTTTTTTTGGGCTTCTGAGTGCTGTCATCATCCTGGCTGGCATCCGCAGAAGGGTCGCTCTTCGCGATGGCGATCGGCCGCTTCTTAACTGCTTGGAGAGAATAGTCATCTTCCGATGGGCGAGCGTCGTCCTCAATCGCTTTCAAGGCCCACTCGATATCGACAATGGTAATATTGTTGGCCTTGGCAGCCACGACCTTGGAAGAATCCTTTGCGAAATCTTCTTTGTTGGTGACAAGGTGGGTGGTGGCTGCCGTAACGCTTCTGGCGAATTTGGCGCCTATTGCGGTCAATTGCTTCTGCAGAGTCGCGTGGGAGAGAGACGGAAATGTTCCGCTCAGGGCAACGACACAACCATCAAGCGGCGGAGATGGATCAGCTCCATTCGCCGCAGCTGTTGAGGCTGGGGGAGTAGAGGGTGCCGCGGTCTGCGAAGCGTTTGCGGCAGCTGCCTGCCTCCTCGTAACACGAGCCATCGCTGTCAATTGACGTGGTAAGCCCTTGGACTGAATTAAAGGGGTTGCATCTGAGTGCGTACGTTTTTGTGTGGCGGCAGGATAAAAGGGGGAGCGGGGATTGTCCAAGGCCAATTTGAATGGTCTGGCTTTGTAGTGGGTAGTGGGGGAGCTGGAGAGCTCGAGTTTAGGGCAGCTGTTAAGAAGAATCAAACGGTGTCTTCACCCAAAGAGCTCGCCGATGAGCGAAAAAAAGAAGAAAAAGGCCAACTTTCGAGGTGCGGAATTCTCAAGGAAAGATGAATTGGTGAGGAGATGAGTGAAGGAAAGACGGGGATTCCTTAGAGCAGAATTCGAGGAATGGACGAACCTAAATAGCAACTTCCTCGGATCCTAGCCTAGAAATCCTCAAAGTGTTCCTTCCTCTGGACTGAGTGCTGGCAAAGCTCGAAGCGCGTGGTTGCCTAGTGCTACAAACAAATATTTTGTGTACCCTGCAGGACTGTAATTGCCCAAGACGCGAGGGCACGTGGAGCAGCTGAGGCCTAAGGGAAACAAGAAACAACCAAAACTGGAAACCACCACTCATCTGGCGCCTTGGCTTGATACCACTTGATGCCACAATCAGGCACCCGCGCCCCACTCACGCAGGCAAGCTTGAGTCGAGGAAGTTGCGTTGGGAATTGGGTGAGGTCGAAATGGGTCAATTGGTGCGGGCAGGCGCAAGTTGCAACGACGTCCCAGCCATCAGGGGCAGGAGCGATTGATACACATAATTTGCAACTGATCGGTTGAGTCACCGTGACATTTTCCAACCTCATCAATTAATCTCAGGAATTGACCCGACGAAGTACCATTCCAGCAAGACTCTGTCCATTTCAATGTGCTGTTGTTCAACTCCGCAAGTCAGACCAATCCTCGGTCCACGAAGGCAGCCCCAACCTGATCTGGTGCCACCATAATAAACTACCCCAACCCCCGTCCTCCCCGAGCTTTTGACTGCTTGCCTCATCCGGCCCGTCTTGTCTCAGAATCTGTCACTGATTGGGAGTCGAGACAGGACATTGTATGAGCCTCAATTATCGACAAACTTCTCGCCCCACACCAAGTCGTCGATTAGCTCTTCCTGAGTTGATTCGAAATATTTACGCCACCCCTGTTTCCTTCTCCCACGACTCGAACAGTTACAATAACAATCAGGTTCAGTTTCCGCATTTTACTCTTAAAACTGCGTTAAACCAAGTCACTATGGGGCCTAAATACAGTGTGTAAATTGATTTGTGCAGTTACCGATGGAGCAGCAGTCTCCGACACAACTTTCCAAGAATCCTGTGACAGAGAGGACAAGGTTGATCCATCCTATACACAATCCCCCCCCCTCCCCCCACACACACACAGGTGCTGTAGGTTAGCGAACGTCTCTTTTTTTCAATGGTGAGAGACAAAGGAGTTAAAAGGGAGTAAGACGCTCAAAAATTCGAATTCAGTTATCGGGCTATCGTTCCAGCGAGCACCTGCATGTCCAATCAAGCTATCACAAAACCATCATCGTCTCTACTCATCCATGACTAACCCAGCAAATGACTGCCCGACCATGCGACCTACCATGGAGCCGCCGAACGCGATCGCGGCAGCTACAAAGGGACCACATAAAAACGTCCCGGCGACAGAGGCTCCAATCATCCATCCCAACATGTCCCCGCTCTGGCCCATCATCTCCTTGAACAATCCCTGACCAAACTCGGCCCCATTAATATCCCCTTTACAGTATCTCATCAACAGCATACCATCGTTGAACATCATCGTACCGAAGCTCGAAATGCCATGAGTACGCAGAATCTTGGAAACATGACTGATGGCGGCGGCACCCTGGACTGACTTGTTCAAGGAGACACTAGCGACCCTGTCGACGAGAAGCTTGCCGGCCGGAGTCGTGTAAAGACTTCCTATCCCTTTCTGGACAAAGATTGTTGTCTGTCGTGCGAATTTTCTATCGAGACTTATATCCAGAAGAGCCTCATATACGAGGGCAGCAACATTGACATCCGTTGGGAGCTTGTTCTCGTCAAGCTTTTTCTGAAAGCCACGAGGGGCATGCTCTAAATAGCTATAGCCTCTGGGCTTCACCTTCGGTGCGAAGTGCATCTGTGGCGGGACCTACGAATAGACGTTGAGCAGTTAGAGTGACATCGTCTTCAGTCCGTCCTTTCTCAACTTACTGATTATGCTCCAGATCGGATAGTGCGTCGGAAACGGAGGTTTAGTGCTATTGCAAAGCCAGCTATTCATGGTGGTGAGCAGGCAGCTCCGGTGGGTTTCCATTCAGGCTTCCATTCGGGCTGCTGTGCCTCATTCGGTCTTTTGGTAAAATCCATGCCAGGTCACAGCATGAGGCTCCAATAACTCAAGCCTCCCTTAAAAGCACATATCTGACTAATATGGTGTGGCTCTTATAAAGCAGAAATTGAACGAGTCTTAGTTGTGCTATAAAAGTCTACTCCATACAGGCTTCGAAGAGACAAGGATTGGCTGGCAGGACTCTAGAACTACCTTAGTTAGCTGTATTTTATTATTTTCCAGTTTTATTTCTTTGATTATTATTTCTTGACATTATTATTGTATTTAATCCCCCCCTTCTCTGTCAGAACATCGCCATATTCAATCTGTCTATCATCATAGTATCAAATGTTGAAGGAGCCCCAGATGCGACTGGGCAAACTACCTTCCTAAGGCCGCCAGATTCCAAAATCCCAACACGGAAGGAAAATCTTCTACATTGAATCCCGATCTCTCCTTAAGCCAGCCATTATCACCTTTGAGCCACAATGCTCCCCGCCATGTGATTCGCTATATAGAGCTATTGATGGACTTTGGAACGCATAAAGTAGGGAGTAAGCACTGAAAGCTCCTGGCTCGCTGGGGGATGTGAGATTGCAGTATATTGCCCCCCTCCAGACCGCGTACGCACGAGCTCGAAGTTATTCGAGACCGTTCTCTATCGGACCTACTACCATAAGTATCCTCTGTAAGATCGAGTTCCGCCACATTCCTAGAGATGCTCCCTTCAGTTCGATCCTCCATAAGGTCACTAGTCGCTGGGAGGTTCCCCGATTGTTTTGACGACGTGATTGGAAATGCATCCTCGACATCCCAAGTAGAACTCGAAATAAAGTCTTCCCCAAAAGTCGCTGTGAGGTTCACCCGCTCGAGCATTCCAAGGCCATCGCTTCCGAATGGTTCTTCTCGGGCCTATCATTGCTATCGTTAGGCAAGTCTTTGTGAAATTCCCAGCGCGGCAACTTTCCTGGATCTGCCCATAGAAGAGCCCGTCGCGGCACAGACTTCTCCGACGAATCCATAAAGGGACCATGTTCCTGTAGGGACCTCGGCGTAGCTACCATAGAAGAACTCTTCGTGTCTCAATTGATTCCGCTCAAGGCCACCAGCTCATGCGCTGTCTTGGCAGGCCTAACTGGATTCAACGCAGCACCCTAGCTCCAAGCAACAATTTCTCAATCGCTTTGACAGTATATTAGTCGGTCTATGCCGTTTTGTACGGCGATTTATAGCAACTGTCCGGTTCTATGCCGCTATGGCTCCCCGACTGCCTTTCCAGCTGAGACGCCAATACCGGTCCCGCGAGGCAGACTAGTCGTTATTTTGTCCCCAACCGGGCCTTGATGTTGCTGTTTCCAGTTACAGGAGAGGAGCTTCGGAAGCACCACACAGGTCAGCTACTTGACTCTTTATCCATTTCAAATTCGAAGTGTTATTAGTGGCCAGGCGGGAAGTATCGCGCCCCAGATCTTATCAACGATCTCCAGATAGATGGAATTAAAGTAGTGGACTCGGGTTATAATCCTGACAACCGCAACTAACCGCCATTCGCTACCTAACTTCCTTCTCAATATGTCGCATGGCTTCTTGATCTCAACGGAGTACAATGCTCCGGTTTCATGATGTAAAGGTCGGTGAGCTGTTTTAGGTCGCCTAGTGCGCGGAAAGTTGCATTGGGGCTCCGGAACTCGGACGGTCTTATCAACTCCACAATCCTACTTCTGCAAGACGCTAGATGTGGTTTCGGCTACCCCTTTCAAGAATAGTCTCATTTTCGTTTGATGCATTGAGAGTCCCGACTGTCATTGCCAGGTTAGTAGCGCTCTCCTCCTCACTTGTTAAGCTGTTAAGCGGTGGAGTACTGCTTCTGCCGCTATGCCAGAAGAGGCAGCTCTACTCGTCCCGAACCACCTCATGACCCCTCTGCAATGTCGCCTTACCGATGAATGTTAGCCAAGCTGACCTTCGGGGCGTACTGCCAGGCAAAGTGCAGTTCGGGCCGGTGGTACGGTATTCTTAACAATCGACCGGCCCGACTATGGGACGATCCGCCCCCACCGCCAGATATCTTCATGCATCCTGAGTGCCGACTACGGCTCGGGACCAAGAATATATAGAACTCGAACAACTGGATCATTTCCATCCACCCCACGGCTTCCCGGTTACGATACCGTGCTCACATTCCAGTCCAATCCTTCCATCCAGCTGCTCGTCACTATGGAATCTGCTGTCCTTCATCGCGACCTCACCAAAACCTACCCGACAGCTGTCGGTGGGGAAGGTGTTTACGTTATCACCAAGGAAGGCGATAGGATTCTAGATGGAAGCAGCGGAGCCGCAGTCTCCAGCGTCGGACACGGCAACAAGGAGGTCATTGAGGCAATAGTGGACCAAATTCGCACGATAAGCTTCGCATACACTTCTTTCTTCACCTCCCAGGTTGCGGAAAACCTGGCATCTCATATCATTGATCAGAGCGGGCCCGACACTTTCTCAAAGGTGTTGTTCACTAGTTCGGGCTCTGAGGCCGTGGAATCAGCTCTGAAGGCTGCGCGGCAATATCATGTTTTTAACGGCGACCTGAAGCGTGTGAACTTCATTGGGCGGATCAACTCGTATCATGGCAATACCCTGGGTGCCATGTCTGCCGGCTTCAACCCTTCTCGAAGGGAATCTTTTGAGCCCATGCTGGGTTCTGTTTTCCATTACGTTAGTCGATGTTTCTATACCGAAGACGGCAAGGGTCTCAGCGAGGAAGAGTATGAAGATCGTCTTATAGGCGAATTTGAGGCCAAGATGGAGAGTTTGGGCCCGGAAACGGTGGCTGCGGTTATTGTGGAGCCTGTCGTTGGCGCTAGCCTCGGTGCTGTGGCTGCGACTCCGACTTACCTCCCCCGACTGAAGGCTCTGTGTCAGAAGCATGGCATCCTAGTCATTTGGGACGAGGTCATGTGTGGAATGGGCCGTATTGGGTCGTACCACGCATGGCAGAGTCTCGGCGGTGCTGTGCCTGACCTCCAGACGATCGGCAAGGGCTTGGGAGCTGGTTATCTGCCGCTCTCTGCTGTGCTCGTCGGGACGAAAGTGTACGATGTATTCGAGAAGTGTGCGTCCGGGCCCAAAACGTTCATGAATGGCCACACATTCCAGGCTCACCCGGCGGCATGCGCGGGCGCCCTCGCCGTACAGAAAATCATCCAGCGGGACCAACTCCTAGCCAACGTGCAGGAACGCGGGAAACAACTCGATTCAGCGTTGAGGGAGCGCCTGCCGCCTCATGTGCTTGAACATCCAGGTAGCTTACGTGGGATAGGGCTATTCCGGTGCGTGGATTTTGGAACTCTAAAAACCTCTCTTGGTGGTCCTTTGGCACAGGAAGTTGCCGACGAAACTTTCAACAGAGGAGCCGCCGTGTATCCGTGCTCTGCGCCAAGAGACGCCGTCATTTTGGCCCCTCCATACATCATAAGTCCCGAGGAGATTGAAACCTTGGTGGATGCTTTCTCCGAAGCAACGAAGACCGTTCTGCAGAGGCGTGGTGGCTTGGAGTCATAAAAATGTACATAGACGGCGTGTTGGTTGACGGAGAGCAATGACATCATTGATGGCATCTCTTGAATAGTGGTATATTTCAACTGGAGGTGAGGGTTGCACCAAGTTTCAGAGAGATACTAGTGCAAACGGGGATGCCTAAATAGCTATCGCCTTTGCTAGCTCGCACCAGGTTCTATCGCATCAAGGCGTATGTGGGAGCTACGGCTGTTCGTGCCAGGCCAATATTGAAAATCCATGTCTAACCACAAGATATTGAAGGAGAGATGCAAGAAGTAGAAGGTTGGTCGTAATTCGCACCACTTCGTGCACTTGAAAGCTAGACTCATCAGCGGCCCTAATGGCCTAGTGGCGTTGGGAGAGGAAATCTTGGATAGGGCTCCCAGCCGGTGTCGACGGACGAAAGTCTACACAGTCAACTACACCCGAGCTCTCCCGAGCTCTGCTCGCTCTATGTCCTCATCAGAGCATGGTATTCGTTGAGAATGTCTTAACGACCTCCGTTGTGGTAATCCTTTCTAGTTTATGAATTGCGACCATAGATACTATACTGCTACCTGGGAGCGGCAGGCGAAGCGACAGCCGTATTGCCTTTCGTCTATCTTTACCAAGTTTAATTCCATCACTTGATAATATATTGGATCAGATAGGCACTGTCACTAACCTTGTACAAACCCCAGAAGCCGCGAGTGCATTGGCAGCAGGATTCCACGAGGCGACCTCCGAAGGAGGTGAAGTTATATAACACCCGGATATTAGTATAGACCCAGATTCGCGTCGTGTACTACAGGTGCACCATCGCCAGTCTTCCCAAAAATGCTTCTGCCTATCACCGCTAATACCACTACTACAGTACATACAGAAACGACTTTCTATCCACATGAGACCCAATTTAAGCTCTATATATACATCATCTAGCTAAGTGTTCTTAACTCAGAGAGTGACGACACGATGGAATCTGTATAAATATCTAGTTTGGCCTTCTCCATTTGTTCATTCATTATTATAATTGTTAAATCTGAAAGTCCGCAAGATAAAAGCCGGCTGCTTGATCATCCCGTCGATGACCAGAACTGGGGATAGATTCTAATGTTGTTGGATTTGAATCTCAACCGGGGGTTACTGCATCGCTGAAACGAGGCGCATCGGCCCCTGTCCCATAATAAATTAGTCGATGAAGGAGCGTCTCGTTGAAATCGAGTGCGGCAACGAGGTTAGCACACTGTCGCGGGCATGTGAAAACAGATTCCTGCGTCGGCGCGGGCCATCATCTGCTGTGAGAAAATTATATTCATCGGCTTCGCCAAGACCGGCGCATCTTCCACGTGGTGGTCCCGCCGCATCGTCGCATTTCTGTCCCAGTCTCACGCCATGCGTCCTTTTTCTATACCTTGGCCAGCGAGCATAACAAATATATATAATTTAGTTGCTAAAAATAGGCACTGGATGCGGAGCCTTGCCCCCTCGTGAGGGCCTTTATTACCTGTTCTCCGCAGACATCTAGGTGAGCTTGGAGAGGTGAGAAGATGATAACTCTTCACGATGCGGAGAAGGACCAGGATGCGTTTCTAGATTTTTCCCCGATCCGGACGAGGGTTCAGCCCTGAGGATCAATACAATCCGAGCTGCATGGGCTGGTCCTGGGAAGTAATCTTAGGAAATAAGATTTACACCAACTGTTCTCGTTCAAGAACATTACAGTGCCTCTGCCCCAGTCGCAGCCGTTAGCAGGTGATTCAAGTATTAAGTTTACTTTCCGTCAGAGGAAGGTACTTCGTAGGTAGCAACAATTTTCTCCGCATGAAAGTGGCTGTTTGGGGATGGTCAAGAGGATCGCTTCGCTCGAATGTTCTAACATTACGATCGAAGCCAAGCATATGAAGATGGGAACAAGCCATGGACAAATCAGACGAGTTTTACTTGCAGATCTCACAGACTGATATAAATCGCTCGGCTTGAAATTCCACATTTGACCTCCTTCCAGAGCTGCTGCCTGTGGTTAATCATCTTCAATAGTCCCTGTACTTCGTAATTATCGGGGCAGCGACTCGCCAGATGTTCCACCGGATGTGTTCCGAGTTTGGACAGTCTCCGACGGAGGCTCAAAGCTAACATTAAGGGGGACGCACTTCGTCAGCTTCAGCGGGGTTGAACAAGAAGGTCTCATAGGGCACTCTCGTACGATGCGACGCTCTGAGCTGCGGAGGTTGCCCTTCAAGGGTTAGCACGACCCACATGGCCTTTGAGTCGTGCTTGAGGTGATTCGCCATGCCTGCGACTAGAACCGATTCGACCTTGGCGTCCCTCTCTCCCCAAGCCTCCACAATCTCCATGACCCCGACCATCCGGGCCAGACCCTATCAGGGTGCTTCCATGGTGTGCACTCCGCAAGATTTAGCACGGGAGTATTGCCAGTATGAGAGGCTATCTCCATCCTCTGACCATCCCCGCAATCCGATGCTTGTCAACTCCGCCCCCGCAAAGAATCCCCAATCCCGTTTTAAAAATGTCCGGGGCCCCAACATCATGAAATGCCCAGATTCTGCGCTCGAGATCTACCCCATTTTTGTTGAATGTGTGATGTGATAACGACTTTGAATCGCCCTCTCTTACCTGTGTTTTTGTTGTGCTTATAAACGCCGTGTCTGGCCCCCTTTCTCGAGGTCCGCCTGTGGAGTTGGAGTGCAAATCCCGGCCCTGCCGAGACCCACCAGAGCAAGAAGCCGAGGCTCATTCATAGACCCAGCCATTTTGGCACTAGATCGGCGAAGGGCGTTGAGGTCTTCATTTCTCGAAAACCCTTGCGATTGATTGATTTTCTGTTCACTCCAGTTTCCTTCGCCATGAGCACCAGAGAAATGTCGTCAAAACCTTCGCTATGTACTGCGAAATCCGCGTCGGGACGGAAACCCACCCGACGACGGGATCCTCTGGCCTGCGTTTCCTGTCGGCGGAAGAAAATTCGGTGCGACACGATTGAAGGATTTCCCTGCTGGAGCTGTCGCCGAAACAATACTGAGGTATGCCCTCATGTAACCTTCTCCCCGCCTTCTTCCCAGACCTTCAGGAGCTGATTCGTACTCAATATTCTCAGTGTGTCCGACTTCCTAGTCGTCATAATAAACCGTAAGCATATTATCCTTCATTCGTCTTCTCGTCCTTAATGTGATCGTGGTTAACCAGGTGCTACTCTTAGACCGAAGAAATCTGGTAGCAACGCACCCCACAAAGAGGTAGCATTACCGGCACGACTGCCGAGTGAGATCCCTCGGAGTGAGGTTCTCGACGTGGACCTGGCGAGGCCGTTTGGCCTCGTCCTGGAACCGACCTTACCACTGCCCATCCCCGAGACGGCGAACATCATCTTCAATAATCCCCACCCAACCCCTCCCATCAGCTATGATTTCTCTCTTCCCTGCAGTTCACCGGCCATACCGCCTGTATTTCCCGCTTTCCTGAAGCCGTTGCCAGCTAGGCTCGACGCAACGGATACGCAGTATCTTCAGGCCAAAGGTGCCCTAACTCTCCCAAGTCTTGAGTTCCAGAATGCGCTTCTCAAGGCCTTTGTGGAATATGTCCATCCCTATATGCCGGTACTTGATCTTGGCGACTTCCTCAATACCGTCTATCACCGCGATGGTTCCAAAGGACAGACAAGCTTGGTTTTGTATCAAGCCGTTATGTTTTCGGGCGCAGGGTTTGTCAGTATGGATGAGATTCACAGGAATGGCTATTCCACGCGGAAAGAGGCGAGGAGAGCTCTCTTACAACGGGCGAGAGTAAGTTGATCTTGCCCTGTCTCGAGAATATCGAGGAACTGTGGTTAACAGACGTATAATAGCTGCTCTACGATTTTGATGTCGAGTCAGACCGGTTTCTTCTCATCCAGACTCTCCTCCTAATGACGTACTGGTATGAAGGCCCAGACGATCAGAAGGATACGTGGCACTGGCTAGGCATCGCCATCTCCCTAGCCCGCTGCATGGGAATCCATCGTGATAGCGGGAACAGGATGACTCAATCCAAGCGAGGACTTTGGAAGCGTGTTTGGTGGTCTGCTCTGATGCGTGACCGTCTTCTTACCCTCGGCTTAAGGCGACCAACTCGTATTTACGAGAAGGACTTTGATCTACCAATGCTCGAGGAAGACGACTTCAATATCGGAGTCATAGACAGGTACCATAGTGGTATCCTGCCGAACTGCGAGCTGATCCGAAACGTGGAGATGCAGCGTGATCTCGCGCTGTTGTGCATAGCCAAGGTGAAGCTTCTGGTGTGTACGGGACACATTCTCGACGCGCAATATGCCATGAAACCTCGCGAAACCTTGAAGCCGGAGAGGACCGCCGTGGAAAGCACCATGATGATCTTTCCCACGAAGGCTCTCGAAACAGAGGAGATTAATCGTGCGGATGAGGAGCTAAAGGAGTGGAGCAACTCTCTTCCATCATGCTGCCAGACACGCCCTCTGAAACAATCGGACCAACGTGACGGCTATGCTAGCATCGCAGTCCAACGGGCTTTACTTCACATGACATACGATGCCACCATCTTAGCCCTCCACCGATGCCGATTCTTGCCGAATCTCCCGGCAAAGGCATCTTCCTCGTCACCTGCGGAAGTTTCAACTCACAAGGCGCGGGAAGCCGCCATGCGAATCACGCAAGCAGCTGCAGACTTGCTGGAGTGGAATCTCGAGAAGTTCCTCCCCGGGAGCGGCATCACGGCTTTCCTTCCCAGTGCAATCGTCTACCTTCAGCAGATGAGACACTCCGACCCCGAGGTGCGGCACAACGCCATTCACTCCTTCCGCATATGTAGGGGAGTGATAGAAAAGATGCGTGTCTTGTACGTTACGGGTGATTTCGCGGCAATGCTACTTGATGCGGGCCTTAGGAAATTCGGCCTTTACGACCTGGCAAGTGGCTCCGGGACAGGGAAAGGGCCGGTTGAGACTGCGAGCGGAATGCCCACGCCTGAGGACTCACTGAGTAACCTCAGATGTGGATCCGATACAATGGAAGAGGGGATGGAAGTTGACAAGCCCACTGCTCCCCTTGCAAACCCGGGTCACATTTCAGTGATGGACATCTTCTCACCGCCTCCGGTAGATTTTCTGGTTGGTGATACAGGGTTACTGGAAGTCGGGAACCAACACGACGCCGACTTTGGTGTATTAAACCTTTGTAATATGGATCTGGCCATGTTGGGCGAGCTTACTGAGTTGGATTCAAACCCATTGTTTCATCCGACTGGGGAGACGGAGGACTGGTGGACTGAGTCTGCGTCTAAATAAGTCGAAAAGCACTGGGGTTGAAAATTTGAGTTAGGAGGTATTCTGGTAAAGCAACCATGGGTTGCCATCACGGTCGTTATGGATTATGAATGCACTGTCGGAGCTACTTGTATGTTGATTAGGGAGGCTAGGTCTAATATAACTTTGGAGTCTCTTGGATTAATGTTTCCATCACTGGCGTACCTGCCCCGGAGCTCGCGCTTTGCCTATATCTTTTGCTTCTACACAGGTACACAATATAGTCTCCACGCTCTCTAGGGGTTTCCTGTTGGGGCCAAACTACTTCGTACTTAGCGACCATTGACCGGATGCTAATGAGGACCGGCAATGCCCCTGTACTCTATCGTCACTGGGACATCTTCGCATCGGAGGCTCTTCAGTTGGTGAGATGGAGTGGATAGCTCCCCGTCGCATCTGCAGCCGACTACTATCGCCAGCTGGCCGGGCAGCCTCACACAGTTAAGCGAGGATTTATTGATACCACAGTCCACAGTCCCACTGTTGCAATTTACCAGGACTCACGAGACGAGGAAGACGACTTAATCCCTTCTATGAGTTGATCTTGGGCTATAGAACAACCCTAAAAGGAACCCATCTTCCAATCACCCCATGCCTGGAGCAAGTTGGAGGGCAAAAAGCCATCAGATACGAACGCATGCACCAGACGGATACGAAGGTCATCACACAGCACACGATCGCATTCCTCGCTAAACGGACGACTCAATCCCAAAAATAGTGCCCGATTTTACAGCTCGAGGTGTGGTATGTTACCGCAGGGGTGGCGGGTTAGGCCGTCTGTCTCTGCGTGATCTGAATGGACGCCAAGTCGCGCCACTGACGGATACGAGGTGGTGTCGCATCTGCCCTGTGCTTCTTCAACCATTCATCGTGGCGCATTCGACCAAGGCACCCATCTCGGATGCAGATCCGACCCACTATTTTCCTGTGCTGCTTCTGATCACCGGCTACAATGACGATGAGAATCACGAGGGGAGCTTGACACGAATGAAGAATATCGCGAGAAAGCCGTCATAGGTCATGAAGTCGTAGTTTATTTGCTCTTTGGTTCCGGGGTCGGCCGGGCATGACTAGGGGAGTCGAGATGGGATTGGCTCTTCCGTGTAAGCCCGGCATGGAAAAAGTCCGATTTGAATGCAAATGTTTGGTTCTCTTGACGTCGACAACACGAGCTGGATACATATAAATTCCCCAAGATTCTCCATGCACTCTGTGTTCATTTAAGCTTAACTACACTATCAGATGAACCTGGAAAAAGCCAAATCATCTTCAACACTAATAACATAATATAATATCCCTTCTAAACTGGTCAAGATGAAATACAATCTTGTCCTTATCGTCACCAGCCTCATTGCAGGCACCCACGCCACCGACTATTTCCTCCGTTTTGTCGGGGGTAATACCGTCATCAACGGGCAGCTCCTCCGCCTCAATACATCCACCAATGCATCCCCCGGCGTTTCCGAGCCACCATACAATCCTGCCGACCACTTCTCTCGATTCTCCGACTCCGTGGCCGGCGAGCTTCGCGTTGTCCCCACCAACCCGCACCCGCCCCCGGTCCCAGGCTACCTTGCTCTGACCCAGGACGACACCGTCCAAGGTGCTCTACGACTCTTTGAGACATGGCACCCTGATACCGAGGGTGTCCAGGTCAGCCCATGGAGGATACAAAAACCAAGGTGCGGTGGGGCGCAACTCCTTCGCTTCGGGGAGGAAACCCAAAATCGCTGGGTTGCTGTGCAGGAGGTGACCTCGCAGGGCGTGACGAGATGGGTACCTTGGTGGGTTACTGGAGATGTTCAGGGCTTGGGAGATTACGAGGTTGCGGACATTGAGGTTATCTGGGCGAAGTGCCGCGTGAATTCGAATGCGCCGGGCGGCTCGGAGAATTGTTTGTGAGCGTGGGTGCTTTCGATGAGAGGATTGCTCCTTGACCTAATTACCTTTTGAACCTGTATCGACTGTTAGCAATGTTTAATTCATATTGACGAACTTGTCCTCTCATGGTCTTTTATGCGCTGCGCAACTTATTGTTATTATGAGATTTTTTGATTCGATAAAAGAGCTGCAAGAAGGTCAAGTTTGGATGGTATGACGGTTCGTCATGGAAATAGGACAACATGTACTATATATATCATATAGATCTTAATATACCTAGATATATATTACTTCGTACGTCCTTGAGGGACTGATTCCGGACCCTGGGGCCAATCTATTCTAACCATCAACGTCAATGTAGGGACGGCGTGCTTCTTTGCTCAACTACTGGGGAGCAAGTGAATGCGGAGCACTGACTTTCCATGGGAGAGATAAAACACTTTTCCCTGGTCAGGTTCCAGAGGAATAGATACCTCCATATCGAGAGTATCAACATCCACAATAGAAGCATCCTGGTTCAGGAGAATTTCCCTGGCTTCTCTCGAATTGAGCCACTCCAGAGTATAGCGAACACATTGAGACTTATCTCTGATCCCCGAAGATCCTGCAACTGCGTTCGGATAGTCTACCAACAATCCCAACGTATCCGTGCAGTGAGGATGCGGCTTTACGTCTCCTCGCTTTAGTTCATTGAGAGCTCCCTTCTCACACGATTGCGGAAGGTGTTCAACTTCTGCGGCCAAGGAAGACAGTTGAGTTTCGGTAGGAACAGGTGTCGGCGGAATAACGACAACAGAAGGGGGCACAGTGACTTCTGGCCTGTCATCCTCACGACTTCCATCCTCGCAGTTGCCATCTGGTTTATTCATTCTGCGGGTAGTCGAATCCTGATTTTCGCTGCTCTCCTCGCCTCTCTCCCCGCTTCTCTCCTCAACGACCTCGAACCCCCTTTCTGAAGATGCCGAAGCACCAGTCTCAGCACAGTTCTCGTAAGGAATCACTCCAGCTGTTACACTCCCCACATGCTCACTCGTGCTTAACGTTCCGAGTTCAGAATTCGATTCATCCGCTCCATGGTAATCCGCATTCTCCAGTTCCTGAGGTACGGAGTCTTCGTCAGTCTCCTCGGTCGTATTGACTTCTTCAAGCCCAGTACTCCTAGCTATAATGCCATTTAATAGGGAATTTTCCGAGAGTAGAAGTGAGTGTAAGGCACTCTCGTTTGGTTCGGGATGCTTGATGCGCTCTTTGCTCTTGCGCATCGTCTTGAGGCTAACCTTCCCAAACTCTTCCAGCTGGGCATTGAAGTCAGAGTTCATATTCACAGGCCCAAAATTGGGTAGTCTCCAACGATGATATAGTCTCCCATGAGAAGAAGGGGTATACATCTTGGCATGCAACGTGATGAATTGGTTGCATAGAAAGCAAGCATGCTTACTGGAGCACACGACTCGTGGATACTTCCCGGTTGGATACAAGTCGCAATGTGCCAAGATTTGAATCTCTCCGTGGACCGTTGTCGGTTCAAAAATGGCGCTGGTATATTTCAAGAACCACGCATTTGCTTTTTCGTCCGTGGTCTGGATTAGGCGGTGAATGACCGCCCTGCTCTTCTTGCCTTCCCCAAGTCGGTCGAAGGCGGTCTCAAAATTCGAAGGATTGGTCTGGGGCCGCACTTGGTTCAAAATGGCGGCCGGCAGGTCCACAACAACCGCTGTCAGATCCCTCGCAATGGGGAATTTCTTCGCAGTCTGGCACAAGAATATTGCCGCTTCAAAGTATCTGGAACCTTTTTTAACCATCTTTTCCAGGCGAGACTCTGAGGTTTCGCCGTTCGTGATGTCATGCCATTTCGGCAGGTTTCTCAAGACGAAAATCTCCCGAATAAGGGCTTTCACTTCAGCAGGTACCCGATGTCTCCCCCATGCATTGGCCTGGTGTATCACGGATCGAGCCCTTGTTAAGAAGGACTGGGTTTCAGGATCCGAATTCTTCGTCCCGTTGGCACGTCGTAGCTCGTCAACAGCTTCTTCGAGCAATTTCGTGATGGATTTTCTGGCATTGGAGTTCTTTCGACCCTTCCAAGTCTTCCGGCCCAAGTTGAGGCGTTCGAGGATACGCACTTCGCACATGGATATAATAGCATCCAGGACTCGATCACGGATTTCCCTTTCTTCCTCTAGCAGACAGCCTATGTCAGAAAGCGGGATTGCCCTGCGAGGAGTAAAAAAGTTATCATCTACTCACCTTGGCCGATGCAACGAAGGTAGCTGAAGATGGGTTCGAATCCCTCAACAATCCTCTGGAGGGCAGCCTTACCATCCTCTGTGCTCCTACGATTTACTGCGACGAGGACATTGAGCTTCAACGAGGAGCCTTCCTGACATTCCTCGACCGATATAGCCGGGATGCGGTACGGGTCATCTTTCAAGCATGACAAAAAGGCTAAAACCCCAGTCAAATGGTGTTCCCGATCGAAAGGGAGGCTATACTCCTCATTCCGAAAAGCGAGGGAGCTCGGACTATTCTTCAGGACTTTTTGTGGCACTTCATGGAGGATTCGGAGGAGGGCGATGTTCTCAGCGCATCTGATGGCCTCCGGGGTGGGTCCTTTGACGGCGGGCGGTAATTTCGGAGATGGTCCGCCCATGGTTTAGGATCCGCCGTGGGTGCGATTGGGGGAAGTAGAGAAGATGTCGTCTTCTAATCGAGGAGTTGACTTGACATTGGGCGATGGGATCGTTATGATATACTTCATATGTGAATGAAGAGAAGAATTACGAGGCTGGCTTCCCCCCGCTGGAGCTGGAGAAGTTGAATGTGTGACTGTTTGATAGTCCCATGTTGCAGGCCAACCGCCAGCCTGCGCGCGACCCAGATGCTGGGCCTCCTCCGCCCTTTTTTTCGACTTTGCTAGGCCAATCGGCCGCTGGACTTCAGAGTAAACTGTATGTATACATTTTCTACTTCCCCGAAGGCTCTAAGCCACCGCCATCTGGCAGAGATACCTGCCCTTTCAGGTGGCCCCAAGGTACTCCCTATGTAAGAGTACGGAAATCGTTTGCAGGACGCACGATCTCATCCCAGGTAAGACGCAGACCCTTTCGCTTAGATATGACGGTGGAGATTAGCAATGCAGGCCTGTCTCTCTCTCCCTCTCTGCCATTCAAATGTGATATTCTTTTTATGTACCGAATACTATGCTATGGACATGATTGATTGACTGGCAAAAGACCACAATTCTCAAGTGCAAGCCCCCATAAACGCCGTCATTGTGAATTTTCAATGCACTAATTTCATTGCTGCCCAGTCTTCTGAGAATCCCAACGTGTCGAAGCGAAAAGTCTCTGACGTGATTGCAAGCCCAGCGGCCCAGCCCCTGACCCTCACACAATAAAAAATGAATACAGGTGGAAAAAAGGTCTCGCACCCGGTCATGGATCCTCATTCTGCCGTAAAATCGGATGTCAGGCTGGCTGAAACACCCTCATGTACTCATCCTCGCTCATTGACTCCGATTTGCCATAAACCTGCTAATCCGGCTCGACTCGGGACCGACCCTTGAAGGATCCCACTTGGATCCACCGCTCACGGAGCTCGTCTCCAGCTCGTCGTCGAGTCGGGCGAACTTGCGCTTGGCGAAGGGCCACCTTCTCCTCCGGTACCTCGTCGTCATGATGATGGCAATAATTATGATGAGGAGAACACCACCGGCAGATGCACCGACGATGGGAATAAGAATGTTGCTGGAAGAAGATCCCTCACTAGGACCAGGGAGAGCTGGAGCCGACTCAGCAGCATCGGCAACGCCGGGCGTAACATTGTCGAGGGGCGTTTGTACATCTGCGACAGGTACGGGTGCGGGCGTGTCTTCGGTGTTTGGTATCGCGACAAGTGTAGTCTGGGCGGCAGGTGGAGCGGCGGTGGGCGTGGCGTCTACTACTGGCTCCGGTGAAGTAGTCGGGTCTGCGTTCTCGGGAGTTGGCGTGGGGACCGCTATTAATGTAGTCGCCGCTGCCGGAGTGGGAGCCGCAGGCGTCTGGGCATCGGGCGTCGCAGCACCGCCGAGGAGGTTTCCAAGGTCAACGTTGATGAGGCCGTTGTTAGGAGGCGTAGTATTATCGGCATTGTTGTTGCCATTGCTGTCGTTGTTGTTGGCGGCGTCCCCGTCAGCTGCGTTTTGCGCCGGCGTGTCTGGGGTTGTCGCTGTATTGCCACCGTTGAGAAGGTTGCCAACTCCACCGGCCACACCTCCAACACCAGGAAGACCGCCGAGAAGATTACCGAGGAGCCCGGACATGGTGAAATCGGATGAGAGGTGGTGAACGGGAGGGATGAATTGCGGGATTAGATTAGAGAAATAAAATAGAAAAAGAAATGAAGATACGGCGAGGGATTATAGAGAAGAGGTCATTATATTCTTCCTTTGATAATTGAATAGACCCTCAGTTTGTCGATGTCAATGTCGAGACCCAATTGATGTCATGTCAAAGGAGGGAATATGTGGGCGATTAGGGGCTGATTTGAAGGGATGTCCTGGCTAGATATCGCCTGGCACTCGACCAATGCGTCCTGGCAGCCCTACACTACTACGTAGTATTGTTTCTACTCCGACTTGTTAACCTCTCCCGCATCATTGTTGCAGACAGGTGGATAGGAGGGAAAAGGGGACTGGGCTTTTGTGTGGTTGGATTCTGTTACAGGCAGGGGCGGGAAGGGTTTCATGAGCAAGGCAAGTGTTTGAGCGCCGCCGGATAAAACAGGATTTTTGTTCTCCGTGCACATCTAAAGAAGTATGGGGAATGTTGATCATTAGAGAGAATTTAAATGTTGCGAGAATTAAGTTGATTTTATTTTATTTTGGTAAATAAAAGAAGGGAAAAAAAATTATGCGCATCGCTGCGCTGTAGATTTATACCCTCTTCGGGCTGCTGTCAAAATTGCATCTCATCGTCATCGTGATGCTGGAGAGATGAAAAACAGTCTCAATTTGACAAGCCAGGATCCCCTCGCAAGGCCCTTGGATGGCGGGGCAAAATGCAGATGGCCGACGCCACAGTAGATCATCCACAAGTGGTACGGTTTTTCCACTCGATGGCTAGCATCACCAATGGATGCCCATGCTGCGACCCTCGACTCCTGAAACAGGGGACAACCCAAAAAATCAAGAAAAACATCGGCACAACATTCCCGTGGACAAGCGTCGTTTCCGATCACCAGCCAAGTGCCAAGAGCCAAGACATTAGACCCTGAGAGTCCGACTATACGAAGTGCTCCAGCCGTGCATTCTTCAAATCCATATCTCGGTCCAGGCCCTTGGATTAGACTCTCTCACCAGTCCTTGGCACGAGGCCCGGAAAATCACCAATGATCTCGAGTCTCCCATTTCCCGGGAGCCGACGAGATGGATCGACATGGACCAGCCAGGTAAACCCTGGAGTGGAAAGAATCAAGACCAGCCGGCAACCAATCACTCCTGCTTATCTCCTTGTCGAGTCCACGCGAAACAGGAAGGGACATCAATATTCAAATGTCAAACCTACTCCGTAGTGATATTTTAATATCTAAACAAAATAAACAGTATTATCCGAGTGGCGTATTTCATTGGTGATTGCTCCCCAATTCCAGCTCCTCACTGTAGTCGACCTCTGCTGGGACTCTCGTCTCTCGATTATTGCTGTAACAGAAAGAAAAGAAGAAAATAGAAGAACCCTCCCAGCCATGACCGAACGCCGTCTAACCCCTAACCAGTTTATACAAATCATCATCATTATTCCATATCGCCCATCAAGTGATATCACAACCGTGAACCAGAGGTTCGCCCCTCAGGAAAGTGTCGAACCGACCCGTGTAATGTATAGGAGGTCTCGTCTCGATGATCGTCCCTTAAAGTAGGAACATAACCAGTCCGATAACTAGTAACGACACTGGTGCCATCGACTTGGCAGCCACGCCATCAAGTATTATAGTTGGCGCAACAGGATTGGATGTATTGTCGGGCCCATTCGCATTCGAGGAGCTAGATTCGTCGCCATCTGATCCTCCGTTACTGGCACCAGCGGATGGACTGTTCTGCACCACCGTCGTTGACGATCCGCCATTGCTACCAGAGCCTCCAGTTGAAGAGGGCCGAGGAACCGTAACAAGCGAACTCGATGCTTCGCTTCCCGGATTCGGAGTAGGATTTGGGGCGGGAGTCGAGGGCTCTGGCGCAGGCGGTTGCTCGTTCGCGGTGGGCTGGATGATGGGAGTGGGTGGTGGCGTTTGTGGCTCACCAGGGATAGGCTGATCGGCGGGGCAAGGGTACGTCGTGCCGGGCTTCTGGTAGCCGAGATATTTGGACGGTTTCGAGTAGTTGTTGAGGACGCAAGAGAAGGTGTAGCACTGTCCCAACGCCGGGTCGAAGAGCGTCGACATGCAAGAGGGAGTCGCGTTGCAAAGTGACGTACAGGCCTCGTTGCTGCAGGGTGCGTCAGAAGCTGTGGCTAGCGCCACTGCTGAGGCGAGAATTAGAGTCGCGACATGCTTCATCTTCATGGTGGTGGGGATTTTATTCCCACGCGACGAGGAGAGTTTCGGAAAAGTGGAATTACCTGCTTCACTAACTCATGGAAAGAAACGGACGGAAATATTAGAAGAAAGGTCGTCAGGCCATCGCCATGCCTTTTTAATTCCATTTTTTTTGTTTCTGCTGGAAAAAAGTTGGGAGGCTGGTGAGGCTTCTTCTTCTTGCAGCGTCCAATGTCTCGGCGGCAATCACGTGGCCTTCATGGATCGTGGAACATTTGAACACCAACCACCCGCAATTATGACGAGGACACTTGTTCCATGACACTGCACGCACCCCAGCAAGGATGCAAAAATGAGCCCAGTTGCAAGGAATGTTCTTACGAACTAATCTTGCCAGCACATCATTGAACACTTCAGCTCGTGCCAGTGACGTGGGGCTCTTTGTGAATGGAGCTGGACACGTTCGAATCCCCGCCTTCGGCCAACAATACGATGGCGGGCAGCTCTTCCCAGGATCGCCTCGCGCACTTCCTGGGCCCAAGATGAAATCGGGTGCTAACAATGTTCTTAAAACATCAATTCAATCAATAACTCGAATGCTCTTTAAATGCTAGCCAGGTCGGGCTGTTATAAACCCTCTACCCTCTAAACGCCTAAAAACTCCCCGCCCTGCCCTAGTTAATGCCCTTTTTTACTCGTACAATGATTATTTGTTACAGGTAGCAATCGACGCCGCCCAAGAAGAATGAGATGGCAGTCCCCGCTAGGTCTATCGATATCAGGATGTTCTCGCTCGCTGGCAATGCTTCAGAATCCAAGGATGGCAAAGCGCCTTTTCTAGTGGTATTCGTTTCGACGGATCAAGAGTAAGAAGCTGGAGTTTCCCTGAGTTAGCCCAATTCGAGTCCACGATTAAAGCAGTGATTACCTACAGAATTGATAAAGTCCTTGGCCTCGGCCGATATGGTCGAAGGCAGAGGCTTCATATCGCCCTTAACGATGCGCCTCTTGGTCATGATCGGAGAATCCTCAAATGGCGCCTCTCCCGTCAAGAACTCGTACGTCAAAACCCCCAGCGTCCACTGGTCAACAGCCTTGTTGTATGTCGGTCTCCCCGGTCGCAGCATCTCGGGAGGCAGATAGTCAAGGGTACCGCAGAGCGTTTCCCGCCTATTACTCGGTGCATGCACGCTGTATCCGAAATCCGCCAACTTCATCTCGCCGTGCATCCCGATCAGGATATTCTCTGGCTTGAGGTCTCGGTGCATAACGTTCTTCGAGTGTAGATACCGCAGCGACTCGGCGACCTGCGCCGCATACTTCGCCGCTCGCCTCTCCGAGAAGCGTCCTTCCTTCCTCAATGTCTTGTATAGCTCGCCGCCCGATGCGTACTCGATCAGTAGGAAGATCCGCCTCCGGTCGTGGAACCAGCCGTAGAAGGAAATGATCCCTGGGTGCTTTAGGTTGCTGTGGACCTCAATCTCTCGCCGTACGTGGACCTCTGCACCATCGTGGCATATCTCGGTCTTGTTGAGAACCTTGAGCGCACAAATGTAGCCCGATGGCCTGTGGCGGACCAGATACACGCGTCCGAACTTGCCCTTGCCGAGCGGTCTTCCAATCTCGAACATGCCCAAGTGGAGATGCTTGCTGAGATTGATGGGCTTGGCCGCGCTGTCTTGTAACGTACGTGGAGCCGCCGCATTACTGTCGAAGATGGATCTGGTCGTGGGTGCCGGGATTCGGTTGAGGCAGGAGAACTTGAGGAGCTGCGATTCGGGGGACGGGCCCGACGCGAAGTCGGTAGCGTGTTGGACCATCGTGGCCTCCATTGTGGGGACCTCTTCGATTGACGGGGAGGGCAATTGAGCGTGGTTGGAGATACCAATCCTTGATGTTCGTTGAACCCTGTTGGATGAAAACGATTGGATTTGGAGGGGATGCTGGAGTAGTATTATTACAATGTGCTAAGCTTGGAACCCTTGGCCTTGTTTATTTGAAGGCCCGTTGCTGCAGGAACGCGTTATTCCCCGTCTTCTGGGACAGGGTTGCGGCAGGGCAGAACTGCTGACATAATCACCAACATCAATGCAATCGCCCAGGCACAACTCCACGTCTCCCAGTTCGGCGCTTCACTCCCTCAGGCTCAGTTAGGCGGCGGTTTGCTGGCCCAATGCTTGGGGTATTAAGATAGATTTATTCAGGGGAGTTAAGATAAGGAATTTTCGCTCACAAACAATTTCCAGTTCTTCATCTGCGCTACAAAATCGTCTCTACGGCTGCCATCAGGGGGCGGAAAAGGAAGGAGTGCCTCGTGCGTTGGCCGGCGAAAAGAAGAAAGTTACCCCATCGAAAATGGAAACTAACTAGGGAAGACTCGGAGAAAGCCAGTGGTGGGAAGAACATAGCTAACATAGCGCGTTATGAGGCGGAAGAATGTACCTGGTAGTTTGTTTGGTGGCGGCAGGGTCTGTCTACATAGATTACTCCTCTCAAAACCCTGGGTGTCCGAGCCAGTGGGAAAGCCTGAACTTACAAGCAGCCTTTTGTCTTGTGGCTATCTTGCTGAAAATTGTGCGTTGCGATTGTTTAGGTGTTTGGAAGCAGACAAACAAGAACAAGAACCAATCTTTGCCGTGGAAACAAATGGCACTGATGTCTTCGTGGCAGGCTGACTGCGGTCTTACTCTCTCTTGTTCATTATATGCTCTGCACTGCCTACAGACCTTCACTGCAAGCTCAAGGAGAAGAAGAATGATATGGCAGCAGATGGAAGAGACAAAGGAGACTTGATGAGTAGGGGAACCTAACTATCAGGTCAAAGAGGAAGTAGCTACCTACGCTTCAAGAAACTATGGCTATTTCGGAGCAGTTTCATATGAATATAGCAGCCTTATTAGGTGCGGTTCTTGCCCTCACTAGGAGAGAAATATAGCAATGTTGAATACCGGAAAGAGGATGCTTCCTTCCTGCTAAGTGGTTTCCAGTGGCTAACCGAGGATTTCACTTCCTCTGTCGTGCAAATATAAACACCTCTTTCCAGCCCGGTTCTTGCCTTCCTCCCAACCTCATCCGCCACCAAATACTCAAACCGTAGCGCCTTCACATTATATATCGGCATGTTTCTGCTCACTCTGGTCGAACACTCACTATCGGAGACGGCATGCCTCCCGGGTTCCTTCTCGTCTCTATTGAACTAAAAATTTCCGCGCCGTGACAAAGTTGGTAGGAACAAACTGTAAGTCTTCCTTACTCTTCTTGCTCACCACGTCATCCATACGATAATGGCAATCATGCTGACGATAATTCCTGTCGTAGGAGATATGCTTGATGAGTATATAAGGTCGTGTTGGTCCCGATAACACATCGAACCATGAACCGGTTCAAGCCTGTAGAGCCAGCACATCTGGGTATCACACTGAACAAAATTCAGTTAGCCTACAAAGACGCTTAGAAGTCTGTCGAGTCGCCATCACGGCCACTGGGGCTCGGCGGAGACTGCATTACTACACCAGGAGGCGCATCCACGCGGCGATTGGACGTTCTCTATCCGAATGACTTGCAGCAATGACACCCATGCCAAGCCCCCAGCAAGACCCTTCAGTCTCGGGGATGAAGTCGTCGGCAGCAAATTTTCATTTAGGCTTCCGAGATCGGAATTACCAGATTAAGGACTTTGACAACACGGATTCTGCCTTCTTTTCGCTCCCACCCGGGGTAGAGATTACTAGAAAGCTCGCGCTAGTTCACGATCGCATCGGGAATGAGAGCACACTATGGAGACCATATGACGATATCCGAGATGGAGTCGACAAGCATGTGCTTCGTCGATTCATTAAGCATTCACCGAATGTCAAGACGTTCCCTGTTGGCCAATGCCCTTACCCCAGGAAACCGATCTGTTCCATGGGATCCAGAGTCCTGGGTGGTGCGGATTTCAACAAGCCGTGCCTCCAATAGCGTCAGGCAGAGCCGCGAGCATTGATGAAGGCTTGCGGGAACGCAATGTCAGCGCGAGCCTTGCTCTATATGTCAATCCACGACGGACTCAATAAGATACTGCCGCCTGTAGTCTTATCAAGAACCTTACAAACACACTGGGATTTCATTGCACCCGGTCAGCAAAGTAATTAACACTAGCGAACGCAATTTCCCATCAAATTCAAGGGCAGTTCGGATCCCACATTTTCTCTATAAATGCAAGTGCATACTTTACGACTGGTTCTATATACGACGAAGATCTGGAGTCGATTCGAATCGACCCTCTTCCCAGCAAACGAGACGCTCTCACAACGAAGCCGATCACGAAAGAGACTTCTGGTAGAAAGGGAGAGCTCAGCAAGATCAAGTCTCCTCACACATCTTTCCCTTCTAGCGAACAACAAGATCGACAACACTTCCATCAACTTGTTCAATGCATGTTGGACAGTTTGTACGGATGTGTGGAGAATGGGAACCTGATGCTCACCGGCACGTTTCAGTATTGGTACGAAGCTGGCGAATACGTTCGGCGCTTCATAGATCTCTTGACATTAGAGATGGAATGCTTCCGCTACCACATGCGGCATAAGTACCGGGGCCGCCGTGGCTAGCTGGGTTGGCTACGCACCATGGTCTACAGCGCAACCCAGATGGTCACGGGCGCAGACCCGGTGATGTATGTATGTGGTGCACGTTGCGCTCCGCCCCGACGATGCATGGAACTTGGCATTGTATCCTTACTATTGTAAGTATACGAATCCGGGAGCCCTACCGCATTTAGACACTGGACTGCAGCCCTTGGCCTGTGGTCGATGAGCATGGCAACCCCAACCCAGGAAAGGGTTTAATATCGTCCAGGGCATAGCCGTTGTCGATGACCAAGACCATAAGAATTGCACTGAAATGATACTAGGTTTCAATAAGGATAACGGGGCTAAGTTACGCGAGTGGGCTGCCCGGCTCAAGGATCGGGGTGCTGCATCGGCAGGCCCCATTTACAACTTACAAGGCAAGGGGGCCACGGTGGAAGGGGGACGTACTTGGCTGTGAGCGATCAGTCGTTTCCCTTGGTTTTGAGAGCTGTTCCGCGAGATTCATTCTCTTATCCTTCTTTCCAATATCACTTTTCTATTTCTTATTACTCCGGTTACCTCTGCTTGTGACGCCGTGCAATGCAAATTCCCATTGATCATTGAGTCCCCGACGTGCTACTTGACCATTACAGCCATTTCTTGAAGTTGAGCTATTTCCGACTTATGCACGCCTACATTGCGGAAGAGCATACACCTTCGACTTCGGGGGGGTCGGGGGGGCTGTGTTGCTCGACTCCGACAAACTACCTAATGGGCGATGCTCTGTAATGTTCAGTAATAAATGCACTTGTCATACTACAAACTACTTCATAAAGCCGAAATACAAGAATCCATTGTGGCACGTATCAACTGCTCCCATGCGCAACCATCGCAGAACAACGAGATCAAGATGCGCAACCTAGGTAAACCCTAAAGACCACAAGTAAGCCCATCCGCACTTACTCGGGCTTCCTACCCCAAACCACTTTAACAGTGTAGTACCCGTGGATATTGGTGTTATTGATCTCACGGCGAAGGTGGGCAGCATACACCCCGACCTCTTGTTTTGTCCACCCCTGCAAATTCGCCATGTACAACACATATCCCTCGATGTCAGTGGCGATGGCCGCGTAGGCGAACGTCCCCAGTTCCTTCAATTTCGGGTCCTTTGGCCATCTCCCAATGGGCACCTGCAGTCGTCAGTCTCAAATAACGGGGGAGGGGGAAGGGGCGCAAATTCTGCCCGACTCACCTTATAGTCCCTCTCTTCAATGTCGACGTAGCCCGCCTCTTCCATCCCCTTCCTCTGAGTCCCATCCATAACCATACTGAAGGTCGCTCCGATCTTCTTTCCTCCCTCGATGAATAGCTTGCCCCACTGGGACAGCGCACTCGTATCCGTCACCGTGCCGTCGTCACTATAAAAGAACGGTGCCGACTCGAAGGTCTCGAAGTATCCTCCGGGCTTAGTGCACCGAAATGCCTCCTTGAACAGGTCATACCAGCCCTGGACGCTTAGACTCCCCGTCATGTATCTCATGTGGAAGAAGTCGATGGAGTCGGGGGCGAAAGTGAATGACTGAGTGCAGTCATCTATCTCACTATGGCGAGGTTAGCCTTCGACGGCCAAGTCCGGTGGTGACTACGGTAGTAGGAGGCCTACAATTTCACATTGGGAGGAACCCAGGTCGGCTGGATAGGAGAAATATCGGTTCCGATGACCTCGCAATTGGGGAATTTGTCCCCGAAGTCACTAATGGTTAGCAATAACGTTAGTGTACGCCTTGGTTAAAATGTCATAAAGACATTACCTACACTGCCCAGAGTCCGGTTCCGGTGCCAATATCCACGACTTTCTGCAAAGCGAGTTAGCGTGAACACTCTCGCCCGTAAATTTTGGCTGGCTGCTTGCCTGGATGTCGTCTTTTATCGGCGCGAGATAGAGGTTGCCATCCAAGGTAAGTGTATGGACATGATGGCTTCTAGGCGTTAGCGTCGCGTCGATAACTCACTCGCTAAGAACCTACGTGATGTCCATTGCTTCGTTCTGTTTCTCGTCATTGGAGCCCCTGTGGTCGTCGGTCAGCCATTCTGTAGACCGCATCACCAGACGACGATGGCGAGAATTACCAATATTCAGTATTGGGCCTGTCGCTATGGTAGGTCCTACCGTGGACGGTCCTGTATTTTAGAATGCTGGAGCTAAGAGAGGCCGTGGAGGTAGCATTATCCTCCAACGTTGAGTCGCCATCATCTTCATCCTACAACTTCTTTTTAGCTCATGGTCCACATGTGTAGGTTCCCCTATCCACTAACCAGCGGGGCCTGTGCCCAATGATGACCCGGTAGTAGATCATCGGTTTGTGGACTCGGCGTCCTTTGCGGGGGAGACTGGGAGGCACGCTCCTTGCCGGGCGAGCCCGCGGGAGTTTTCTCTCCTTCACTCTTGCTCTCCATTGTGATGGACGTGAATAGTGATGAGTTGGGGAACGGACATGATCCCCCTCAGTCCCCTTCATGTGTACTCCGTAGACCCTCATTTTAATATACGCAATAGCGGCGACTGTTGAGCGGGGGTTCCCACTTCAAGTGCAACAATACGACATGAAATTCAAGTGATGGGGCAAGGATTGTACGAACGGATGCAGGGTTTGGCTTCCCCGAGCGCACAACTCCTCGAGGCAATTGGCCGAATGGAATGGAACGAATGTCAATGGCATGAGCGAAATTTGGCCTCCAATGGAATTCATCCATTTGGCCGACTTGCTTCGAGCGGAGGCTTGAACCAACAGCCTGCCAAGCTCGGCGCGTCCGCTTTGGTCTTAATACCTGCCCAGATTAGGCAGTCCCGAGAATCCAATATCTGCCAAGTTTGTGCGGATGGAGCGAGGAATAAACATAAAGGCGTAAGAAATACGAGGATTAGCCATTGCTGCATGGCCAGTGTTCAAACAGGAATGTTCTGTCCCCTGACCTCGACGGTCTCTGACTATTAGATCGTGCTCCCCAAACGCGCCTAAAATAGTCGGATCGGGCCGAACCATCGTCGCGTTCCACAACTCACTAGTTTCAATAGCGAGTTTAGCTCGTACTACGTTGATCAAGTACAGTTGTAGTCTTGCCATTGCACATTAGTCGCCTCCTGAAATAACGAGAACCCCGTCTTCAAGGATAGGTTCCATGGATTCCGACGCTCTACGGCAAGAACGGGAGAAAAGTGGTTGGTACGAATCACCGGTTTTCTCAATCCGACACGACCTGCGACACGACCTGCGACACGACCTGCTGGAATGGCCCTGCGAACCCCCAGCTCTCTTGCTGGCTCAAGTCAAATCCTTGGAAACTAGAGCAAACCGATACCGAGCCCAGGCATCTGGCGAAATGCCACGAGAGCAGGCGTCCTACGTATCACAACCATTTGCGAGGCGTGGGAAACGAGTCAAACGAGCAGTATAATGCTGAAGTCGGGTTATGAAGGGAGGGGTTTAGCAATTAGCATGTTCCTGTTAATAAATCTAGATAGGGAAAGAGGAGCACTCAATCAACGCATCGAATTGCATCGTACCATGTGTCGACACGATACAGGAAATGAGTGGCGAGCCCCGGTGTGTGCGAGAATCTTGAGCTTCGACGGCGGCCAGAAAGAGACACTCTAGAACCAGTTCAATGACCGAGGACGCCTGGTACTCTGCGAGGATGGGTCAGAGATGGCCATTAGAGCTGAACTGCCCCTGGCCACTTTGGTTAAAAGAAGGTTCCGCGTCAGGAAGCTACTCCCAGGCTTGTTCAGATTACGTTGCATCTGCATGTCGTAATGGTAAGGACTAAGGAGTAGATAGAATTGGAGCCGTCCGTTACGATGGCCAGACTACACGGGACGTCATGTCGCACGAGGCGGATTCGGCTACATCCCACCGCCTGCATTATCTCCTACTTTACTGTAATCTATGCTGCAAAGTAAACTGGGCAGCTGGCCATCACCGAGGCAGTATCGCGAATCAGAAGGTGGTGGGATCCATTTGGGGGGTTGTGTGTGTGTGAGGTCTTTAAAAGGTTATCTCCCAGGACACATTGGTTGTCGTCGAGTCACAGACGGATCTTCCTCACTAATCTTAACAGCTTCTAAACCGAGACTTCCGGACTTCAGTCAGGATCTCTCAATGGCGCCCACCCCACCGCAGGCTCTCCCCTTGGTCCCAAGGCTGGACGAGATTGTTCCCATCGCAGAAGAGGCTATATCCCAAATCCGGCGGACCAGAAAAGAGATCTTGGAGACCGTTTCGCCGGATACTGCATCCTTTTCTAACACTATCCAGCCGCGGACTGAACTTTGGAATGCAATTCAGGCAAAGCTAGGCATGATGTGGGTCCTCGGATACGCATCTCCAAGTAGGGAAGTACACGATGAAGTCGACAAGGTGCGAGAGTTGATGAGGAAGGCGAATGCAGAGTGGATGTCCGAAGTCTCCTGGTTCCTGCTCGTAAAGGCCGTCGCGGGGAAGGACGAGCCTCTTGACCCCGAAGATAAACTGTGGCTAAAAGATGAGCTGTTGAATTACACTCGCTGTGGACATGGTATCCTCTCTCAGGAGCAGATTGAGAAGTACCTTGAAGGCCGAAATGAGATCGATGAGATGCGAGCGCAGTTCGCTCGAACCCTGAGGACTGAGAGTGGTGGTATGTGGTTTAGCCTGGAGGACCTTGACGGTATTCCAGCGGCATACCTAGATTCGTGGAAGAGTAGCGAAACAGACCCAGACAAGAAATTCGTCCAGTTTTCAAATGGCGGCACCAAAATTGTCATCACCTACGCCAATAAATGGGAGACTCGGAAGCAGATGTACCTTGCCAACGACAAGAAGGTCCCAGACAACGTCCCGCTCTTCCAAGACATCATAGTCCGACGTGACACACAAGCTCGCATGCTATGTTATGCGAGTTACGGCGCCTTTCGAGTTGAACGTCGGGCGGCAAAGTTTATTGAATGGGTTAACGAGTTCTTAAACAAACTCCGAGATGACCTCACTCCTTATGGTAGCAAAGAGTTGGAGCTTCTGAGGGATCGGCGAAGGAAGCATCTTCAAGACCAAGGAATAACCCTAGATCAGGATATCTTCCCCCCATGGGACCAGAAGTATTACCAGCGATTAGCTGAGGAGGAGCTCGACATCGACCGCGCCAAAATTTCCGAGTTCTTTCCCCTCGAGTATACAGCCCCGGCAATGCTAGACGTTTTTGCGGAGTTCCTTAACCTCCGGTTCTCTCCAGTGCCACAGGATGACCTCGACGACACCCTAATCTGGCATGAGAGTGTGCGAGTTTGGTCTGTCTGGGAGGAGGCTGATGGGGAGTCAAGCTTTATCGGTTACCTCTATTTCGACCTTGTTTGGCGTGAGAACAAGTACCAGGGCTTCCAGAATGTTACTATTGAGAATGTATCAACCCCAGTCTCCCAACCAACACTCGAGTTTACGTATTGGAGTTAGTACTCACAATTCTGCAGGGATACTTGGATCCCAATGGCACCAGGAAATACCCCTCGACTATCTTAATGTGTGCTTTCCCAGCTCCCCCAGCGGGAAGAGCGATTCTGCTTAAACATGAGGAAGTTGTCACTCTATTTCACGGTACGTTCCCCAAGTATCTAGCATCGGGTATTTGACAGCAACTAATAATGTCTGATTAAACTAAAAAGAGCTTGGGCATGGGATTCACAACCTGTTGTCGAGGACAAAGCACGCACAGTATCATGGAACGAACCTACCCCCCGACTTCGGAGAAATGCCAAGCATTATGCTTGAGAACTGGTGCTGGATGAAAGATGTACTCGAAAGGCTGAGCTGCCATTTCTCCAAGTTGAGTCCTCGATACGGAGAGTACTGGCGTGAGAAGCATGCTGGTGATGTTGAACCACCAACGAAAGTTCCTGACGAGCTGCTAGAGAATCTCATCAAAGAGCACAAACTCAACTTGACGATGTGGTATCTCCACCAACTGTGCGTCGACGGTATTCTGTCTCTGGGCGAGGAAATACAAGCAAGCAGCTAATAGTACTCTCGGACTAGGGCGGTGTCGGTATTCGACATAGCTGTCCACAGTCCCAAGACACACGAAGAGATCGAGGGTCTCGATGCCCAAAAGCTCTGGTATGACCTTAGGGAGCAGATTGAAGGACTAGATATGAGCGAAGCCAGGCTAGAGGGCCATGACCACGTTACCTTTGGCCACCTCCTAGCAGGATATGATGCAGGGTACTACGGGTATTTGACGTAAGGAGCTCACATTCCCTTCCTAGTCACAGTCACCTGCGCTGCGCCTCCTGATACTGACAATGGCAGTGCACATGCTTGGGCGTTGGATGTTTTTCAGTCTGTGTTTGCTAAAGACCCTCACGACCGGAATGTGTGGGAGAAGTATCGTCGAGGTATTCTCGAGCATGGAGGGGCTTACGGCGACGAGGTCAAGATGCTTGCTGACTTCCTCGGTCGCCCGTCAAACTCGGATGCCCTCGTTGAGCATCTGAGTAGGAGTCCTTAGAGAGGCGGCCGGCGCCCTGTGAGCGAAGGCTTTAACGTATGTCAGAGGACAGCCTTCCTCGAAGGACGATATCTCCTCATTTTCTTTTGGGTCTTTGTTCTGATGCCTCAACCTCTCTCACGTCGTATTAACCACACATCGCCAACGGAATCTATCAAATCCAAAACAACATCTCTAAAAAAGTATGTAGGCTTCCCTGGTGTTGGATGAATGCCTCCCCTCCCAGACCCTGAATCTAACTACCCACTCACTGCACAACCATAATGTTACAAAACCAAGAAAAATAAGGTCAATTACAAGCCCAGAACAACCCATCAATACAACCCATCGTCATCGCTGGCCGTTCCGTCCTGGAACCCAGCAACTGCCTTTCCCTTTCCCTTCGACTTCCCATTCACTCTTCCGAACCCCGCATCTTCCTCATCCTCCTCATCGTCATCCCCATCACTAAACCCCGGAAATGCCAGGGCCTTCCACTTGCCCTTACCCGCCGCAACGGGAGACGCTATCCCCTTCCCCTTATCCACCGCCTTTCCCTTACCCCCCTTCCCACCATCATCCCCAGTCGCCCTATCACCCTCAAACGTCTTCCTCACTCTCTCATAGTGCTCCAACTCCCCAGCACTAACGCTAGGCACAAGCTCCTTCTGTGCCTCGAGGAAATCCACCTCCGTAACCTGCACAGCCAGGTCCTCTTCCGTGGCGATGTGGTCGAAAAAGTAAGCCGTCGAAATCGTCCTTCCCTCAGACGAGGAGGAAGCGTTGAGCCTCTTGATGCGAGTGTCCACGTGCGCCGCTTGTCGCGTGACGGCTTTGAGCATGGCGTCGGTGCAGAGGGCGTAGAAGTCGGCGCCGGTGTAGGTGAAGGGAAGTTGTGCGGCGATGTTGGAGAGGATAACCGAGGGGTGGAGGGCGAATCTGGGTGTCATTTGTTAGCAAAAGGGGAAAGAAGAAAAGAGGGGCGGCAAGAAGAACATACTTTCTCGTCAGTGCCTCGAGAATCTTAGTTTGCTTATCGCGCGTATCCGAAACACCCAAATAAAGAAGCTTATCAAACCTGCCCGGTCTCAAAAGCGCCGGGTCCAAAAGATCTGGCCGATTCGTGGCCCCGATAACAAACACGCCGCCAACATCGTCCTCGCCGCCCGACATACCATCGAGCTCGGCGAGGATCTGCGACACGATCCTGTCCATGACACCGCCACTATCGCCCTGATTTCCTCGCTTCGGCGCGACGGAGTCCAACTCGTCGAAGAAGACGACGCAAGGGCGCGCGTCGCGGGCCCGCTGGAACACGCGGCGGACGTTGGCCTCGGATTCACCAATGTACATGTTGAGGAGCTCGGGGCCCTTGACGCTGAGGAAGTTGAGGCTGTATTCGGTGGCGATGGCCTTGGCCAGGAGCGTCTTGCCGGTACCGGGCGGGCCGTAGAAGAGGATGCCGGACCGCTTCTTCATACCCTTTGCGAAGAGCTCGGGACGTTCGAGGGGGAGTTGGATAGTCTCCGTGATGGCGTCCTTGACGTTGTTGAGGCCACCGACGTCGTCCCACGTCACGCTGGGGATCTTGGGGGCGCCGATGGCGTCGGAGAAGTTCTTCCGGACGGCGTCTACGGCTGCGTCGAAGTCCTCCTTGATGAGACAGCGGGAGAAGGGACCGCCGGCGACTTGGACGTCGCGCACCGAAACGGGGAGTTTGAAGGTACTCGAGGTTGGCGGTCTGCCATCCGTGATTTGCTCGAGGCGGGATTGTTGCGCGATGACAGCGCGGTCTACGACGTCGACGAGGTCTCCCGCCACGAGGGCGGCAGTCTTGAGGGCGATATTGCCGAGGTCGACGGCGGGGTCGACGCTGACACCCCGGTCGTTGATCACGGATTTGAGGATACCCTCTCTCTCGGTCTCGTCTGGCGCTCGCACCTCCAACTCGTGGGTGAACATGCCTCGGATGGTATCGGGGATCTTGTCTACCTCGTTCGTCGTCGCGATAAGGACGCGCACGCTCTGCAATATATCCTTGAGTGAAGTCGCGATCCGCTCAGCTGTGAGCGTCTCGATATGGCGTATTACTAGCGCACAGCAGTCCGGTCCGCAGCCGATCGCCCGGTCGGCCCTAGTGGTCAAGTAGGCTTCGGTCTTAACATCACCACCGCTTCCACCAGACTCACTAAGGATGTCATAACAGTCGATAGTAAAGGAGTGAATACCAATATCGGCACACGCAGCCTCGGCTAATGTCGCCTTCCCAATATCACGATGGGTTGACACGAGGAGGATGGCAACAGGTGGCATCTTTAGATGGATGGCCCTCTGGCTTGAGGCTGTGGCAATGAGCTCCCTCAATTGCCTCCGTATCGGTGAGATGTATCTGACCTCCGGCTCCGGCAAAGACGAGGTAGACGGCGCATCGGGCAGCGGCTTGGCGGCCTTCTTCAGGCCGAGGTAGTACTGCCAGTGATTGTCTTTGGTGCCGGGAATGCGGCTTATCTCGAAGCCGGACACGTTGAGCATAACAGACAAACTATCGACGCTTGCTACGGAGCCCCAGAGCTCCTCAAAAGTACCATGCTCGCCCTCCTCTGACTTGCTAACCTGGATATGGTCAACCTTGAACCAAGCGACAGCGGTAACAGCCGCCGCGCCCGAGGTTCCCTTGCCAGCAGCAGTGGTGCTAAGAGCCATCACATCATCAACTTCGGCCCCGTCAGAACTCTCCCGCATGGCCTTCCCGAGACGAGCGTCGACGGGTATGGCAAGGAGATCGCCCGTGCGCAGGAGCCTAATCTTGCGTGCGAAATAACGCTTGATACCGCCGAGAACGGCCGTCTGGTACGCTCCCTCGGTGGTAATTGGCGATTTGACGCGGTGGATGCGGATATCACGCGCATCCGGCGGACGCGAAGCACTCGTAAACTTGGGCAAAGTTCCCTTGCCCTGGTATGAGCCACGCTTAATGGCGGATATGCGAACGTACGAAGCTCCGTCCAGATTCGCCTGCAGGATGGGAGAAATATACGCGGCCGGACTCGTCGGCTTCGGGACCTGGGAGTCGAAAAAGGAAGGTCTCCTGCCGTCGTGTCGCTGGGAGCTCGGAATCCTCGTCATGGGCCTACGCGAGTGGCTTTCGGGAAGACTGTAGACTCTCACGGGGCGCCAGTTTGATACTTCTGCTTCGTTGTGGTTGAAGCTGCCGAGGCCGAATGCGCCGAAGCCGTTAGCTGGGGGTTCCTCGGAGGTTTCGATGCGTACCCAGTCGCCGGAGAAACAACCAATTTTAGATAGAGAGGTAACATCTACATAGACTCGGGCCTCTTCGTCGTCCTCGGGTGCTGGCTTCGGGTGGAGCAAATCGTCCGAGATAGGTGCCATCAAGCCGTGAGCCTTGAAGAGGCGGCCCCGATGTCGGTCTTGACGCGCAGTCGTGGCGGTAAAATTAGTGAAATTAGAGAACACAGAGCCGGGCGTGCTGATGCCGTTCACCCTTCGACCCCGACCGATGGTGGTCGGAGTTCCCGGTTGAATGGTCGACACACCGCTGGCGAGGGTAGGCGGCAGCGTAGGAGCGTGTAGCGAAATCATATCATCCATAGAATCATCCGACAGGTCATCGTCATCGTCTTGACTAAGGCCGGTGTCATCGGACTCGTTCTCGGTAACGGATACGAAACCATCCGTTTGGCCGTCGGCGTCCGTCTTGTAACGTTCCTCGGAAGCCGAGTAGAATTCGTTGGTATCTTCGTCATCCTCCCGTACATCGCCCAAAGCACGGCTCGAGGAGATGGTTGGGCGAGAATGTTTCGGAGCATGTATCCTCCCACGACTTAGGATAATCCTCGTATTTGGCGAGAGTATTCCCTGAGAGACGGGCTCGCAGAGGAGAATCTCGCCAGGGTTTGGAGGCACGTGTGTAACTGGGTGAGGGGGAAGCGGTAGGGAGAAAAGATCCCCACTATGTATAACCGTAAGTCCCCCGAGAGCAACGCGTAGCGCGGTTTCAAGCGGGGGTTGGTTAGGTGACGCAGCGGATTTGCCCTTGATGGCTGATCGGTCCCGATAGAAGGTGCCTTCGCCATTCTCCAAGCGCCTCGTGAGTTCGCTTTCGAGCTTGACGTAAACGGTATCCAGTTCGAGGGCGACCACGTCCAGAGCTAATATGTCTATACCACTCCTGATATGGCTCGACAATTTTGAAGGAGCAACCTTTTGAAGAGTCTTTGCGAAGGTCTGGAGGGCAGACGACGAGGGTGAGAACCGAATTGTCGAGGCGGATATTTCAGAAGATCGCACTACAGGAACAATCGACCAAGGTGTATCGGCAGCAGAGGAGTTCGGCGTCCAGGGAGTGATGGCGATATGGAAGACGGTGGGTTCGACATCATCTTCATCTGGAGATGCTATACAGCCGAGCCAATAAGTTAGAGAGACGAGACCAACGAGCGAAGAGAAGGCGGCGAATCTGAGCAAGACGGGAAGAGCAAGAACAAAAGATCCAAAGACCATACTAACCTGCATGACAGTGAGGAAACAGCTCCCTGAACAAATCATCAGATATAGCACCAACATCCCCTTTCATGTGGTCGGGCAGGACAAGCCGAGTCGCCACAGGGGGTTTATCCTCCTTCCTCCTCCTCCTCACACGCCTTTTTGTTATGGCAGAAGGCGCCGCCATCGTCCACAGTCTGGATCTAACACAAGCGACGAAGGGCACACAAATTCATCAGCTATTATTCCGGGAGGTGGGATTCGCAGGCTTTTGCAATGACGCGGGATCGGGATCGAAGGGGGTCCAAACGGCGATGATCGATTACAAGGCTAATGGAAAAGAGAGCACTAGGGAGAAGAATGAAAGGGCAGACGGCGCAATTGGAATTGTCGATTAATCTCCGTCTTGGTTTGTCCCGAGGTGGGAGATCGAGTTTGGTGTGTTCGTCGGTCAAACCCCAAGCTCCGCGATGCCGCGCCGAGAATTGCAAGTTCAGAAGGTCGAGCCTCGGCACAGTGGCGGCAAGGGCCTGCGTGACCCCATTGAAGTTAATGTGGAGGCACTGGAGACTGGAGGGGGAACCAGGCTAGCCTGTACTTCGTATGGCTTGATCAAATGGGGCAGTCAATTTCAATCCTTGGTCCAAGTGTACAAGGGTACAAATGAGAAGCAAGCCACCTGATTTTGCGTTGTCCCCGGAAAGCTTGTGAAGTGTGGCTTGGTTTGTGGCGGTTGAAGAAAAACTCCATCGATTGAGCGGAGAGGTGGCTTATTAGGTCCGTCCCCATTGAATCCACATAGGCAAGTCGGGCTTCATAACGACAAGCTCAGCTGCTTGAAATTCAACAGCTACAAGGCATTAATCCGATGTAGTATAGTGGTTAGTATACTGCGCTTTCATTGAAAGGCACCGCAGGGGCCGGGGTTCGATTCCCCGCATCGGAGCTCATTTTTTTTTTTCTCCTTTTTTTCTTCTTCCGTTATTTTGTTTTCGCTTTTTTTCTTCTTTTTTTTTCTTTCTTTTCTTTTTTTCCCCAGATGTCTGCAATAAATAACAATTTGAGCTTTTGTGGTAAGGTAGGTCCAGTATCCAAGTACTTGGCGTGTGTATGAGGTACTCTTCCAGTTAACAAGATGATTGATGTGTCGAATCAATCTCTGCCGACGAGCAGGGGGAGGAGCCGTCAAAATACATTCATGTGCCTCGATCCAATGCCATCGAGGGTCGAGATCAGTACAATCCAGGGTCATCCGCTCCAATTCCCTTTGTGGCTACCTGCATTCCGAGTCTCATCTAGCCTCAACCTTTCGCGAACGGAAGTCTGGAATTGTAGAACACGGCTTAGAAGACCCTGCCTTATTCTCCTTCTCTTCAACTCACTCCCAGTTGCCCCAATTTGACTTCCGGGCCTAATTCTCGCCACTATACATAGACAACAAGTACAAGCGCTTACTACGATTATCTCATCCAAGATCAGGCGGTGTTGATATCAGGGAAAGCGATTCCCATCATCTTCATAATTGATCAATGTCAATGTCAAGCAAGTCAAGATAGGAAACTGGGCATCTACTTCGCAGCCCTGCAAAGGGGACAATAGTTGATTCCCTTCATCTCGATCCGTCAGGGGATATTCCAGCGAAATAGAGAGACAGACACAGGAACTGTTAGGCAGCGAAGGGCCGCCTCACCGATGTTGGGGATGGGCTTATATTTGATCTCTTGAGACAGCGTCTAGAGCCCACGGAGCCGGTGACAGCAATTTATCATGGAAGGCAATCACATTCTCAGCCTTGGGCGTGAACCCAGACTGAAACACAGGCTTGATTGACATTTGAATTGATCACTGCTCCGACTTCGCCGCGTCGCCAATGGCATCATCGATCAAGCTCTCAACAACAGAACGTGACATGCGCTGTGCCTGCGACATCCGGGATCACTTCAAGGCCGAACCCAACTGGAGTGCAAACAGGGGGAACCTTCCTAGCAGCCAAGCCCGCCCGCGTCTTGCAATTAGCTTTGTGTCAAAATCTCTTAGTCCTATGATAAGCTCACGTCAAACCTCGCCCCATTCTTTCGACCCATCAACCCCTGAGGTAACTTTTCTGCGACGAACAGGATATATGATAGGTGAAGAGGCCCATCTCTGACCCCACGTCATTACGCTAGTTTGTGTCTGCTCCTATTTCAAGGTGTTTAGACAAAGTTTGCGTCGAGGCTATGCTGTCGCGGCAATGCAGATACCCATCTGACACTTGTTACTGCCAGAATGATGACGGAGGGGGGCTTGAAACTCGTAGCTTAAAGGCGGTTGACGCGTCGTTCTTGCCCTCTAAAGGCGTGGCTGTGATATTTACGTAGGCCATGTTTCGTTCAAGAAGACTGCTTGAATCAAAGACCCTGCGAATGACTGGTGAAGGATGTGATTCTCGGTTCCCTACTCGATTCAACTTTACCTAAAGCCCCCCCCCCCCCCATTTCACTTTTGTTATTCTTCAGGGTGGAAGCATGGCTCTCAATTATGGGCAGACAGGGTCATCGACTCAACTGCAACCTCATTCTCCCTCCCGACGTCATAGCAATGCGGCTCTCCATCAGCGAACTCTGGGTGTGTCCTTTGATCGCAGGGATGACCGTGACCACAAATCAACCTTGATTAAGACGGAGGAGGTACTCGTCCAACCCGGCAATAGATTTCCTTCCAGTGTTGAGAAGAAGCGTACAGAACGGCGGTCGAGATCTCCCGAACAGATTGGCAAAGAACTGGAGCGACAGAGGACCGATACCTCCGCAACAAGACAAACTGCAGAGACGAGCCACCACAGAGCTACACTATCTACCTCAACGAATACCCTCTTTCCCCCTCTACCGACATGGCCCGCGCCGTCCTCCTTTCGCTCCAGCCTCTTGTACTTGGGCTTTCGATTCGTCTCGTTCTTTCTAAGCCTCGCTTTCCTATCCGTCATTGTGTTAGGCGCCCTCTTCACTAGTATACCGATGGCTATCCCACGGCCATTGGATAGGATGTTCTGCGGGGGTGGTCGGCGACACACCAGGAGACCATTCCATGACCAAGAATTAAGTAGGCGGGAGAGGAGAAGACAACTGAATGATGCCTGGAAAAATA
This sequence comes from Scedosporium dehoogii, assembly GCA_002812735.1. Lineage (NCBI taxonomy): Eukaryota > Fungi > Ascomycota > Sordariomycetes > Microascales > Microascaceae > Scedosporium > Scedosporium dehoogii. The sequence goes on along the minus strand of PGIR01000047.1, from coordinate 27,277 downwards.
CGAAGGTGCGGGGATGGACGATAGGTGATCAGAAGGGTGAGCAGTTCACTCCTACCGAAGGAGGCCCGGATCCGATTGTCTGCGACATTGGATACTACGCGAGGAGAGTTGGGTTGGACGTGGAGGAGTTTGATGTTGAAACTGAAGACGGCTTCATCATCAGTCTGTGGCATGTGTACAACCCGAGAGATTTCTCCGGATCCACCAACAAACGAGTCCCTTCCAAAATAGGAGAACGCGAGGAGAAAAGACTGCCAAATAATAGCGATAAGAAGCCGAAATTTCCAGTCCTTCTTATTCACGGATTACTCCAAAGTGCAGGCGCATACTGCGTAAACGAGGACGAATCCCTCGCCTTCTACCTCTGCAAAGCCGGTTACGACGTCTGGTTGGGGAACAACCGATGCGGCTTCGCACCAAGGCACAAAACCCTCTCGTACTCCGATCCGAGATTATGGTGTTGGAACATTCGCCAGATGGGTGTCCTGGATCTTTACGCTTTAACGACTAAGGTGCTCGAGGAGACAAGATTCGAGAAACTCGGTCTAGTCTGCCATTCCCAAGGAACGACGCAGACACTCGTCGCCCTAGCGAAAGAGCAGCGCCCCGAACTCGGCGAGAAGTTTACGGTGTTTTGCGCTCTCGCACCCGCGGCGTACGCTGGGCCGCTTATTGGAAAGATGTACTTCAAGTTCATGCGCATCATTTCGCCCTCGATGTTCCAGATCATGTTCGGGATCCACGCATTCATACCGTTCATGATGACGATACACCGAACCATGCACCCTCACATATACGGGTGGCTCGGCTACAAAGTGTTTTCGTTCCTATTCAACTGGACGGATGATCGGTGGGAAAGGGACCTCCGCGATCGCATGTTCCAGTTCGCGCCCGTGTACGTCAGCGCGGAGTCGATGAGTTGGTGGCTGGGACGGAACGGGTTCGCTAAACACAAGTGTATCCTGTCGACCAAGGATATCGTGCGGGCGGAGGAGAAGGTCGACATGGAGATGGACGGGTTCGTGCAAGGGAACAGAGAGATGATGGCTCTTCGGTCGGGACCCGAGAGCCCCACGCTTAAACGGGCGGTCGAGGTGTGTAGGCGCAGACCTCGGGGGGTTACGGCGTGGTATAACGAACAGGTGCCGCCGTTTGCGCTGTGGATACCCGGGAGCGACGACCTCGTAGACGGGAAGAAGTTGCTAGAGAGGTTTGAGAGGGGCCGGGAGCCGTTTGTGAGGGTTGTTCATAGCAAGGTGATACCGGAGTACGAGCACCTAGATGTCATATGGGCTATGGACGCCGTGGATCAGGTCTTTAAGGAAGTGAAGGAGGTGCTTTGGAAGACGTGCAACGTCCGGGAGAAGTGTCAGGTCCCCAAGGGTTGCGAGGATGTAGAGGAATGGATGCCTCCTCCTAGAGCGGGTGATGAGGAGGGTGGCAGCCAATCCAGCAGCAGTAACGGTGCTGATGATTTATGATGTTGCATTTGCACTAGGGGAGGATAGAAGAGGGATGACTGAATGGAAATGGGGATCCGATGATACATGAGCTTAGAACATAGAGATACGATCTGTTGGTTTTTTAGGACATCCAAAGCCTCGAATATAATACATCTTTATTCGATCACCATCGTCTATCGATCCAACATCTGCTATTCTACAAGGAGAATGGAATAAGGAGGGGCAATTGCATAAGAAGCCCATCAAACCCGTAAGCCCTTCAGCGGCTGTCAGGTGGCTTGAGATGTCTTGCCTGTCACTTAAAAGTTGTCAATCACCATCTCAGTCTGAGACCTCGGGGATCTACAAAGTAAGTTCAAGAGTCCAAGAGAAATCGGATATCCGGTCCTAAAGTTTGGATGGAGCTATCAACCTTCGGAGTACGGATCCAGCACACGCTCCGGAGCCGAGGACAGGTAAGGAGGAAGGAGGAGAGAGTGACCATCACATCACATCATATCATATTGATGAGGCGACTTGCCCTTGCTGTGTAACACACCAAAGAGCTCGCTTCTCCACCGAAGATCATTTCTGAATCATTTCCCCTGGGATTCAGTTGCTTTTTCCACAACACCCGTTTCGCTCACTAAAAAAAGAAAAAGAGAAGAAAAAAAAAAAAGAAAAAAAAAAGAAAGAAAATTAGAGGGGACCACAGTTTGTTGGCTCTGGATAACTAGCCAGTGGCGGTTTTCTTTGAGCAGAGGAGATTGAGGGAACATTTTTTCTTCTTTTTTGCCATCAGAGCCGGATTGCTAGTGTGTCCGAGGATGCATTTGCCATGTCTCCACCTGTGCTGCCTCGGGCATGGCTTTTCATGTCTAAAATGGCTACTTACAGATGCGGGCAGAAGCATTTGCGGATCGATGCATTTGATCGGGTGGCGATAGACTGGGGGATTTGAGCTTGCTCGACTGTGCCTTCCAGGTCATGGCTTGTTGATGAGATAAGCGATCGCCGCAGCAAAGAACGGGTCGAAGCGGGAAGCAGTGATTGTCTCAGTGCTCTCAAATGAATCCCGGATTCATTGTTTTCTGCAAGGAGGTGGAGAGGGTCCTGTTATCCATCCCATATCGAGGTCGATCAATGTGTGTACGTCGACACTTCTGGAGGGGGTTACAGGAGGTGCAGACGCAGACAGTACCAAGGTACATCAACTGTCTTCGCCTTCGCAGCCCTACAGAAGACGGCAAAATGGGCACACCTATTGGCCCTTGATCAAATGCTCGATAACAACTTGCCGGGCTTCATCTTGTACCTCGGAGCGGAGTGCAAATAGACTTTTCGGCCGCCTTGTCCCAAGTGGGAGCTGGAGCACAGAGCACGGGGCAAGTGGCGATATCTGGTTCTCCAGGGTCTCCGAAGTCAACATCAGATTGATTGATAGCCAATTGATCAAATGGTTTGGTGGGGTGTGGTGGAGGTTCGACACTATGGACCAATTGACGATGCGCTCCATTTTGTATCAAAGTTTGGGGCTGTCCTGGGAGTCAAGGTCGGTCTTATAGGGAGAGCAATAATATCCCGACTCCATCGTCTCGTCTTCGTCTGAAAAGCGCGTGTCCTCGGTGAAGCTACAAAGTACATGGAGTAAAGGCCGAGCTTATCATCTCCTCAGCGGTGCTCAAGTGCTCAACTGAATGTTGGACACCAAACCACCCTCACAGAAGTACAATGGGCTAACCCACCCACCCAGTGCAGCGGGCCCTGTCTTAGCGCTGTGCTTTGCTTTCCTTCCGCGAGCTCCGGGGGCTTTTAAGCTCCAAAACAGAGCGCTAGCAAAAAGCACTCAGCACAGCACAGGCTCCATCAGCAATTGTCCCTCCCCCCAAGGACCTGTGGCTTTCAGCCAATCACCATGATCGATTCCGTCGAAGCCCATAATAATTCACAAGCCTCGACTCGCTCTCTACTTCCTCGTACTCCTCACATTTGACATTTGACCCATTTCCATTGATCCCACCCCACGACTGGCACGATTCGACCCTTTCTCCCTCAAATCTCCATCCACGCGGATCGCCAAACCCCTTTTGCGACTCGGCCATTTGATATCGACAGGTAACGGTCGCAACCTTAACGCATTTGCCCGTCGCATCAGATCTCCATGATCCGAGCCTTTCATGGCACTTGGACGCTAGACGCCAGCCGCTGCCTCCCATTCAACTGGCTGAGGAAGCGGCTCAACTGCACCTCTTGACTTCTTGAATTGGGGCGAGCCCACCACCACCACCCTCAGTATCATTCCCATTTAGGTCGTCATCTATCCCGCAGAGCCACCATTTACCCTTCTCTCGAGCTGTACAATACCTCCGACGACATACCCCTCTTTTTCTTTCTGTTATACGGCTATACCCAACGAAAATAATACTAATAAACCGAAAACCCGACCGACTCTTCATCCCTCCTCTCGACAACAGCGGCTCTTGAACCCGCCGTCCAGATGACGACCGAGACGTCCCCGAGAACCGTCCGCTTCACCGGCGGCGAGGATGATGCACGACCCGAAAAGTCCAAGGCGCCGCGACCTTCCTCTTTAATAATCGATCGTTCTATCGACGATGACGACGACTACTCCGACCCACGCCCTCGCTCCCTTGGATCAGAATCGCAAGAAGACTTGACAAGCCTGGCGAGGTACGCCGAGTCTGCTGGCATCCCGACACCCAAGTCGTCACATGCTCCTTCGGTTAACGGCTCTTCGAGGAGCTCGCGGAGTGGCACGACGGATGCCGACGGCCCGCAGCTGTATTCTAATGGGAGCACACCACGGCCGAGTCGCCCGACGGCTCCCGCGAGGACACCATCCAGCACCTACGCCCCCGTACGACGCCCGATCCAGGGAAACTCGTCGTCGTCTTTCAACGACCACGCGCGTTCTTCGTCCAAGACTCGCAGAGGCGATCGATTTAGGGACCGAGCCTACCTGCAGAGGCTGCGCCAAGATTTTGGCAGCGAATATTTCAACTCGTATTCCAACGGCGGCATCAGCCATGGCGACTCCGATTCCGAAGGCGAGACGCCATCGTCCGAGGGGCCCTTTGACGAGAGAAACGAAGAGATCATCATGTTTTATGGAAACGATGATATTCAACCCACCGAAGAGGACATCAAAGACCCCGCCAACCGTGAGCGGTTAGAGTGGCACGGCATGCTCGAAGCCGTGCTGACCGGAGACGTCGTGAGGCAGGAGAAGAAGCGGCTGATCAACTCGACCGACCAATCCGATGGCAAATCTCCGCGTCGCAACGAAGAGATCTGGCTTGGCATTAGGTCCAAGGTCTGCGGACGACATTTACCTGTGCAGAGGAGGATGGTGGAAGACGCGCGGTCGGTCCTCGATCGTACACTCGAAGAAGTGATAAATTTCCAGATCAAGGGCGAGACCGAAGCAGGAAAGCCTCCCCACGAACAGGTCAAGAGCATAGTGGAGGAGATCGAAAAGTGCGGCAACTACTATCCCTCGTGGGGGGCCCTGGTCCAGAAGCACAAGGCCGCCGAGTCTCCGGGTTTCGTCGAGGCGTATGGCGCCATCATGGCGTGGCATAATACCAACGAGCTACTCAATACCGAATTGTCCATCCTCAAGAAGTGGGTCGGCAACGATGACCTCGATTTCACAAAGCCAAGGGAGCCGGACGTGACGAACACCTCGCTCACCGACGACTCGTCGTTCATCGACCGGCTGATGAAGGAAGATGGACTGAGGACTCTGTATAGCGAAGAAGACGACCCGGACAAGCGCGGCGATGTTCCGGATGAGGACCGTCGCGGTGGCCCGGAGCCCGAGCAAGCTTTAGCCGGAGACCTCGACCCTCACCCGCTCCCTGAGCTCGAGCGAGTAGGTATGCACTACTCGCGGAACGGCTCCGATGGAAAGAAGAAGCGGGACAAGGGCATGTTGGTCAGGATCTCGAGCGTCATTCGCAAGTCGAAACGGACCCTCATCGAAAACTACTCAGCCTTCGAGAAGCGCCATCTGCCGCTCTACATCGAGGAACTTCTCACTCTCATCAGTCTCCCGTCCCGCCTAGTTGAAGAGATCATCAAGGTCCGCCTCGCTTACGCTAGGAGAGTCAAGGAGACGGCCCAACAGAACCCCCTCATGCTGGACCAAATGATTTCCCAATTCCAGCTTATCCTGAAATTGGCCATCCGCATCAAGCAAGAATATCTTGCCATCTCGCAGCCCGAGCCTGGCTGGGAACTTCCCCCTTGCATCGACGAGTCGTTTGACCAAGTTGTTCTAGACGCTCTCAAGTACTACTTCAAGATGCTAAACTGGAAGCTCAGCGGCAACAAGAATACATTCAAGGAAGCCGAGTTGCTGTTCCAGGAATGGGACTTCGGCAACCACATCGGCGGCCATCTCCAGAACGGACATATCGAAGTGGCCGAACAATTCAGCTCACTCACATTCAAGGCCTTCAATCGGCTCAGTCAAACATTCGAGAAGGAGCTGCAGGTGAAGCCCAAGGAGAGCGCAGCCGAGCTGAGCAAGCGATACAAGGCCTGTCTCGACTCGGTGCGGGTAAGGCAGAGAATGTTGCAGCGGTTCTCGCGCATGCTTGGCGAGAACTACGAGACGGCGTCGGATCTTAGCATTTCTTTCCTTGCCGAGAAAATGCAGGCCTTCTACGACCGCCTTATCGAGACGGAACATTTCCGCGTCGAGGTGCCGCATTTCGAGAAGCAGGGAATCTTTCTAATCGCGTCGCCTTCGCTGCGGTACCGCCACGACGATATCCAAACTCTCCTCGCCGTCACGTCTAGGGTCCAATTTGCCGACGATGACACGAAGCCTTACCTCCTGCTCATCCGGCCGGAGACGCCACCGCACTGGTTCGGGGACACGATCCAGCTAGCGATACGGGAGCAGAACATTGATCTGAAGCGCGGATATATTCGGCTTTGCGCCTCGGGCTCGCTAGGGCGGCTCGAAGACACGAGGAAAGTATTCCTCGACAGGCTCAGCATGCACCTCGACTTAGTGGTGGAGCAGCGGTCCAATATTCACAAAGTCAACTCCCGGCTTACGGAGACGAGAAAGGTCGCGTACAAGCTATCCAACACGTTCATGGACAGCGTCGAAACGATCCGTCGGCAGACGAAGGGTAAGGACTGCCAGGAGTTGGTGCAGACGTGTTTCGTGTTCGCGACGGAGTTCGGTCAGCGCTCGTTGATGTATCTCGACAGCAACCGCAAGCAGATGAACATGCTCAAGCTGACGAAGCTGGCGCTCGACTGGGTCAGCTTCATCACGGACGACTGCATCGCGTCGGACAAGCGTACGTTTCGATGGGCCGTGCAGGCTCTCGAATTCGCCATGGGCATGACGCGGGGCCGGCACATCCTGGCGCTCGGAGAAGAGGAGTATTCGAAGCTGCGGACGAAGGTATCCGGGTGCATGGCGTTGCTCATCTCGCACTTTGACATCATGGGTGCCAGGTCGATGCTGGCGGCCAAGGCGGAGAAGGAACGCAGCATCGCGACGCTCATGGGCCAGATTAAGAAGAAGCTCGACCAGAACCGGCTCCTGGACGATAACGAGGCGGCCAAGTACACGTTGGAGCACCGGCTCGAGGAGCTCGAGAGGGTGGATGAGCTCAGGCGGCAGACGGAAGCGGCGCGGTCGGCCACAGGTCGGGTACTGGAGACAACCAACGAAGTCGACCGATCCCTCGCTTACCTATCCTCCTCCGCCACATACGTCACGATGCGATGGCAGCAAGGTAGCTTCATCGGCGGCGGCACGTTCGGCAACGTGTACGCGGCCATGAACCTCGACTCGGGCCAGCTCATGGCAGTCAAGGAAATCAGGCTGCAGGATCCCAAGTTGATACCCGCGATCGCGGGGCAGATCAAGGACGAGATGGGGGTGCTCGAAATGCTCGACCATCCCAACGTCGTGTCGTACTACGGCATCGAGGTGCATCGAGACCGGGTCTACATCTTCATGGAGTACTGCCAGAACGGGTCGCTGGCGCACTTATTGGAGCATGGGCGGATCGAGGATGAGCAGGTCATTATGGTGTACGCGTTGCAGCTTTTGGAGGGTCTTGCTTACCTTCATGAAAGCGGTATCGTGCACCGCGACATCAAGCCCGAGAGTAAGTTTCCAGATTTGGAAAGCGAGAATCATTATTGAGATGAGCGGAATGGCTAACTGTTTTTGTCTCTAGATATTCTCCTCGACCATAACGGTATTATCAAGTACGTAGACTTTGGCGCCGCGAAAGTCATCGCTAGGCAAGGCCGAACTCTCGTCAGCGACCTCAAGTCAACGAAGCCCAATAAGTCCATGACGGGCACGCCAATGTACATGTCACCCGAAGTAATCAAGGGCGAAAACCCGGGACGCGGCGGCGCCGGCGACATCTGGAGCCTAGGCTGCGTCATCCTCGAGATGGCGACGGGACGGCGCCCCTGGGCCAACCTCGACAACGAATGGGCCATCATGTACAACATCGCTCAGGGCAATCCGCCGCTGCTTCCCACGCCCGACCAGCTCAGCGAGGAAGGAATCGACTTCCTCCAGCGGTGCTTCTCGCGCGATCCCGCCAAACGCGCGACGGCCATCGAGCTCCTCAGCCACGAGTGGATGATGGCCATTCGGCACCGCGTCATGGAGCCGGCGACACCGAGCGAGGCTGGGTCGGTCCACTCCTCGCAGTCGACGCCCGGGACGGCGTCCATTGGTAGCAATTGTGGTGCTGGCGGCGGTGTGAGCCGCGCTAATACGGCTGATGGCTTCTACTAGGGGGAGAAGTATCGGACCGGGCGGCGGAGCGGCAGGTGGAGCGGGAGTGATAATGAGTTGGGTTCAGTTGAGGAGGAGAAGGGCGGAGACGTGGATGGGGAGGGTAAGAGGGGGAGGTTGGAGCTGCAGGGCAGTTTTGATGATGATAATGACGGGCTATACGAGGGACGACCTACGTCGTTGCTTCCCCTCGGTCTGAGCTTCGCTGCTACCTTTACCGACGAGCAAGACGATGAATATGAAGGGCTTGTTGCGATGATGGAGGAAGAGCAACTGGATCCGGTGTGCTACGGCGGTAACGTCGATGCGGGGGAAGGGAGCTCCAGCGCTACGAACCAGTTTGAGGCCGAAGCACGCGTTGTCAGACCGAACGATACATTTTCTCAGGACGTTTCTTCTTCTTCTTCTGCGGAGGAGGAGAGGTTAAAACCGGCGGGGTTTGATGATGACGTATCCGAGAAGACGTTTGTTATGAAGAAGCCTGTTTTACCTACTATTCAGGAGGACGATAATGAAGCGTGTTCTCCCAAGAAGATGGGGGAATCGAAATGAGCAACGCCCTTTTCCCTCACGGTTGATCCTCCCCCTCCGCTTGCCTTTTATCGTGGTATTCGATATATTGAACGCTAGCATCATTCTCCACTGGCTTCCAACGCGGCTTACGACCTTTCTAGCTATGACAGTGGAATCCCGACCTCGGTCTGTTACGGGCTACGGTTATTTTTCTTCTTCTTTTTTTGGCTCTCTTGTTTAATTACTTCCTAATTCCCGGGGTTTGTTGAATTCACAGACGCTTCTTGTCGCGAATACCCTCTTGTCATTTTTTTTTTTACCGATTGTTCCTTGTGGTTGGCGTTTTGAACGTCTCTTTCTCTTGTCTTCCTGCGGTTCTGTTTCTCAAAGTATACGAAAGTGATAGTTTGTACAAGTTTTTTCTTTTCCTTTTTTTTCCCGTCTTTTTTAATGCTTGGAACAGGAGAATTGAGACGGAGAAGGAAGGTGGACAAGTAAGGGAGATTGGGATTGGAGCGCATCATGGCGAGGCGGGTTTCTCTTTTCGTTTTCGTTTTATTATGGGTTTTTTTTTTTCGTTTCTGTCATGGGACGAGGGAATCTACGAGCAAGGCGGAGGATGAAGAGAGCTGTAGACTGTTGCGGGATGCTGTAATCATAAGTCTTATACGAGCCATTGGGTCTTTTGTGATGATGCTTGCAGATGTGTGTCCATCAGTGGTGTCTGTCTCCCTCTTCTTCTTTCTTCTTTGCCAAAGCAGATCTTGTCTTCTTGTCTTCTCGTCTGTCATGAGGTACCTCATGAAGTACCTCACGAGGTACCGTCCCTGACTGAGCATTAGGTAACAAGTACTAAAGCAAGTCACTGTCTCCCGCAGTGTCCGAGCGGGACATGCAAGTACATTGTACCGTACTTCGTAGATCCGGATGTTTTAAAGCTCTTTTTACCCCGCGGAAAGGACAAAACGGAAAGTAGGATCCAAGGCGGGGCAAAGTCGTGTGTGTATTCCAACTTCACCTTTCTTCCTCCTTCGACTAGTCTGCTTCGGAGCTACCCCTCCCCCTCTCTTCCGACGACTCTTTTAGCTTGACAAAGCTCTTTTTCAAGTTCAGATCCCTTTCGACAAGGTTCCTCTTCCGGCCGAAACTTTCGGGAGCTTGTTGAAGAAAGAAAACCGCGTTCAATTGACCAAATAAGAAAGAGGAAGGGCAGCAAGTAACAATGGCACCTCCAGCAATCATCGCGCCGTCGATTCTCTCGGCGGATTTCGCCAAGTTGGGAGAGGAATGTTCGAAGACCATTGAGCAGGGCGCAGATTGGTTGCACGTTGACATTATGTAGGTTTTTACCCCCTCCTCTCTAAGTTATATTCCTTATCCTTCGAGCTGTCGCATCCTGTCCCTGTTTAAGTGTTGATAATGATAGCTCACGTTGAAAAAAGGGACGGCCACTTTGTCCCCAACATAACATTCGGAGCCCCCGTCGTCACCACGATCCGGAAACACGTCGCCGGACCCGAGGGAAAGTTTGCCAAGGGGACGTTTGACTGCCACATGATGATTGCCGAGGTGCTACTCTCTCCCTCCTCCTCCTTCTTCTCCCCTCTTCTTCCCCGGAACCTCTGAAAGCTAAAAGACACAAATCCCAACTCAGCCCAAGAAATGGGTCAAGGAATTCAAAGCAGCAGGCTGCAACCTCTACTGCTTCCACTACGAAGCCGCCACCTCCACAGCCGCCGAGAGCCCCGCCGAGACGTCGGCCTTCAAGACGAACCCGCGCGATCTGATCCGGTATATCCACGACTGCGGCATGTTGGCGGGGATAGCCATCAAGCCTGCGACGAAGGTCGATGTGCTTTGGGATGTTTTGGATAGTCCTCATGAGAAAGAGCGGCCTGACGTATGTCCTTTCTCTCACCCTTTCTCTCTATATGTGACGTCCCATGAAAGAATGCTAAACGGGAGCCCTTTAGATGGTCCTCGTAATGACGGTCGAACCCGGCTTCGGCGGCCAAAAGTTCATGGCCTCGGAACTCCCCAAGGTCCAGGAGCTCCGCAAGAGGTATCCGGACCTCAACATCGAAGTGGACGGCGGTCTCGGGCCCGGAACGATCGATCAGGCGGCGGATGCGGGCGCCAACGTGATTGTTGCGGGGAGCGCGGTGTTTGGGGCGAAGGATCCGTCTGAGGTGATTCGGTTGTTGAGGGAGGCGGTGGAGAAGAGGAGGTGAGCTTCAACTCTTTTTTTGTTGTTGTTGTGAGGGAGAAGAGAGGGGCTTGAGATTTCTACGTGGATATTTTACTGGTCCTTTTTTTTCCAATGTGGAAGAAGGAATAGATATATGAATTAGATGTATATTTTACTAAGAAGGCGTTGTGTCAACTATCAAAGCATTACTTCGTCGAGAGCACAGAGGCTTTAAGACCTTGAGGATGTCTAGGGGGACTTGGATAACACCGAGTCGAGCACCTTGATGAAGCGCTCAACCTCGTCGACTGCGTCAAGTTAGCTCATTATTTATCGAATGACGGCAGAGAGAACATTAATAAATCGTGGAGAAATGAAATGAAAGAGAAACTAGACATACCTGAGTTATAATGGGCAAAGCTCACCCGAATAACCCCATCCAACCCATCCACCAACCTTCCCAAAACCTCGCCCACCAACCTCGGCGCATAGAAATGCCCCCATCGAATCCCAAAATTCGACACGGCCTCAACCCCCTCGCAAACACTCCTCGAGCTCCACCCTTTCACGGAAAAGCTCACCACAGGCAACCTCCCGGCATGTAGTTCAGTCCCCCCATACACAGAAAACTTTTCCGGGTCGCTCGCAAGATACTCCAGGAGTGGGCGGAGAATGGCAGTGTGGTTCGCATCGATAGCGCGACGCGTTTCCTCGGGAGCTAGGTACGCCGTCACGACGGGTATGGCCTGGACGAATTCATACGCGGCGCCCGCAAGTCCCAGCTTCCCCTCGAGGGTGTCCGTATCGTGGAAGAAGTGGCCGAGGGATCGGATGCGTGGGAAAGCGCGCGGGCTGGCGTAGAGGGTGGAGATGTGCGGGCCGAAGACTTTGTACCAGGAGAAGACGTAGAAGTCTACGTCGAGGTCTGCCACGTCGATGGGGCGGTATGGCGCGTAGGCGACTCCGTCGACGGATAGCAGGGCTCCCTTTTCGTGCGCTACCTTTGCAATCTCCTTGATGGGATTCACGTTTCCCAGCACGTTGCTCGCGTGTGTGACGGCCACCAACTTTGTCTTATCCGTAATCAGTGGAAGTAATCCGCTCACATCACCAGTTAAAGTCTCCGGCTTCCACCACTTCACAACTAAGCCCTGCCTTTCAGCAAGATCCAACCACGGCGCAATATTCGACTCATGGTCAATAATCGACACGACAATCTCATCGCCCTTATCAAACTGCAGGGCGTTCACGAGGTTCCGTAAAAGTTGCGTCGTGGAGGCCCCGAAGACAATCTGCTCGGGCTTACAGTTGAGGTAGTCCGCCGCGGCGGCCCAGCCGGCTTTGTAATTTTGCAGGGCAGCTTGAGCGGCCTTGTAGGTCGGGCCGAGCTGCACGTTGGTCTCGGTGTAGTGGGTCACGAGAGAGGAGACGACGGAGCCGAGGATTTGGCTGCCGCCGGCACTGTCGAAGTAGACTTGATCTTGGGTGAGGGAGGGGAAGTTGGCCCTGATGTCGGCAATGTCCGGAGTGGCCATGATTGTGATTGTATCTATAGCTGGTGCTGAAGGAGGTGAATACTGGGTGAATGGTGAATGGTGAATGGTGAGAGTGATGGTGGTGATTGCGGGGGAAGAGAGGCGGGGGTTGATAAGCAAGGCCAGTCTTGATGAGCCCGTAGCCTATATATTTACTTTATTCCTCTTCCGGCGGGAATATTGGCCTGGCCATCACAACGCACCTGACCTAATTTATTGGGATCTAAACATCAAGGATGGAACCTTGTTGCATCCTCCGCCGAGGGGGGGTTCTCCTAATCGAGAGTGTATAAGGCGCCATTAGGCATGCGGAGCCGGAGCCGCTGCTATCCGGCGTTGGGTTTGGGGAACTTTGGCTTTAACCGTTCGTTGGACGTGGGGTTACCGCATCTCCGGCACGGCGCTTGAACCGATTTCGGACGAACTATTGCTTTACGTTCGGAAATGTGATTCGAGCCCGCATGCTGAGGTACAGGAGAGGAGGTGGGAATGTTGAGGTCCTGTGATGGTTTTCTCAAATTTCGGCGTGGCCTCCGACAAGTCCGCGGATGCCGTTTCCTTATTCCTACTAAATCCTACTGCAATGCGGAAGATGTCAAAGAAAAGGCGTACTCCTCGACTAGAAAAAAAGGCTTCCGACCAATACATGTCTAGTATTCCCGGGATAGGTAGATCATGACCGGGAGGTTAACCGTAAGACACCTCTGCTCTTTAATGATCGAATGCCGCCAGTATTCATCGACTAAGATCTGAGCGATGCTGATGGCTACTTATCCTACTATACTACTAAAGTTCTTAAGAGTATCGGGGCACTGAAAAGATTACCGAGCTCTCGCCGCTATTAAGGATACTCACTCTACAATATGTGTCCGACTCTTGATCAAAGCCCGGGAGAGAGACCGAGGCCGTGAGTAGCCTTTCCCATCCTTGTTGATGGCACTCGCGTAAGTAGGACGTCCACGGTTCCCCAACTGCTAGAAACATAAACCGGTTTGATCTAGGATCGTGGATAGCCTCCGAGGTTGGCTAGCTTATGATGGATCAGCTCGGCAGCCAAGACAGGGGCCATTCCAGGAATTATCATGGAAATGAGTCCCTATCCACCTAGTATTGGTATCTCCTCCGTTTTCAAAATGAGAATTACATCCGTTCTCTTTAACGCCTTTCTCAGGTGGAAAAGCCCTCTGGACCTTGATGGCGATTATCTCGAGCCCACGTCTCTCGCTTAGAGAATCATTACTCCGGTTTAGTATCCGATGCCTTTCTCAGAAGTGTTTCCTGATGAGGATTCGACTTGGATTTAGACATTCCATCAGGCACCGCATCTTGAGCACTATCAAGGTTGCTCCTGGGGATATACCGAGGAGGCTCCCCTCAAATTTCCAAGTACAACTTTCACCCTCCCACCAGCTCCTTCCCACCCAGTCTCTCCACTCGGTGAACTGCTCCTTCCCGAGAAAACCGTCTCCCCCAGCAGCCCATTATAGTGATATAAGTGACAATTATGCCCCGATCTTTCACCAGACGACCAACGAAGCATTAGCCGAGTTGGTTAAGGTGTCCGATGCCTCCCCTCACCGGGAGGGCCTGGGTTCGAATCCTACCGCGCCCAGGTTCTATTGCACGACTTCGGCCACGATCCGGTGCCCAGGGATCGAGTAAAAGGAAATATCCCGCAGTAATGGAGATCCCCATCTAGCAGAGCTAGTGGTCCAGCGGGAGGCGCGACCCCAAAAGTAGGAGGGGAGAGGGCCTGGAGGTAAGACGCGGAGAGGTGAGGATAAAAAGAATTAAATTCTTTTTTTTTTCCACCTTCTTTTTTCCCTTTTTACTATTCTGTTTCAAGAGCCTCTTAGAGGGTCATCTTTGTAATCCTCGATATTCTGATAGATGTCTCCGAGTTCTTCCTTTAGAATAAGAGTTTTTATATAACTAGGTAAGAGAGTGTATTCTAGTGTTAGTAGGCCAGGCCGCCCTCGTCTCCCTTCACCGCAATGCTTTGCTAGGGCTGTGTATAGAGCTATAAGTTTAGTACTTCCCGGTCTCTCTTCCCACTAGACTATAAATTTGTCTCTCGCCTACTGACCTTTGACTGTGGTAGGATTCTAATAAGCTCGAGGATAATTGTATTGTGCTCTTCAACTATGGATGCTCCCACCCGCTCGGCCTATAATGGAGGATAAATCATAGTAGAGAGAAAGAAAGATTTGTGAGTGGAGGCAAGGAGGACGGCGTGAGCCTTCAGCGGGCCAAGATTCTAGATTATGCAATTGTATTGGACCTGACGGCATCTTGCACGAGGGATCATGGTTGTGGTTGTGATTGTGAAGTGACGGGTAAGAGAGGACCAAATTCCTCCCCAAGCGGGCGTCATGGCACATGCGATGAAATCGGTCCCTCAGCCATAAGCCTTAAATGGAGGTAAGGCTCTTCTAAAATTGGCACGAAATCCGCCCCTACAAGAGCTGAAAACAACATCAATTGAAACAGGAGAACTGCATTAAGGTTGGCTTAAGATGTCGAATAAACCGACTGCTCCCAGCCCTGTAACTGGCCGATATGGATGCTGTGCATTTCCCTGTCCACCCCTGTCCACCCTATTGGCTCTGACAGGCGCCATAGGCTGACGGCCTGGCTGATGCCATCCAGAACAACGCTCATCTTCGCATAAAATCCTCCTGGACCGGCGCTAGAATGCATCAAGATGGTCGAGAAAGGCATCTTCATTTGGTGGTTTCAAACGAATGACGTACCGCAAAATGAGCACGCCAAGACCAATCGCAAAGTTAGCATAGGCATGTTGGACGCCATCTGTTGGATGCAATCTTGCGTGTCTTCACCATCTTCACGGTCTTATCAAATCCTTGACTGGAACTGTTGGACGAGCAGGCGGCTAGGTGCATTGATAGCTGGAAACGATGGTCGATAGCATTGAACAGATGCCAACTCAATCTTCCTAGAGTCCGTCGGAATCCAAAAAGGCCAAACGAGGCACTGCAACAGCGCATTTGTCTGGTCATCTCCACTGCGACGGCGCCAGAACCATCATGCAAGCCTCGACGATCGGCGGCAGTCAGAGATTCCTGGCTGGTCAGATACGGAAGGGAGGGCGCAACCCTTCAATGCTGTGGTTGAGGAAGGGAAGGGCAACTGCACTGCAATGGAGTGATGTTCCCTTCAGTGGTCCTGCTGCTTTCAGATGGATGGAGCTTGTAACGGTACCTGGCAACCAATTGAAGGTCTCGAACCGAACCAGCAAGGAAGCTTGAGTCGAGAAGTACCCCACACAAGCTCTAGTGTCAAGGTACCCAGACGCTAAAAGTTCCAATCAGCGCATCTGCCCCACCATCTTTTTTTCTTTACCTTGAATTCAGGGAAAAAAAAGAAGAAAAAAAAAAAAAGAAAATTTCCCCGAGCCCTGCTCCAGAAATCAGCCCATCTGGCCCATCTTGCTGCGGAAACCGGCGACTTATAAGCCATCTGCCCATGCACAACCCGTCTCATCGCACGAAATAGAGAATTTCTCCCTCTCAATTTCTACTCAGAGTCGTCAATTCTACTCTCAGATCTCAGTCCTCGCCGGATCATCACCAATTGGGTCCCTAAATCATGAAGCGCAAGGCCGATTCCTCCTCCGCCGGCGGCCGACACCCCGTCAAGAGGCGGTCCAAGTCTAGTACGTCCAGCTCTAATACGTTGGCCCCCCCCATCAATTGGTCCGCAACTCTAACATTTTTTTGGCTCCCTACCACCCAGACCTCACCGCCGAAGAGGCAAAGCAGAGGTTCCGCAAGGGCCTCTTCGACAAGTCCGTCCTCAACGACTACACCAAGCAATACGCCACCTCGGGCCCTTACAAACACGCCGTCATCAACAAGCTCGTCGACGACTCCCTCCTCCGCAACGTCCGCGGCGAGATCCGCGACAACGTCTCCTTCACCCCCAAGGAGACCGACATCTACAAGATCCACCAATCCGGCGACCTCGCCAACCTCGACGGCCTCGATGACGAGGCCCTAGCCAAGCTTCCCTCCCTCCTCGCCCTCCGCGATGCCATCTACTCCGAGACCTTCCGCAACTACGTCTCCCACATCACGGGATGCGGGCCCTTGAGCGGCCGCAAGACCGACATGGCCATCAACGTCTACACGCCGGGTTGCTTCCTCCTCTGTCACGACGACGTCATTGGTAGCCGCAAGGTCAGCTACATCCTCTACCTGACCGACCCGGATAAGCCGTGGAAGCCCGAATGGGGCGGCGCGCTCCGTCTGTTCCCTATGAAGGAAACGAAGGGCGCCGACGGCCAAGTCGCCAAGACCACCCTCCCCGACGTCACAAAGATCATCCCCCCCGCGTGGAACCAGCTCAGCTTCTTCGCCGTCCAGCCCGGCGAGAGCTTCCACGACGTCGAGGAAGTCTACCACGCCGAGACGAAGAAGCAGCTCGAGGCCGACGGCGGCCGCATCCGCATGGCCATCAGCGGCTGGTTCCACATCCCCCAGATCGGCGAGGACGGCTACGTCGAGGGCGCCGAGGAGGAACAGGTCAAGAACAGCGGCCTGATGCAACTCCAGGGCAACCCGGACCAGTACGATCGTCCGCTGCCGCAGGCCGTCTCCGTCTCGGCGGCGGAGAAGGCCCGCGCTGCTTCGGCGGCGGTGGATTTCGACGAGGCGGATCTGGAGTTTTTGCTCAAGTACATTTCGCCGACGTATCTTACGCCTGATACGTTGGAGCAGATTGCGGAGCACTTTGATGAGATGTCGAGTATTACGCTGCCGAGCATTCTTGGGCAGAAGTTTAGCGCTCGTCTACGGGAGTACGTCGAGGCGCAGGAGAAGCTGGCGTTGCCTGAGGATAGCGCTGTGATTGAGAAGAAAACCCCCTGGAAGGTCGCTCGCCCGCCGCATAAGCACAGGTACCTCTACCAGCAGCCTACGGGACCCGATGAGCTCAGGACGTCGCAGGAGGAATCGCCCATTACGGAGCTCCTCGATGTCTTCCTCCCTAGTCGCCAGTTCCGCCAGTGGCTTCAGCTCGCTACGAATTGCACGATCGAGGACTACGACCTCGTCGCGCGGCGCTTCAGGCGCGGCCTGGACTATACCCTAGCCACCGGCCACGAAGGCAAGCCCCGTCTCGAACTAAACCTTGGCTTTACGCCCACGCCCGGCTGGGGCGCCGACGAAGATGATGAAGATGAAGACGAGGAAGAAGAAGCCCCATCCAGTGCCAAGAAATCCAACGGCTCAAGCTCCAAATCCAACGGCGCCTCCTCTAAATCCAAATCCAAATCCAAGGGCAAGGGTAAAGAAGCCGCCAAGCCCACCCCCGCCGCCGCCGCAACCCCCGACGAAGACGTCGGCGGCCACGAAGTCTACATGGCGGGCGACGACGACGACGACCAAGACGCCGCCATCTACAAGACGGCGGGCGAGAACGACGAGGATGACGATAACATCCTGTTCTTCCAGCCTGCTGCGTGGAATACGCTTACCATTGTGCTCAGGGATAGCGGGGCGCTGAAGTTTGTCAAGTACGTGAGTCGTTCGGCCAAGGGCGATCGGTGGGATGTTTCGGGGACGTATGAGGTTGAGGAGCAGGATGTGGAGGGGGAGGAGAGTGGGGAGGAGAGTAGTGAGGAGGAGTTTAATGGGTTTTCGGACTCGCATGATAGTGATTCGGATTGAACGGATCGGGAGGGAGGAGGTAGGTAACACATGTTAGTATTTGCAAATGTTTTTGAAAGGCGGATTCAATATACGGAGATTTCTATGAGTGTTTACAGTTCATACCGCCGTCATACAGTGGTTTCCAGTTGCTTTCTGCAAGCAAGAATAGGGCTGACTTTCGAAGCTTGTGTGAGGCGAGCACGCAATCGCTTCTCTAATCTTCGTAACTGTCGAGATTCCCACTTCTTTCCATTCCTTCCGCAACCATTTCTGAGGGAGAATTTTCTTGAAAAAAATATATTCAATTTCTTATAGAAAAAAAGTATGTTCCCAATCCACCGACCAGCATAAACACCCACGGATAAAACGCCCACCCGCAGATAAAAAAGACAAAATACCGCCAGACAAAGCTTCTCCTCTTTCTCGAAGGAATAATCAATGCCAAGATGCAGATGCTGTGTCCCGTCCCAGATAAAAGCTCAATATGCCACTCAAACCCGGCCCGAATGAATGCTTGATCTCTTCAACATTCTTTACCCCTCCATTGATAATCGATAAAACAAAAACAATGCATGTGCAAAGGTCTCGCATGGAGATGACTTGCACCCCTCCTCTCCTCGTATCGCTCTATCCTCTCGCCTTCCCCTCATTGTCTTCTCTAGAATCAGATCATTTCCATCCCACCCCGTCCAGAAAATGCAAAATATATTTCTAATGATGAAAAACGCCCATCGGGAATCATTCAAAAAAAGGGGCAAAAAGTAACAAAGGAGAAAAAAAGAGAATCCAAGAAAAGTCATCAGAATCATAAGCAATCATTCATCATCACCATCCGGCCTCGCTCCAACCAAGTTGTAAGTCTCCTCCACTCCCGTACTCACAAACGCATACTTGACGAACCGGCGCCACGCCCGATCCGACTCCTTCTTGCGCCGCTTCTTATCCTTCTTCTTAAGAGCTGTGCCATCGACGGACTCGCACTCGACAAGTTCGCTTTCCTCTTCGACGTCGTCATCGTCTGGCGAGTCGGCTCCCTCATCGTCATCGTCATCGTCTTCGAAGTCATCCTCATCAGGCTCATCTTGGACCGAACTCTTGGGATTCTTGGCCTTTTGCTCCTCGGCCGCCGCCAGACCCATGCGGAATGCGAGGCGCACGTAGTTTCGCGCCGTGAGGTCGGTCAGCTTGAAAACCTTATCGGTAAGCGTGCTGTACTGGACCTCAAAGTTGAATTCCTTGGCCTCGGGCTTTTTCTTGCGCTTGGGGTCGCTATCGGCAGGTAGGTTATTAATGTCGGTAAGGTTCGAGAAATACTGCGTGTACCCCGTCAAGGTGAGGGGTTGCATCGAATATGCGGGTCCAGGAATAGCCGTCTGTGAGGGCGGGTCGGGAATGACGAGGCTAGGATCCTTGGGCTTGTTCCCCTTGCCCTTCTTCTTATTGCCCTTCTTATTGCCCTTCTTCTTGTTCCTCCCCTTGCCGGGGCCCGCTGCTCGTATCGCCTCGGCAAGCTCAATTTCTTGATGCAAGTCGACCAAGTCCGAATCTTCCTCAGTATAATGACGAGTCGACGGGAGTCCCTCGATGGGAGGACTCCACCTGGGTACGTCCTCGAGCCCGGTAATGTTATACTCGAAAACGCGGAGACTGGGGAAATAGTTGGGCACGACGCTGGAGCTGATGAGCGACACATGGTACCTCTCGGCCCACCTGCCTCCGAGCTTCTTGAGGTGCTGCTTCTTCCTCTGCTTCTTGCTCTTCCTCTTCTTTCCCTTTCCCTTTCTCCTTTTTCCCTGGTCCTCCACATCTGATGCTTCAGCTTCCTGCTCGACTTGGCATAGGACTTTGACCGGTGGGAGCTTGGCCCAAGCCTCGCGGAGTTCGGCGAGATACTTGCCCTTGCTCGAGGTCGTCGATACTATATCCTTTTTCTTCGGCTCCACGAAGCCTTCAAGATCTTCCTCGTCGTCGTCGCCCTCGTTCTCATCCTCGTCCTCATCATCCTCGTCTCCAAAGTCCAAGCCGATGCTCTCATCCGAAACTTCCTCCGCCGCTCCGCCGATAAAATCCATATCGATCTCCTTCGTATCGTGAATCACGAAATGGTCAATATTCATATGTCCGTATATCGAGCCGGTAATGACGTCGCGATACTGGCGCAGCCAGAGACTATACTTCTGCCAGCAAGTCCCGTCCCACAACTCCTTGCTGTCCGTCTTCGCGGGGGGCACATGTCCCATAAGAATGGCCTTCATGCCCCTCGAGCGCAGAATGGACAGCTGGATGCGCAACCACTCGAGCTGCTTGTAGCCCGGCTCCACCGGATTCACGCAGTCGTCGATAGCGGCGTTGCGATCGAAGAAGTACATAGTGTTAAGACTGAAAACGGCCAGGCGGTTGGGGATGACCTCGACGGAGAACCAGCCGCCGAACTCGAACGAGTGGCGCTGCTCCTCGGGGATGAAAGAGCGCCATATCTCCGTGTAGTGCTGGAGCCATTGGTTGGGCCCCGGGAGGAGGACGTTGTGGGGGAGGAAGTCGTTGTTTCCGATGTTCGGGATGACGGGTATCGCCAATCGGTGTGGGTTCTGATCGTCGGCAAAGGTGCGGAACATCTCGTCGGCGAGGTATTTGTTCGATCGGAGGACCTCGGCGGCTGTCCGCGGTAAAAGTTCGTCGCCGTCGTGGCGCGCCGAGTCGCCCGTCCATATTACGAAGTCGATCTCGTCCTTTAGGTTCGCCGCCACCCATTCTAACGTCGCGTTTGCTAGGGATCTGGGAGAGTCGCAGCTCGAGAGCTCGGCGCCGTACGGACCGGCGTTGCCTTTCCGGCGGTGGCAAGCCTCGACATTGACATTGGTGTAGGATTTGTAAAATTCGTCGGGGTGGAAATCTGTAAAAAGGAGGAACGATCAGTCTTCTGTCGCGGAGCCCCCGCCGTCGTCATTTTGGATGAGGAGGAAGTAGTAAGGAAGAAGTAGGCAACATACCTGTTATGTGTAGAAACTTTCCGCGTAGCCCTTTTTGGCCGGGACTTGATGGACGTGTCGCATCGTCCTGAGGGGGGTCGGAGCTCAGCACATGTTGGAAGTTCTCGGTGGCCAGCGCACCTGCTACTAAGTGCAGCGTGGCGTAAAGACCGGCGAGAAGACCAAGCCTGAGAGAGTTTGCCATTCTTGGTTGACCCTACCCCAGTTAAGAAGGGATCGAGGATCCTTGGGGGCCGGGGAAGGGAGAAGAAAAAACGGAAAGAAAGAGAAAAGGAAGGCTAGGAGAGTGGCCGGGGCACGCCACGAAAAAGACAAAATATATAACTTGATGACTAGGGGAATTTGTAAAAAAAGGAAAAGAAAAAAGGAAAAGAAAAAAGGAAAAGAAAAACTCTATGAAGACTCTTGGATTGTTGCGTCACGGCAATGCCGGGCTGCCGTAGGCAAAGTAAGATTTTGTGGCGGATGCTGAGTAGAGAGATAGGATTCAAGGGTGTTGTCTGTCAGAAGCGGTCACGCAAACAAGGCTGAGTTGCATGGTTTTTTCTTGAATTTTTTTCCGAGGTCAGCAGAGATGTGATGGGGTAATGCAGAAGGGCAGAAAAGTCATGAAGATCTATCAGACGCGAAGAGCAGAATGCATTCTCTATATGCCGCAAGAAAAACGAAGAGTAGATGCTATGATGAGACGAGTTGTTGTGAGGGAGAAGGTGCCAAGACGAGGAATTACTTGGGCTGGAATAGTGTGTGACCTGGATGGTTCCTTCCCGTTTTTTCCCCCAACGAATTGTCTCAGCATCACGTCCCCTTTTTCCCTTCTCGTGCTCCTGCAAAACACCGCAAACGCATACTTCTTTGCATTTTCAAGTTTGACCCTCTTGTTCACATCTACGGGTATGGCCAATAGTTTCGTCCAGTACACGCACGGAATGTCGAGAAGGAACCACAAAGGTGGTGGTGGATGATCACCCCGTGGTGGTTGTGTCCTACTAGTCTAAAGGCGTCGTGTGGCTGCTCTACTCGGCGGCGCAGCCAATCCTCTCGCCAGACTAACTACACGTGGGGAATGAAATATCGCGAGAGGAGAAAGTTTAATGGGCATCCTCTAGATAACTTAGTATCCCCATTTCGAGACCGAAATGGCGGTCATCTCCAGCAGGCCATACGGGTTGGAAAACTCGAGACTCGCCACCGTCCTCGAGGATGGAGGGGTGGGGGCGGGGTGAGAGTGAGATGGAAAAAAGTCCCCCCTAGACATTGCAGGACATGAAGCTGAGAAATGCTGCTTGGCGATGGTGCCTGACCACCCTGGTAAGGCTTGTGATGATGTACCATGACGTTATGCCTCGTCCGCCCGACTTTTTCAGCCAGTCACACGCGCCAGGAGCAGAAACAAAATGGAACATTGAAACTCTCTCGTCGGAAGAGATGGACGATTCCTGAGGGCAGGGTTTCTGGGGTTCTGGGGGTCCGTCTGACTCGAATGTTCTTTTTCGCTATGAGTTTATTATTAGGCAGATGCGGCCAGGAATTCTGTGCAGTGTTTCGCTCCTGATGTCGGCAGGCAGCAGCTGTCCGTCACGGGGAATTTTCAGGGTTTGAAATTGCGCTGCTAATTTTGGACTCTGGGGACAGCATGCATTGTCACGTCACACGGCACTGGTCCCTGCGTCCCGACACCCTCGTCCATCTGTCGACAGGCGTCTTCTCTAACATACATACAAGTATATGAAAGACAATTGATCAAGATCTGACATGCATCGCATCAACCCAACACAAACATTCTCCAACACATATCCCAGAACGATCGGGATTGCTGGTTCTCGATCCGCTCTCATCTGGATATACAGTACTGGCCGCTTCTCCCTATATCAGGATCCTATTTGCTCTCTGATGTGACCCTCAGTCTCTCTCCCTTCGTTGCCTTTGCTATTTCCGACTCCGACATTCCAGTTTGAGACAAGACCCGGACCGATTCTCACTCAAGGTCCCCCCCTCAGTCTCACGTATGATATCATTAGAACCGCCTTAAGTTCGCGTTATACTTCGTACAGCCTTTACAAGCAAAGAATACAGTGAACCCTTCGGTGGCTCGTGCCTTCCATGAGCTTCCCCATCGACGTCATATCAGTCCTCTCAGTCCTCTCATTTCTATCCTGCTCTATATCCGAGAGTAAAACGCCCGATAAAACTTACTTCTGAGCCCCGGATATTCACTCGGATTTCGCCTGCTTTTTGCTTGAGCAACCGGTGATGTGCTTTTACTATGGCCGCCAATAACCTCGTTCGTTCCGTGTCGAGTCATCATCTGGGATCATACATATCGCCTGGCTTGCGAAACACTAACTCCCACCTCCTCTTTAGGAGGGATAGCTTGGAATTTGGTTTTCACTCAAGTTCAAAAGCGGGGCAAATCTTTTGCTATTCAAAAGGTCCCAAGCAGCAGTGTCTCTCGACTGGTGATGCGGTGCGGAAATTCTCTCTAGGAACGCTTTCTCAGCCATAACGCAAAGTCGCCTACTCCTTTCTAGAATCGACTCGTGAACCCCTTGGTAGTATTTGCGAGGAAGTTAAAACCAATTGAAAGTATTGATTTGATATAGGGGTTGGCGAGGGAGCAGATCAACTTGAGGAGGGATTCGAGCCCGTCCAGAACAAACGTCGTTAGCAACACCTGTGCTAAATAAAACGAGAAAAAGGAAAAGTAAAAATAAACAAAAAAGGACAGAATATTTAGGTCATAAATAAGGAAATAAGGCGCTTTCCCAAGATCATTCGATAACGTCCCGTATTTCGCTCTAGATCGAGTCAAGCTCCTCTCGAGAAATCGTTGAGCCAGGCGAGGAGTTATCTGATCCCACATCACCCATTTGCTCTTCTTCTTTTCCTTCTTCAAGTTAGAGGCACTGTGATTTACCTTTCTCATGGACTTTTACCTGTCGGAATGATTGAGTAAGGGTGTCCCGGCTTAGCACCCCTCTGTGCTGTATCAATGCCTTGGCGCATCTGCTGTTACTGGCGGCGTTGGACACATTTCCAGACGAAATAAATGAATGGAGGGACAGACACCACATCCCTTGTACAAGTCAAATGGTTTCTCAGATCCGATGCCAACTTCCGATACCACGAATACCGTAATGTGCTCCCTCACCTGCCTAATGATCTCATCTGGCCTCGGGATCAGAGCATTGGCAGGACCCAACTCGGTCTCAGAAAAAAGAAAAAAACAAAAAGGTGATGAATTGCGGGGTGTCCGTTATAAACTGCCTGCGGTCCTTCTAAAACGAATGGTTCACTGCCGGGCACTACATAATTTACATTCTCAAACCAAACGCTTGTGGTAGCTATTGCGGCTGAACATCTAGACTGTTCTTAATAGTCAAGAAGGAAAAGGAAAGAAAGATACAAAAACATCCAGATGAACCCCAGGCTCTATTGACCTGTGACTCACCCGCTGTACATGAGAATTCATTTCTTTGACATCAATGAGATCCAGTAGGAGGAGTCGGGATATAAGTTGTGCATCAACAGTCACGCCGATGCTAAGCAGTTCTCTATGCTCAAATAAATCTGCTGCGATTCTACTATCGACTCGACCAGGAAAAAGAGGACAACACAGCAGTTTTTGCAGTCTCACTCATCAAATAATTACTGCCCATCCTACCAACCTCGTCGGCTACGGTTGCAGACACAGAAGTTATACCCATCGCTCACCTCGCTACGCTGGGATGGTTCATCCCGCACGACCCATAGACGAGGCAGTAAACTATTGAGGGAAGTGAGGAAAGGACGTGAGGACACCGCATTGCCGGGCGAGCCTTACCATGGCCATCGAAGCGCTCGTCCGTGGTGTGTGTGGTGAGTTCCAACGTCCTCACGAGAAGAGGAGTGAGAGGAAGAGCTGTGACTAACACTTTCTGGACAGGTTATGCCCTGTCCTCGGGCAAAACAGTACAGAGATGTATACAACCAAAATTGCCTTTACCTTTCGTCCAAGGACAGAATAGGAGAATGCAACTTATCATTGATCCGTGCTGGCTCTCCGTCAAACTCGAGATGTCGTCTGGGCTGGAAGAGGATAAAACCCACGTGACCATAGGCGCAACGGTGCCCCACCGAGGCTGTCACCCCATTACACTGCCAACAGACGTCATCTCTAGAATATGAGGCGCCAACGGTGGCCAAGCCGCATGACTAATAACAGAAAAATGTGGCTGCCCAAGATTTTCGGCCTCACAACCAACATTGTACGACCAGACCCATTCCACATCTACCGCCGGCCTGTTTTTCCTTGCTCTTCTGCACCTTTCCTCATTCTTTTACCCCTTCCGTCCTTCAAAGACCCGTCTGTTTCGGTTCGCAAGTGCTTTGTCTTCCCCTCCATTCCTCTTAAAAAAATTCCTCTATTTTTTCTCATTATTTGCCACGTCATTTGAAGCCCCTCCATTGCGCATCGCATCTCTAATCTCCAGCCTAGTTTCCGCACACATAATCTACAAACGGAGAGAGACTCCGCCTTGCTAGGGCACTCTTGCCGAAAAAGCTCGTGACAACCTCCCAGCGCCAAAACACTCGGGAGCCGCCTTCTACAAAGCGTTCCTTTCCGATGGCTTGGGCCTGATATATCACACCCGCTCCTTTCCCTTCCCTTCGGTCTTACGACTACTCATCCCTTCGACTCTGTTTCGCAGCCCACGAAACGGATTCTCCTGGGTTTGAAATCTCCCGCAACGAAAGTTAGCCCAAAATGGCCGTAAGTCGTTAAATCATTTCCCACACGCACCCATGGGACGTCCAGACGATCTAATCCCCCCTCTTCCCCCATAGAGTGGAATCGGCAATCTCCTCGCTCAAATCACGGGCGAGAAGCCCTCGTCAAGCCCCGCCCGTCCCGTCCCCCGACCGTTCCCCGTCCCCAAGCGGAAACCCGACGAGGAACTGCGCAGAGATCCCGCAAAGTCTTTGAAGACGGGGTCCGGCAACACCCCTACGTCGCGGCCCTTTGCTCGCCCCTCCCTACCTTTGAGGCCGGACGATAAGCCTCCGTCGTCCCTCACTCGTTCGCTGAACTCATCACGACCCCTGGAGAACAAGGCTAGCTCTTCGTCCGTCTCACGCACCCCGTCCCGACCCGATGCATCTTCCTCGCGATATAACGGTACGGCCGGTTCGCGACCCTCCTCGGCGCCCGCTAAGCCGGTTGGTGTTACAAAGCCCGCGTCTTCTACGGCTTCATCGAGGCCTCCGAAGAAGGGTTCTTTCGCCGAAATTATGGCCCGTGCCCAACGAGCCCAGGAAACGATGGGCCAAGTCGGCAAGATTCAGCACAAGAAGGTTGAAAAGCCCTCTTTGAAGAAGGAAAAGGACGAACCCAAACCCGAGCCCCGCTCCGCCTCGCGAAAACCCATCCCCGGACGAAACGCTCCCACGCCATCCCGCCCGAACGGAGTCCCATCTGCCTCCTCCTCGAGAGACCCCCGTCGCGGCTCCACCTCCACTACCACCGCAAAAAGGAAACCCTCCGTTGCCGCTGCCGCTCCCGCCGCCGAACCCGAGCCCGCCAAAAAGATCCGGAGGCCCCCAACGACAGGCTACGCCGGCACCGCCCGTCCCCGACCGAATGCCCCCTCCACCGAAAAGAAGAAATCCACCGCCGGAGGAGTCATCTTGAACCCCACCATGTCTCGCTACGGCTCCGACAAGCGCCGCCGCTCCTCCCGCTACGAAGAAGAAGACGACGACATGAGTGACTTCATCGAGTACGACGACGATGAAGACGAAGGCGGTATGCCCGGGCGCCATTACTACTCCGACGACGGGTCCTCGGACATGGAGGCGGGCATGGACGAGATCGATGACGAGGAAGAACGCGCCGAGTATATTGCTAGACAAGACGATTGGCGTGAACAGCAGCTGGAGAAGAGGCTCAAGTTGGAGAAGGAGAAGAGGAAACGGGATGAGCTTGATTCTTTGCGTCGTCGTTGAATTTTTCTCTTGTCTGTTTTCTTGTCCCTTTTCTTCTTCTTTTTTTCCTGCCTTTTTTTTCGTTCCCCTTCTCCGACTCATGGCTTTCTTCCCTCTTTTTCTCTCTTTTTCTTTCCTTTTCTTTCCTTTTCTTTCCTT